>JAYESA010000002.1:113448759-114048759 GCA_036927795.1 Iris macrosiphon
CACAAACTTTTTTTTCACTTAAACACCATATGAACTATCATTTTTTTACAAAGGCTAATAGTGAGTCCAAAGACCATATTGCCCCCTTGAAGTAATAATCCTAATAAATATTCATTTAGAAAAAATAATTTTAGTTATACCCTATCTAAAATTAGTCCTTAAAAAATCCTCAACCCCATAAGACATAGTTATAACCTCTAAAATTATCCTAAATAATTAGTTCTAACCATAATACTGAATATCCTAATCCAAATCCTAAAAATTGGTTATAATATCTGTAATTTAGTAAAAAGAAAGTAAAAGAAAATAAAGGTAAAGACCCAATCCTCAGGAGGTTAAAAGATTGCTGTATGCTGATGTTAGAGGCTGCGAATGTAGTACAGTAATTTATAGTATCTATCACTTCTTAATTTTCTCTGTTGTTCTAGATAATTCTTCAGGCACAAATTGCAACGAATTCGGGAGGAAATACTAAATGAACATTTACACCATTTTAGTAGACACCAAGCTTATCTTCCCTTGTATCTGTGAGTCTCTTCCAATATAATATTGTGCATTAAGAAATGGGATGTATCACAGTAGTCACTTCTTCAAGTTCCATCATATAAATTAGCAATTTTTCTTAGTTCTAGCAAGGTGAATCCTAATGTATTGATATGTATGACTATGCTATCCGGACTCTCCAATTTAAGAAGAAGTACCCGTGTCGACCTGATATGACATGGGAATGGGTATAGGTATGGAATCTGTATCGGATCCTCCATGGTGACAATAGGATCCTCCATGGTGTCAATCGGAAGACTGTAGTGAAGTAGATAGTTTATTTTAATGGAGACTGGTAGTGAAGTAGATAGTTTATTTTAATGTGGTAGTAAAGTAGATAATTTATTTTATTATGGTAGACTGATAGTAAAGTAGTAGGGGGACTGAAGGGACGATCTCTTAGGGACTTATTCAACTAGTTCTGTAAAGTTTACTAGTAAAGTACCCGTGTCGACCTGATAGGACATGGATATAGGTATGGAATCCGTATCGGATCCTCCATGGTGACAATCGGGAGACTGGTAGTGAAGTAGATAGTTTATTTTAATGTGGTAGTGAAGTAGATAATTTATTTTATTATGGTAGACTGATAGTGGGGGGGTTGAAGGGACGGTCTTTTATGGACTTATTCAACTAGTTCTGTAAAGTTTACTAGTAGTGTAAAGTTTACTAGTAGTTTATAATTATAGGTTGTCTTTTTATGAAATCTTGCAAATTTAATGACATGATGTGTCTTTTTATGAAATCATGTTCAAATATATTTATTTTAATAGTCATATCTCTGTACCACGGGAAAAAATTTGGATCCGTTTTAGCCGAGTCCGTGTGTTCTTCAATTATGAGTTTGAAGGGTCCGACCCTTAGATATGTACCCGTACCCGACACCCGTACCTGAGTCCATGTAACATAGATGTATGATAGCCAGATTAATATTGTAAGCACGACAGAACATCTTGTAGTCGACTACAAATGAATGTAAGCATTCAACAATAACTAAGAGATTTTTATGAGATTTAATGTGTAGCAAATACAAATAAATTGGGTTTGTCTACAATTAGTAAGGATATCGATTTCCCTAAATAAGAGTGCCTCTCTGTTTCTCTTGCACCTTGGTGTGGATGGCCACGACGATGTAGGAGGGAGACGTCGGTGGAGAAGGAGTGTCGGCGATAGGCTAGAGGGTATGATGACCGGTGATGGGGAAGGGGAGGAGGATTGGGGGCAAGGGTTAGGGTTCCCCTCCATTGCCCTTTTTTTAAATTGTAGGGAATGTATTTTTTTTATTTGTTTAGGGACAAAAAAGTCCAAATTTTGTTAAGTTTAATGGTACGTCAAAAGTTACAAAGTTCCTTGTAGTAAGTTCTTAAAAATAGTTTATGGTAGTAACTGAAAAAAATACAAAACTTAATGCTATTTAAGTGCAAATTAGCCTTGTATATATAATCCTAGAGAAAAACATGAAAGCTTTGCAAATACTTTAGTCTCCATAAGCGCTATAAAAGAAACTCAAACCTATAAGGTTTTGGAGTTCCGATTCAAGTTGAGATCACAATCCTTTCCTTCACAATCCTTTCCTTCTAATTGGATTCGGGTCTGGTTTTGAATTTTACACAAGACACACCCTTGGAGCCCGGCCAGTTGAAGAGTCGCTGAAGTCACCCGAAGACTCTCTCGTGGTAGCCCCTGCAAGGATGGAGTAGCTAGGAATGCCCAGAGGCTGAGGATGGGTATCTCCTGTCTTATCATTTGACAGAGCGGGTTGCAGTCGTTGATGTTGGCTGGCTTCCCAATCTAGAAATTTTGCTTGCACAAACTTCCAACTTTGCTAGAAATTTAATTTTAGCAATTATTTTGTAGTTGAACTTTTTGACTGGATCTAGCTAATATTTCGACCAAAGTGTGGGCATGCCCACAAGTATTGATTTCGACCATTTTACTAGATTTGATTAGACCAGACTCTTGTGGTTTATGATTGTTTTAGCGCCCAATTAGAAGTCCTGATTGCTTTATGATTTTGTATTTACAACATAGATAAATACTGAAGCCTATTTTGGAGAACACGAGTTCTTGAGCGAAGTCTTCCCTAATTTATCACCTTTGATCCTTTGAATTTTCCATCATTCTCTTTCCTGATTCACCTCCTATCTCATCCATACATATTCCTTCTTCAGTGCTGTTTCCATTTAATCCTGGAACATTGAGTTTTATCTCTTTTTCCAACTCGTTATTCGTTTTTGTGCAATTTTGTATTTCTTTGGTGCTTTAATTTATTTTTCAATGATAAATTTGATTCTTTGGTGCTGGAATTTCCTTTCAGGGCTGGAATTTTCAAGTATCCAATATCAGGAACCTTGATGTTAATTGATCAGAAACATGTGTCAAATTTGCAACTATGCAAAAGTGAATAGAGCATGTTACTTTCTTTGAAATGCCTTATCCAATGTCATCACACATGCTTGAAAAGACGATGAATGAAACTTCATCCACAAACAGACATAAGCATGTCTTGTGACTAGATAGTGTAAATTTGTAGATTAACACAAATGAAGTGAAAAAAAGAAGAAGATGTGTTACTGGTGCCTTATATGCGGCATGAGAGATGGTGTGGTTTGATAACTTGGTAAATGAAACCTGAATACCTCCCACTGTGCACCATCTATACTCTTAAGTGTAAACCCTGAAGTTTATCTATCTACCTTAAAGATGTTTATAACTCAAAGTTTACCTATCTATATCGTATATTGTGTATAGTAAAATTCCATTCCTTAGAGCCAAAAATCATCTTGTGCATATGTATGCCCCAGTTTTGTGCAGGCTTTACTGTGGTCCACATGTTATAAAATGTGTATGGAGGAACATGAGATGGCACTTAGAATTTACAAATATGTATACATTCCACTTAAATATTACTCTATGTAAAATCCAAAATTTTCAACATTATTGACACCCGCTATTTGTGCTTTTACTGTACCACTGGAAATATGAAATTAATAACATTGAGAAGTTTAGTATTTTAGATGATACAATATCATTCTCATAGAATTTGACATTTGATGCCCCAGAAGATGATTTTTGGCACAAAAAACACCTGCTTTACACAATTGAATATAATATCTGATCTGATATTTTATAACGTCCAGTCTTTCTCATTTTTTAGGCCAATCATGGCCCTGTCCTAAGAGAAAAGTTACACAAAGTCAAAAGCAGGCACCGAGGGATTAAATGTTCTTCTTGCATCCTTATTTAATTATTGACTCTCCCAAAATAGCTAATTTGATCACTTTGAGGTCAAGATGTTAAGTTCATTGATTATTTTGGAATTCACAGGGTACTTTGAGATGCCTATCCAAGTGTCCAAAACTGAGCCCCCAAAATCCTGCCAATCCTGATGAACTTGTACGTTGTTTCTTCTTTTTTTGAGATTTTTTTTCTTGAAATTCATAGCAAAAAATATATGCCAAGTTTCATGGCCATATTTGGTTTGATTTTTTTTACTGGTGACATTTCTTGTGCAGGGGAGAGCCATTGAAACCGAGATGAGGGTTAATAACAAGTCACATGTCCAAACCTTGAATGATCATGATTCTTTGGTGAATACTGGTGAAATGTAAGTCCATTATATTTGTAAAGGGCCATGGTAATTTGTTTTTCAACTGACTGTTCAAAGTTTTCTTGCAACTTATCTTGCTCTCCAGATTTGTTCAGAGTGGAGGAGGGTGTATAGCAGATGCGCAGCATGAGATGGAAGAATTCATGGCAGAAATGTAGAAACTGTAATGTTGTTCTGGTTTTATAGCTGTGATGAGCTTCCTCGGTTCTTTTTTTTTTTCTTTGTAGAGGAGAAGTGATGATGAAAAGGTACAGGAAACTGCAGTTCCTAGAGTAGATTCTCACCTATCGGTATGTGTAGGTAATCTCCATCCCCATAGGTGGTTGATTATGCAACTAAATTGTGGATTTTATTGTTATTGGAACTTGACTGATTAAAGAAAATTTACTCATGTAAAATACATCTTTGTTCCTAGAGAAGGTTTTTTTTTTTGGGGGGGAGGATTCATCTCCATGCTTTTGGTTTTTCTTCGATCAGTTGCAACAAATTATATTACATGCAGTTCATTTTGTAGAATTTTATTACCTATGGTGCATAATGCTATCTGATAATATTGGAAGGGATCACTTGTTTTGAAGTCTTATTAATGCTGAAGGTTATCTTGGACATGAAACTGATAGTGGAAGATAGTTCTGCTTGTGTTGCAATAACTTGTACTTTCATGATCTTTAAGCAGAAAGCGAGAGATATACACATAGTTGTCTTGTTATCAAATTCTACCTAAAGGAGGTTGGCCATGTTTTATAAAGCAAGTTACATATTGGCTAATTTGTACTTAAATACCATAAACTTTCACGTCTTTGCAAGTTGTGATCATAAACCAGTTTTATTGTTCATTTGTTACACAAACTTTATTTCACTTAAACACCATATGGACTATCATTTTTTACAAAGGCTAATAGTGATCCAAAGACCATATCACTCTTTGCCCCTTGCAGTAATAATCCTAATAAATATTCATTAAAAGAAATTAGTTATGCCCTCTCTAAAATTAGTCCTTAAAAAAAATCTTAACCCCTGAGAAATAGTTATAACTTCTAAAAGAAAGTAAAAAAAAATGTGTCTTTCTTCGTTCAGCTGCAGCAAATTATATCATTATAGTTAATTTTTATAAGTTTATTATGTATGGTTGGCATGTTCTTCAGTCTCAACCCATTGCAATGCTATCTGATAAAATTGGAAGGGCTCACCTGTTAAGTATTATTGATTTTGAAGGTTATCATGCACTCATAGTTTTGTGGAAGATAGATCCGTTTGTGTTCCCCTATCTTACATTTCCATCATCTTTAAGCAGAAAGCAAGAGATGCATATGGCGATTCTTCTCCATGCTTTATGTTTTTCTTTGATCAGTTGCAGCAAATTATATCTCTACAGTTAATTTTGTAGAAGTTTATTATGTATGGCATGCATGTTCTTCAGTGTCAACCGCTGTAATGCTATCTGATAATATTTGAAGGGCTCACATGTTTTGAAGTATTATTAATGCTGGAGTTGCACATGAAGCTAATAGTGGAAGATAGTTTCGCCTGTGTTGCCATAACTTGCACCTTCATCCATAACTTGCACCTTCATCATCTTTTAAGCAGGAAGCGAGAGGTCTACAAATAGTTGTCTTGTTATCAAATTCCACCTAAAGGAGTTTAGCCTCTCTTTTTTCATAAAGCAAGTTACGTATTGGCTTAAGTTGTACTTAAATTGTCACACCCATTTTTCGATTTGTTATTTTTTAAATTTCTAGAATTTATTTTTTTTGATATTGTATTTCTGTTGTATTTGTATGATGGTTTCTGTCATTTATATTTTATTTTCTGTTGTCTGAAGAGACTACCCAAGACCAGTAGAATACCTTTTGGCATTGTTATAGATCCGATTTAGGATCCGCATGTAGACTGGATACTTGGTTTGGTTCATTTTGGTTGAACTCATGGCTAAACCATCTCACTCTCTCCCCCTATATATATATATATATATATATATATATATATATATATATGTGTGTGTGTGTGTGTGTGTGTGTTTTCTCATCTCTCTCATTCTTCTTCATTTCTACTTTTCTTTTCCTCTTCTTCTTCCTCTCTCCTTGCACTAGACCGAACCCTAATCCTAGAAGAGGTGGTTGTGATCACTTGGACCGTGAGAGGTAGAGGCTAAGAAGCCACTCGAGACAAGTACATCTTGCTCAATGGTGAAGTCATAGATTTTTTGAATTTTTGCATATATGTGTTAATTAAAAATGTGTTTGATAGAAAATGTTCTCCTTGATGTTCTCATCTATTTTAGTTCTTGGAGTTTTTGGTTTTGGTGGATAAATTTGAGTAGATCTAAGTTTCAAGTTAGGGTTTTTTATGGATTTTATGAGTTTTTCTTGGTTTTGATCTATTAAAACTTTTTGTTTTCGAAAACTAATTGTTCCATGTTGTGGAGAATTAAATTTCGTATGATTTTGACCTTTGAAACGATTGATTTGGAGTTAAATTGAAGATTTTATGACCAAAATATTTTTTGGATTTTTTCTTGTTCTCGGACCTGATGAGTTGGGAACGACGAACATTCTATGCATCGAGCATTATATGCGTCTAACATTCTATGCATCGAGCAGTCCATGAGACAAAGTTGTCTATGAGGCAAGTTGTCTATGCGTCGAGCATTCTATGCGTTGAGCAGTCCCATGAGGCAAATCGTCCATGAGGCAAAGTTGTCTATGAGGCAAGTTGTCTATGCGTCTAGCATTCTATGCGTCGAGCAGTCCATGAGACAAATAGTCCATGAGGCAAAGTTGTCTATGAGGCAAGTTGTCTATGAAGAAAAGTGTCTATGAGGCGAGCAGTTTCATCATGCAACACAATTTTTTTTTTCTTGCATGTTTTTTCTGCGATTGGCTATTTTCTTGTCTATTTTGATATTTCTTTCGATTTTCGGATCATTATCTTGGTTTAGTATTGGAGCATAGTCGAATGTTGTGCTTCCCTATATTGATACGGGTTTATGATCTTCACGACATCGTAGATTGTTTGCGTATGATAAACCTATTGCATTTGGCATCGGACAATCGAGTGTGAGCATTGTCCAATGTATCGCGTGTCGCGGATACGATGTGTTCGCCAGTGATAACTCGTGAAAAGCTCGTACCTGTAACTCGTCATTATAGGAAGTTCCTCGAGTATCCACGACTCGAGAACTTGAAATAATTTGGTAATGATTAAACAAGATAAGAATTTACCTACATCATTGGGAGGGAAGAATATGGCGCTACCGGCTACCCCGATCTCCAAGGGCCCCATGAGGCATGTGACAACCCTGCTAGATAAGGGTTCCATGACCTACCAAGTTTACGCGTGCTGCGGCACTTACAAGACAAGTTTATGTTTACAAGACCAGTTTATGTTTATAAGACAAGTTCATGACTACAAGATAAGTTTATGATTTCAAGACAAGTTATGATTTCCAAACAAGTTTATGATTTCCGGATAAGTTCAAGTTTATGTCAATTACAAGTTAATTATGATGTGTATTCTTTCAAGACAAGCGTACCCTTGGCCATCCGGGTTGATTGCAGTGCCGATGGTAGCAATATTCTTCAAAACATGTATTTGTTAATAACTATGTTTTGATAACCCTAGTTAGTTAATTATAGCAAGCCGTAGGCACATTTGGCCGTGAAATGAATGTTTGTCTATTCGTCTAGCTTGCCCTTGTATCTTATTCTATCGATGCGCGGTTAAAGTGCAAGGTTCTACTCGGGTGAAGGTATGCAACCCCGGTCCTTATTTGGTTTAAGGGTTGTGGTCCTGATCCAGATCGGTTTCTATGTCCTCTTGTCGTTCGCCGTCATATCTTCCTTATAAGCTTTCTGTTATCAGTTCTTCCATTAGTATATTTTGAGACAAGTACATTGGTACCGTAAGTCTCGACTTGCATTTATTTGTTTATGTCTCTCTTTTTTTGCATGATTGTGGTGGATTTGTCTATCACCTTGAGCTCATTTGTGGTACTTGTTGCTTGGGGTTCTGATCCCAATAGTTTTGCTTGGCCAGATTTATCCGAGGAGAACCAGGATCCCCCGTACTTCCAGCAAGATGGCTCGCACTCGTAGGAATGCGGCCGAAGCTCGCGAGTGGGTTTCCTTCTTCCACCCCTCGATTTGATTACTTCATTTTGTGGTGTCAGCAAGCGGCAGAGTTAGCTCCTTTTATTTTTGAGACTACGGTCAACATGATGTATATATTAGACCATGGTTGGTATATTTGATCATGTATAATCATACTATGTTAGTGCAACATTTTGTATTCACTAGTTTCATGATCATATGTGATATGTAATTTGGGATACCTCTTTACTTTCATGTATGATATTTTCTTGTATTGTTGTTGATTGATTGGGATACTAGGATTTGTCGGCCTTAGGACTGACGTCATGAGCATGCTAGAGTTCATCCATTTGTCTTCTTGACAGCCGTAACAGTCGTACTACGTTTTCATACCTTGTACGTAGTAGCTGGCCAAGTATGTCTTCGTATTTACCTAGTATTCTGGAAACGGGACGTGACATAAATATTATAAACTTTCAACCTTTACAAGTCGTAGCAATAAACCATTTTTATTGTTCATTGTTAACACAATTTTTATTTTTCTTCACTTAAATACCATATAAACTATATTTTTTTACAAAGGCTAATAGCAAGTCCAAAGACGATATTGCCCCTTGTAGTAATACCCCTAATAATATTCATTTAAAAAATAAATTTAGTTATACCCTATCTAAAATTAGTCCTTAAAAAAGTCCCCAACTGCTGAGAAATAGTTTTAACCTCTAAATAATTCTAAATAATTAATTCTAACATAATACTGATTACCACTGTAATTTAGTAAAAAGAAAGTATAGAAAATAGTATAAACTAAATTTACGTTTTTTTTTGATCAATTGCAACAAATTATATCACTCATTTAATTTTGTATAAGTTTATTATGTATGATGGACATGTTCTTCAATCCACAACAATGCCATTTAATAATATTTGAAGTGCTCACCTGTTTTGAAGTCTTATTAATGTTGAAGGTTATCTTGCATATGAAGCTTAATAGTGGAAGATAGTTCTGTTTGTATTGCCATAACTTGCATTTTCATATCTTTAAGCAGAAGTTTATTATGTATGGTGCACATGTTCTTCTGTGTCAATTCGTCGCAATGCTATTTGATAATATTGGAAGGGTTGCCTATTTTGAAGTCTATTAATGCTGAAGGTTATCTTGCACGTGAAGCTAATAGTGGAAGATAGTTTAACATGTCTTGCTAGAACTTGCAGTTCGTCATCTTTAAACAAAGTTGTCTTGTTATCAAATTTTGCCTAAATGATCATTTTGGCCATGTTTCATAAAGCAAGTTACATAGTGGCTAATTTGTACTTAAATATCATAAACTTTCACGTTGCAAGTTGTAACCATGAACCATTTTTATTGTTCATTGTTACCACAAATTTTATTTTTCTCACTTAAACACCATATGAATTATCTTTTCATTTTACAAAGGCTAATAGTGATTCCAAAGACCATATTGCCCCTTGCCCCTTGTAGTAATAATCCTAATAATATTTATTTAAAAATAAATAAAGTTATACCCTGTCTAAAATTAGTCCTTAAAAATCCTCAACCCCTTTGAGAAATAGTTATAACATCTAAAATAATCCTAGGATAATTAATTCTAACCATAACGTTGAATGCCCTAATCCAAATCCTAAAAATTGGTTATAATCTCTGTAATTTTGTATAAAAAAAAAAAAAAAAAAATTAAAAACAAATATTATGTTTTACTTCGATCAGTTGCAACAAATTATATCACTGCATTTAATTTTCTTGAAGTTTATTGTGTATGGTGGGCATGTTCTTTGATGTCAATTAGCAAGCAATGCTATTTGATAATATTTGAAGGGCTCACCTGTTTTGAAGTCTTATTAATGTTGATGGTTATCCTGCACATGAAGTTGATAGTAGAAGATAGTTATGCTTGTGTTGCCATAATTTGCATTTTCATATCTTTAAGCAGAAAGCGAGAGATACATGAAGGTTCTTCCATGCTTTTGGCGACATTAGGGTTCTTCTCGATGATTTAGGTTTTTTCGATAAGTTACAACAAATTCTATCACTGCAACAGAAGTTTATTATATATGGTGGGCATGTTCTTCGATGCCAATCCGTCGCAATGTTTCACCTGTTTTGAAGCCTTATTAATGCTGCAGGTTATCTTGCATATGAAGTTGACAGGGGAAGATAGTTCCGCTTGTGTTGCGATAGCTTGCAATTTTCTCGTCTTTAAGCAGAAAGTGAGAGATGCATGTTGATACATAGATGATCATTGTCATGTGACCTAGTCCTTTATATTTTAGAAATTAGAGCATGACACTATCAGGTAGAGAACACACTTAGTCATTTTTCTGTGTCTATAACTTAGTCAGACGAGCATACAAGCTGAACGTTGTTGACAAACACCATTAGGTATCAACTACTATGAACCAGTAACCATATAAATTAGCCTACATAAATAAAAATTCTACAATAATCTAGTATCTACCTGGCATACAGCAACACAGCTTTGTAAAATAAGATAAGTTAATCATCACTCTTAATGTGTATATTGTATTGCTAGTATGTATCACTAGTGTAAAGAGTTTACCATTTATCCTTTATGCTGAAAAACATTTTACTCTCATTTTTGGTTTTATATTAATTAAAATAATTGCCTAGAATATATTGATTGTTTAGGATTTAAATATCTAACAATAAAAAAAAATCCCATAAACACCTATTTTTACTATTAACTTAAAAAATTTCTACCGACTAAAAGAAATAAAACTATAATATTCCCTCCTAAAAGAAAAAGAAAGAATTGATTCAGAAGTTATCGGTTGCATTTCTCAGTTAAAAGATGACAGTTGCCAACATATAGACTGATCCTTCTATAGGCTTAATTTCCAGTGGACTCGGGCCATCTCCAATGTGGGTTTCTATCTCCCCTATTTTTATGGTATAAATTTATTTTGGAAGAAACTTTTTCCAACAGTGGTATCTATCACAATTTCCTTCCAACGTGGCACTAATGTAGAATGGAAAATTTTTACGAGGGTTGTACATGTAAATACTCTCATATAAATTCTCTCTCTCTCTCTCTCTCTCTCTCTCTCTCATTGTAATTAATATTAGGCCACACTTTCAAACTAAATAATTAAATTCACCCTTTTATTTTCTGACACGTACATAGGATAGAAATTGAGGTTGGAGAGTATTTTTTTTGGGTACAATTTCTATGTAGAAACTTTGCCAACTATGATAGAAATTTTCTTAAATGACAATGCTAAGTAGGATAGAAACTCAATTTTAGAAATTCTCATTGGACATAGCCTCACCAACCTTAGCATTTGTTGGGATTTTTGATTTTGAACTCTAGAGAATAGTCTCACATGGCAACCCAAAGTGTGTATTTCAATATAAAATTCTTCTTTTGTTGACTTGTGCACATGGGGAGTGGTATCGCATGTGATTGGCATGGTGGGGTATTTTCCTAGAGGGCAAGGTTCAAGACACCCAAGAAATATTTATATTTTTATCACTCATTTTTTTGGGGTTTACCTTAGGAGGTAGGCCCCGAAAGGGCCTAGCGACTCAGACTCGGGCTCGAAAGAAGGGTGAAGGACGCAAAGTAGCACTTTGATGGCGTACTTCGCATGTACGCATCGAGCGCAAGATGATGCTTTTGTGCGTAGTTGCGCCGTTCTACGCTTGTTTTCGAGTTTCTGTGTGGATGTCGGGTAGAGCAGCAGAACATCGCGAATTGCATGTCAGTACACGTGTCGTGTGGGCTCAACGTAGGCTTCTGCACGGGTGCTTCATTTTCGTCTAATAGCTGCTTCCATAAAAATTGTCTTGTGGGTCAGATTTCTACGGAAAAATTGCGTTGTGTGGTTGTTTAAGTAGATTTTATGTTCTAACCTCTTATTATCTTTCGGGATCTCGAGACAATGGTTAGTAATCGTCCCTTATCCGTAGGAATTATCTACGGATTAAATGGGTGGCGGCTGATTAGGGTTTAGCTAGTGCCTTTCCTATATATATATATATATATATATATATATATATATATATATATATAGAGAGAGAGAGAGAGAGAGAGAGAGTTAGCAGCTGCCGCATCAGATCTACGAAGTGCTCTCCGTCAGTCTAATTCCTCCAGTTCGAGATCTACAGCAAGAGTAACAGGAGCGTTCCAGAAGTTCTATTTCGAAATTACTGGTTCCTGGGAGTAGATTGACGGAAAGGTACGAATCTTGCTTTGAGCAACGCTGATCTTCATCACTCCAACGAATCTATTTTTCAGAAGTTCTTCCTTCTTCATCGTGTTATTGGTTTTATTTCTCCTTATAGCAACAACGTTTACACATTTTTTTTATAGCGTTCATTACCAGCAACATGTTGCTGCAAACTTTCTATTTTAAAGATCCAGTTGTAATATTCGATTTTCACGTACTTTGTACAATATTTGTAACCTTGGCACTAACAATCTCAAAGCAAGATCCGAGTAATAGAGATAAAAAATCGTGCAAGTCTTCTCGACATAAGTTTTCACAAACTTGAGAAGTTTGATGGAGAGCATTACAACAACTAGAAGATGGAGATATCTCTGAATCTTCAATTCATCAACGTCGACTATGTGTTGACAGATTCAAAACCTACTATCCCAGAAACAGATGATGCACAAAAGAAGAAAGAAGCGACTATTGCACAAGAGAAATAGAAAAAAATAACAAATTTTGTAAGTTTTTGATTCTCAACTCCATGGATGATTCCATGGCAGAGTCATATAACAAGAAGGATAATGCAAGAGACGTCTAGGAGTCTCTTGAGAAACAATACAAAGATGATGAGAATATGTCAAATATCCATTTCATTGATAAATTCATCAAGATATAATTTGAAGATGAGAAGACAATGCTGCCAAAAAAAAACTTATGAAGTTGCAGCAAAAGCTTGAGAAGGAAAGCATGCCTCAAGCAGACAAGTTCATGTGTCACGCCCCAGTCCCAAAATACGTAGGACTAGAACACGTAAGCATGCCAGCCGCCTGTATATAAGGCAACACCAATATATGGAAACCATAATACAAGCGTAAGCTGTATAATGAACAATAATTCACAAGTGGTAAAACTATCACAAGTCACAGGGTATAATCTAAATCTCATCCACAGAAATCAAATATGAATAACTAATAACCATGTAACTAGATCTCAATAATAAGTATCTAAAGAATGACAGTCGGATGAAAACAAATCCACTGCCGAAATAGAATATAAAATGAACCAGATACACACCATATAAGAACAACATCTGACAATCACGAGGCTCGAAGAGAAGACCTCCTCGGAAAATACATAACATGTCCGGATCTGCGCTCCTGTGAATACTCATGAACATCTACACCTGAAAAGGGACCAGGTCCTCAGAGGGACATAACAAGATACATAAAAGCATGCCATAATGTAAATACTGAATAAATAAATGGGGTGTGCTAACCATCTAGGTGAATGCAATTTAAAGACAACCTTGGTACGTATGGATAGGCGTAGGCATAACGGCCAGCATCCTCTAGAGTGTGGTATCTGCAACGTCCATCATTCCGAAGAATGAGGTATCTGAATATATACAACGTCCAACACTCTAAGGGATGTGGTATCTGCAAAGTATATAACGTCCGTATCACTCCGAAGAGTGCGGTATCTGCAATAAAGAAGTTGGCTGTCCCATACGCCTACTAGTTGTCTTCTCCACCCAATGTAGATATACAAGTCATGAATACGACGTGGACATCTCGTATTATGATGCAAGTCTCTATAGAAATAAACAACTAGCTAAATACCGTTACATGTGTTGCTCATATTGATGGCCAGTCGCGCATGAGGCACGTGTCCCTACATGAACTCACTCTGTGACGTGTAATGATACGTGTCAAGGCCTGGGAAGTCATACTAATAACTCCACAACTTTAGGTGGGTCTACTAGACTCTAGGTCAGACACAAGTCCTAACGTCAACGCCTTCGTTGACTGCACCCGAGTCTTCTCGGACGGGCACATTTATATAATATTAAAATAAATAAATATGTAACTAAAATACAGAATTTAAACAGTACAACAAGGTAAGGTATACTTGCCTGGCAAGAGAGCTGCAAAAATGTAACGTCCAGATGTCAAATACCAAGTGTCAGAAACTATGGCCTCAGAAGGAACGTCTCCGGATGCTGAAATAAATATCACCAACAGTCTCAGAAAATATCAAATAGCTAGAAATGCCTGTCCTTAAGTCCAATTTGGACACAAGGGCAAAAATGACAGTTTTCGGTCAAAGCGGGGTCCACATGTGGGCCACTTTGCACCGAAAAATGTGTCAGGATCAAAGGTCTCCAAATTCTCCAAACTTAGTGTCAACAAGTCCAGAACATTGATACGAACCCAACAGAATATCCAGAACTGGATTTTGATGTGCCGATCACAAAATCGTCCGTCAAATGGAGCCTGTGGGGCCCACGATACGGGATTTTGTTAACTTTCTCAGAATCGAACCAAACTTGGGTCACAGGACCAGCGTATTGCTACGAGTCCGATGGCGCAAGTTTCGTTTCGATCCGATATGTGTACACAAAGTTACAACGTGTTCCAGAACAGGCAGATACGGGACGTTGTCGGCGGATACGCGTTGATTCCGGTGTGCACGCACATCCAAATCAACTTCTGCGAAATCCTGCACGTCCGTATCAATGGCGCGCACGTTTCGGTGAAGACCGCGTACGACCAAGTCGTCCCGTTTGGCGGGGCGTACTCAGTTCCGGGATGAAACGGGGTATTATTTTTCCTGTATTTGGATCGCGGTTCGCCATCGCCACAGGACGCGATGCACCGAGCGGGTTGCACGGGCATCGAGAGGGTTACATAGCCTACGTGTCACAACTGACGGAATGAAAAACGGAACAACGAGGAGAGAGAACGGATTACCTGAACAGGGCTCGGTAGAATAAATTTTTTTGTGTCCACGAGTCGTCTTGACACAACATGACACAGTGTCTGGGCTATGTCCGGCTGCTGTGTTGTGTCCTGGTCACTGTTCAGGCTGAGGATCGTCGGAGCTTCGCCGTGGCGGCTCAGGGCGTCGCCGGAGGAGGACAGGTGGTGGTGACGGGAGTGGACAGGGTGGTTTGAGGTGCCGCTCGGGGATCGTCGGGGAGGAAGTCAGAGAGGAGGAAGGAGAAGAGGTGATGGGGGTGCCGCTCCGGCCATGGAGAGGCCGAGCAGGGCGGAGGAGGTGAAGTCAGGGAGGAGGGTGAGGGGGTGATTGGGTTGGTGGAGAACGGCTGAGACGGGGGAAGGGAGGTGGAGGAGGAAACAGGGAAGGAGAAGAGGGGAGGGCTGCTGCTGGTGGTGGAGGGTGGTGGTGGCAGTCGGAGTCGAGGGTGGCGGCAAGGAGATAGGGGAAGTCAAGGGTGGCGGTGGCGAGCTTCACGGGGAGATGGCGGAGCTCAGGGAGGAGGTCGGGGACAGCAGTGAGTCGGGGTGGCTGCTGCTCTACTCCGGCGAGGTCGAGTCGAGCAGGGAGGAGGGGTGGCGAGTGGCGGAGGAGGTGGCAACGATGATGATGGTGGTGGTGGTGATCGATGATGGTGGTAGGGTTGGCTGTGATGGGGGTGGCGGTAATCGACGGGGGGGTGGGGGGGGGGGAAGGAAGGGCGGAGTGGAGGAGGTAGTCGGGAAGGGACAACGGAGCTCTCCGGCGGGGTCGGCTCTCCGTCGTGCCGGCGAGGTCGGGATCGGCTCTGGCCATGGGGAGGATGGGGGAGATGGTGAACAGGGGCTCGGGTGGATCCGGTGGGGGAGATCGGGAAGGAGAGAGGTGGAGGTGGAGGTGGAGGTCGGGAAGGGGCGGGCGGAGCTCTCCGGCGGGGGAGGGGTCGGCTTGCCGCGGGGGAGGCGGAGCTTCTCCGGCGGGGGGGGGGGGGGGGACTGACAGCTAGGTTAGGGTTAGGGATTTAGGTTTTATATAATAAATAAATTAGATATTTTAATAAGTAAAATATCTATAGATATTTACATGATATTTTTGTAGATATTTATGGTGGGTCCCACTGCCAAATGGACGGTGCAGGTTCACCCTCCAATGAGGGGGTGACACCTCACACTGGAAATTTGCAGGAAAGACCCTGTAATTTTATAAATTGCATAAAGGTCTTATTTTGGGAAATTGCATAATTACGAAATTGTCTGAAAAAATACCCGATTCCTGAAAATGCTAAAATGTACAGAACTGAGGGGAATTGCTGTGTGAGGGTCCTGAGGGGGTGGGGGTGAGCCTGGGCAGGGGCTGGGCCTGGTTTTCTTGGGTGATACGGGCCATCGTATTAATTAATTAATAATTAATGCGCACGGTGTTCTCTAATTATTTAGAGGCAGGTAGAGCCATAATTTTAGTATGGTGTCAATATACTAAATGTAGTATACTCAGTGTAGGGTAATAACGTATTTTTATTTGGACAAAATAGGTGCATGTTGGGCCTCAAATCTCTATTGGTACAAAGATGGGTACAGATCTGGGAATTTAAATACGTACGTTTGTAACGATATTTGTGCGTCTAAAACGAGACACAAAACAGAGTATCTGGGAGTTGCACAAGGTTCAGAAAAATAGACTAGTATGTCTATGAGAGGTATGTGAACTTTGTTCGGGGATAACAGTCAAGGTAAAGCTCCAAATAATTCGGTGATGGACAGGTGCACAAATAAATAGGATATGTAAGCAAAATAAATTAAAATATTGCCATAAATCCTAAATTGCTAAAAATAATCCTAAAATGCTGGAATCTGGTCGAGGGAGTTTATAATCTACCCAACTTATAAGAATTTTGTCCTCGAAATTAAAACTAAGCCACGGTAGAAGTCAAAGACGGCATAAGATATAATTTAACAAAGTAATTTATATCTTGGTTTACGAATAGGTTCGAAAAACGTTTACGCATGTCGTTCACACGCTTCTAAGTAGATTCTCCTGGCGCGCCATGCTTCCATGCCACGCGGACCAAGGAAATAGGCTGATTCCTCAATACCTTTTCTCGATGATCAAGGATTCCCACGGGCTGCTCTTGATACGACAAGCTCGGCCTAATGGTGATCTCCGAATGGTTGAGAACATGACTGCTGTCTGTCACATATCGCCTAAGTTGCGACACGTGGAATACATCAAGTACTCCCTCAAGTGAAGGTGGTAGCGCAAGTTGATATGCCACTACTCCCACTCTTTCTAGCACGTCAATGGTCCAATATACCTTGGCCTCAACTTGCTGCGTCCTCCGAATCGAATGGTGCCTCTAGTAGGTGATATCCTCAAGATGACATGATCGTCCTCTTTGAATTCCAAGGGACGATGATGACGGACTGCCCACTGCTTCTGTCTGTCTTGCACTGCTTGCAAGTGTCCTTGTATTTACTTAACTGTCTCTACGGTGTTGACCACCAATTCTGGTCACGCGAATCCTTGTCTGGTAAAATGCTGACTGGTATGCCGTGCAATCTTACGATTTGTCTCATATATAAGTTAGCTAGAGCTTCAGCAGGCTGGCCAACTCTAAAGGTAAGAAATGTGCTGACTTGGTAAGTCGGTCCATAGGAATTCTTAATCCTTACAAGTCAACCTAGTCATAGGTGCTGCTATCCATTCAGGAGTCAGTCAATTGTTCATCCAGGTGAAATCCATTTAGACCCCTGTCAGCAAAATGATACATTCTTTATCGTAATACTTGAGTTCTGAACTTGATCCAAGTTACGAGGCAAAAATTTTACACTGCCACGGTGATGCATGTATCAGAAAAGTAGGTAGGTAGTGAAGGGTCATCTAAAGGTGGCACAATTTACATACTGAAATCAAGTCTAATAATAAGGTTTGGTAATTACCCAAGAAACAAACAGAAATGGCTACAGAAACAGTACACTTTTCGTGCTTATACTAAGCACGAGGTTTCGTCTTTCCGAAATACGGGAAGACGGAAAACAATAATCAAGAGTTCAAGGGGGAAGTAATAGATTAGAAGTATGGTGATTCAATGCGTTTAAAGAATTCAAATGGGAATTGTCAAGGCAGTTGTGGATTGAAATGCTATTCTGGTAATCCCTATTCACATATTCGTATCAGCACAGTTAGGTAGCTGATACGATATGCTCAGACATATCTAGAGGGTAAGTACATTCGTCTACTAATCACTATATATTTCAATCCACGTAAAGTAGTTATGCGAAGGGCGAACCAAGTGCACTATGGTTGATCAGACCGTAATACACTGATTCTGAAATGTATTAGTGTAGTACTCCAATAATACATATATCATGAACAAGCTTGATAAAGAATAAGCTTGCAAAACTAGGCTATAATAGAAGTATAAGTCAAGGTAGTACAGTAAATATAAGTACGCTAGATTATGATACGAGAAATTATAAAACAATTCAAATTCACAAAAAGACTAGACTCTACCATCTCTACAGTTGTTATTCTAATTCCTTGTCTAAGTTGCTAGTTGACCAAAAAGAGGTATGGCCTTCTAAGTTCTACAATCTTAATATACACTATAGGTTGTCCGCCTAAAACATAGATTTCAAGAAAGTCCGCGTAAAGTAGGGGTTCGAGGTTGTCTGCGTAAAGCAGAGATAAAATAATTTGGTGTAACGCATGGCTTCAGAGCTATCCGCGTAAAACAGAGAAGCGTAAGGTAGAGCTTCAGAGCTGTCCGCGTAAAAAGTCTGTGCGTAAAATCTCCTGCGTAAAGTCTAGCATACGTTGCAGCGTAAAATTGTACAAGGAACTCATGAGTTTGTCAGTCAAATTAGTGAATCCTGACACCTGACAAAAGTACTGTACGACGATCGAGATGACGGCTGTGATGATAAATTTGTACGGGGACCCAGGTTTGTTGTTTAGTGACTTTATTGGATACAAGCCATTTACGCTTGAGATGAGACAAAATCAGATATCCCGTCAAAAAGCTGTTTCTTTTTGCACAGGGCTCGAGGCGTATCTCTGCATTTAATGCACGAGATTTGGTCATGACTGGGGAAAGTTAAGGCTGTAACAAATACGCTCACATCCTATCCTTATGTTACGCCTAATCAGGTTACTCTACGCTGGTTATCTTTTATTTAAGAATCATCAAGTTTACGCAGGGCAGTTACCTACTTGCATGACGCAGGATAAGGAAGACTAAGGGATCGTGGGTAGCAGTTATCATAACTGCGGCGTAAAGGAGACAATCTTCTGCATATTTTTGGTTTTTATGCCAACAAGAAAGTCATTTTGCTTTTACGCCAACTAGGCAGCTGTTTGGTTCTTATGCCAACAACGGTCAAATGGGTTTTACGCCAACAAGGGTAAAGGGTCTCTGGCGTAAAACTCTGGTTTATCCAACATAGGATGAGGTTTCAGTCCTAGTATTTAACCTTAGATTTCTATGGGTTCCTCAAGACTAGGGTCAACACTATGGTCAATTCTCTAACTAATCCTAGTAGTGTTTATACTACTCTCAAGTCATACATAAATACGTCAAGGGATGATGGTAAGTTAATCTATAGGTAGTGATGCTAGGGTTTATTAGGTAATATGGAAGACTAGGGTTCATTTGGTATCCTAAACTTAGGGATGTGTTAAAGCCCTAGTTGTATTCTAAGTAGGAATATTATCCTAAGTATCATTTTATCAATAGGGATTTCTATATTCTAGCAGGGGCTATACTTAAGGAATTATTAGGGAAGCACATAATTCAAGCAAGATGTAATTTATTCAAATAGAATGGATTGGAAGAAGGATGAGTCATAGTCAATTGGATGAGATCCTATACTTTAATCCTAGGTGCAGGCTTGCTCGGTACAGTAACGTAACCGAGACAATATGCTCTGACCTGCATGGGCCACCACTAAAAACATGTCACGCCCCAGTCCCAAAATATGTAGGACTAGGACACGTAAGCATACCAGCCGCCTGTATATATAACAACTCCAATATATGGAAACCATAATACAAGCGTACGCTGTATAATGAACAATAATTCACAAGTGGTAAAACTATCACAAGTCACCGGGTATAATCTAAATCTCATCCACAGAAATCAAATATGAATAACCAATAACCATGTAACTAGATCTCAATAATAAGTATCTAAAGAATGACAGTCGAATGAAAACAAATTCACTGCCGAAATAGAATATAAAATAAACCAGATACACACCATATAAGAACAACATCTGACAATCACGAGGCTCGAAGAGAAGACCTCCTCAAAATATACGTAACATGTCCGGATCTGCGCTCCTGCGAATACTCATGAACATCCACACCTGGAAAGGGACCAGGTCCTCAGAGGGACATAACAAGATACATAGAAGCATGCCCTAATGTAAATACTGAATAAATAAATGGGGTGTGCTAACCATCTAGGTGAATGCAATTTAAAGACAACCTTGGTACCTATGGGTAGGCGTAGGCATAACGGCCAGCATCCTCTAGAGTGTGGTATCTGCAACGTCCATCATTCCGAAAGAATGAGGTATCTGAATATATACAACGTCCAACACTCTAAGGGATGTGGTATCTGCAAAGTATATAACGTCCGTATCACTCCGAAGAGTGCGGTATCTGCAATAAAGAAGTTGGGTGTCCCATACGCCTACTAGTTGTCTTCCCCGTCCAATGTAGATATACAAGTCGTGAATACGACGTGGACATCTCGTACTATGATGCAAGTCTCTATAGAAATAAACAACTAGCTAAATACCGTTACACGTGTTGCTCATACTGATGGCCAGTCGCGCATGAGGCACGCGTCCCTACATGAACTCACTCTGTGATGTGTAATGATACGTGTCAAGGCCTGGAAAGTCATACCAATAACTCCACAACTTTAGGTGGGTCTACTAGACTCTAGGTCAGACACAAGTCCTAACGTCAACGCCTTCGTTGACTGCACCCGAGTCTTCTCGGACGCGCACATTTATATAATATTAAAATGAATAAATATGTAACTAAAATATAGAATTTAAACAGTACAACAAGGCAAGGTATACTTGCCTGGCAAGAGAGCTGCAAAAAATGTAACGTCCAAATGTCAAATACCAAGTGTCAGAAACTATGGCCTCAGAAGGAACGTCTCCGGATGTTGAAATAAACATCACCAACAGTCTCAAAAAATATCAAATAGCTAGAAACGCCTGTCCTTAAGTCCAATTTGGACACAGGGGCAAAAATGACAGTTTTCGGTCAAAGCGGGGTCCACATGTGGGCCACTTTGCACCAAAAAATGTGTCAGGGTCAAAGGTCTCCAAATTTGCCAAACTTAGTGTCAACAAGTCCAGAACGTCGATACGAACCCAACGGAATATCCAGAACTGGATTCCGATGTGCCGATCACAAAATCGCCCGTCAAGTGGAGCCTGTGGGGCCCACGATACGGGATTTTGTCAACGTTCTCAGAATCGAACCAAACTTGGGTCACAGGACCAACGTATTGCTACGAGTCCGATGGCGCAAGTTTTGTTTCGATCCGACATGTGTACACAAAGTTATAGCGTATTCCAGAACAGGCGGATACGGGACGTTGTCGGCGGATACGCGTTGATTCCGATGTGCACGCACATCCAAATCAACTTCTGCGAAATCCTGCACGTCTGTATCAACGGCGCACACGTTTCGGTGAAGACCGCGTACGACCAAGTCGTCCCGTTTGGCGGGGCGTACTCAGTTCCGGGATAAAACGGGGTATTATTTTTCCTGTATTTGGATCGCGGTTCGCCATCGCCACAGGACGCGATGCACCGAGCGGGTTGCACGGGCATCGAGAGGGTTACATAGCCTACGTGTCACAACTGACGGAATGAAAAACGGAACAACGAGGAGAGAGAACGGATTACCTGAACAGGGCTCGGTAGAATGAATTTTTTCGTGTCCACGAGTCGTCTTGACACAACATGACACAGTGTCCGGGCTATGTCCGGCTGCTGTGTTGTGTCCTGGTCACTGTTCAGGCTGAGGATCGTCGGAGCTTCGCCGTGGCGGCTCAGGGCGTCGCCGGAGGAGGACAGGTGGTGGTGACGGGGGTGGATAGGGTGGTTTGAGGTGCCGCTCGGGGATCGTCGGGGAGGAAGTCAGAGAGGAGGAAGGAGAAGAGGTGATGGGGGTGCCGCTCCGGCCATGGAGAGGCCGAGCAGGGCGGAGGAGGTGAAGTCAGGGAGGAGGGCGAGGGGGTGATTGGTTGGTGGAGCACGGCTGAGACGGGGGGAGGGAGGTGGAGGAGGAAACAGGGAGGGTGGTGGTGGCAGTCGGAGTCGAGGGTGGCGGCGAGGAGATAGGGGAAGTCGAGGGTGGCGGTGGCGAGCTTCACGGGGAGATGGCGGGCGGAACTCAGGGAGGAGGTCGGGGACAGCAGTGAGTCGGGGTGGCTGCTGTTTGACTCCGACGAGGTCGAGTCGAGCAGGGAGGAGGGGTGGCGAGTGGCGGAGGAGGTGGCGACGATGATGATGGTGGTGGTGGTGATCGATGATGGTGGTGGGGTTGGCTGTGATGGGGGTGGCGGTAATCGACGGGGGGGGGGGGGGGGAAGGAAGGGCGGAGTGGAGGAGGTAGTCGGGAAGGGACAGCGGAGCTCTCCGGCGGGGTCGGCTCTCCGCTGTGCCGGCGAGGTCGGGATCGGCTCTGGCCATGGGGAGGATGGGGGAGATGGTGAACAGGGGCTCGGGTGGATCCGGTGGGGGAGATCGGGAAGGAGAGAGGTGGAGGTGGAGGTGGAGGTCGGGAAGGGGCGGGCGGAGCTCTCCGGCGGGGGGGGGGGGGCTGACGGCTAGGTTAGGGTTAGGGATTTAGGTTTTATATAATAAATAAATTAGATATTTTAATAAGTAAAATATCTATAGATATTTACAGGATATTTTTGTAGATATTTATGGTGGGTCCCACTGCCAAATGGACGGTGCAGGTTCACCCTCCAATGAGAGGGTGACACCTCACACTGGAAATTTGCAGGAAAGACCCTGCAATTTCATAAATTGCATAAAGGTCCTATTTTGGGAAATTGCGCAATTACGAAATTGTCTGAAAAAACACCCGATTCCTGAAAATGCTAAAATGTACAAAACTGAGGGGAATTGCTGTGTGAGGGTCCTGAGGGGGTGGGGGTGAGCCTGGGCAGGGGCTGGGCCTGGTTTTCTTGGGTGATACGGTCCATCGTATTAATTAATTAATAATTAATGCGCACGGTGTTCTCTAATTATTTAGAGGCAGGTAGGGCCATAATTTTAGTGTGGTGTCAATATACTAAATGTAGTATACTCAGTGTATGGTAATAACGTATTTTTGTTTAGGCAAAACAGGTGCATGTTGGGCCTCAAATCTCTATTGGTACAGAGATGGGTACAGATCTGGGAATTTAAATACGTACGTTTGTAACGATATTTGTGCGTCTAAAACGAGACACAAAACAGAGTATCTGGGAGTTGCACAAGGTTCAAAAAAATAGACTAGTATGTCTATGAGAGGTATGTAAACTTTGTTCGGGGATAACAGTCAAGGTAAAGCTCCAAATAATTCGGTGATGGACAGGTGCACAAATAAATAGGATATGTAAGCAAAATAAATTAAAATATTGCCATAAATCCTAAATTACTAAAAATAATCCTAAAATGCTGGAATCTTGTCGAGGGAGTTTACATCATGGTAGGGGCCACTGTCTCCAAGCTCCCTTCTGGTTGGAACAAGTTCACAACTGACATGTACCGCAAGACGATGGAGATCATGATAGAAGATTTTCTACGTTGGATTCATACTGAAGATGAAGCCAGAGGCCAAATTAAGATGGACACTCTGTCTAAACAGTTTGTTAAGGCAAACATTGTGCAAACTAGAGACTCCGAAGGGAACCAGAAGGCTTCCTACAACAACAAAAAGAAGAACTTCATCCATCTGAAGGTGAAGTCAGCTTCTTTCAAGCCCAAGGTCTAGCGACGACAAACTTGCTTCAACTATGGCAAGAAGGGTCATTTCGAAACGACTACAGGTACACGCCCAAACTAAAACCAAAAGAGCAATGTGAGCTTAACTTAATTGCTATGATTGTGCATGTTGACTTATCTGGAGTAGACAATGATTGGTGGATGGACACAGATACATCTTACCATGTGTGCTCAAAGAAGGAGTTGTTCACCACATACGAACCTACTTCTGAGAAGGTCTCTATGGTGAACAAACCTCAAGATGAAGTTCTGGGAATCGAGTCAGTAGTGCAGAAACTAACTTCGAGAAAGTCACTTACCCTAGAGAACGTGAAGCATGTACAGGTCATAGCCAAGAACTTGATATTAGGGATTTTCTTGTGCAACGCAGGCATGAGGACATCAATGCTGGTTAGATTGTGGTATCCTATAAAGGAGCATAGTTCGGAAAGACTTTTTGTAACAAAAGGATGATTAAATTACGACTTGTAGCTCCTTTTGAAAGTATTAATGTAGTTTTTGTTTTGGTTATTCTCTTAGAGTTGTGGCACAATATATTAAGACATGTTCATTGTAAAAGAATTAACAAAATATCTAGTATAAGCCTTATCTCCAAATATGGGGGTAAGGAAGTGGAGAAGTATGATGTTTGTTCGCAAACTAAAATTATAAGAAAGTCGTTCAGATGGGTGAACCGAAGCACAGACCTTCTAGAGTTGGTGCACTCATATATTTGTGACTCCAAGCAATTCTCCACAAAGACTATGATGAAGTACTGCATTACCTCCATGGACGACTTTTCAAAGTACGCATTCGTCTATCTTCTCAAATCAAAAGATGAAGCGTTCGAGAAGTTCAAGAACTTCAAGGCTGAAGCTGAGCGTCAAACATGACAACTCAATAGACTCAAAAGCGTGACAACTCAATAGACTCAAAAGCGATCGAGGCATAATATATCGTCTCTTCGAATTCACATAGTTCTACAAAGAACATGAAATTGTCAATGAAACGACTGCTCCGTATTTTCTCCAATCCAATGGAGTAACAGAAATGAAGAACCAGACATTGACGGAGATGATGAACTCTATTCCATTGACTGCTGGTCTTCCAAACTTCTTCTGGAAAAAATCTGCGCTTACGATTGTGTGTTTATTCTGAATAGAGTACCGACGCTCTCAAAATCAGATCTTACTCTTCATGAACTCTGGTTCAATGTCAGACCCAACTTGGATGTCATTCGAGTATGGGGGTGTCTGGCTTATGTGAAGCTTTCAGACATCAAGATTCAAAAGCTGAAATATAATGTAAGGAACGATGAAGACTCTCGCTGAATGTGTTTATAGGTTTATTTCTAATAAAAGAATATAATGTATGGAACGGTGTATCTCATTTTGTTATTTCAAGTTATAAGTCAGTTGGCACCTACTCAGCTATTGAGAGTGCCTATATATCTATTGTAAATGTTATCAATGAAAAAAGTTATTTCTTCTGTGTCATGTTGTTATTCAATTTCTTTGCTTAACCGCTGAAAACTTCTATGAAGTAATGATATTTCAAAATGCATACAAACGAGCTTAACTTAGGCTTATACATCATTATGTCCAGTGGTGACTTATCGATTTAACGAAATCAGAACGTGCCGGCGCATTTGTAATCCGTCCATCATATCACCATTAATAGTAAGTGTCGCACCCTCTAGATAAAAATTATAGCTATGCCACTCCAAGTAGTGGCCAAGGGCATTACGCAGAAGCTGCAATTCTGTGAAAGCAGCTCCAACATGAGTGCTTCATCAGATTTTTGCTTTGGTGCAAGTGTCGTTGAAGCCATTGTGCTGCGGGAGGTGTAATGATGTAGTTCTGTAGAGATTGGGGAAACACGATTTCGTTGAATCTAGCAATTCCGTGGGACTATGTGGTGCAAAATGTTACGTTGCATGAAGGTTCTACCCCATGGTTTGGATGATCCGGTTGGCCCCACGGATCCTAACCTAGTACATTATCCTTTTGCGGGGCAGGCACAACTATTTTACCACAAATGCAGGTGGACTCCGATCAAACTTTTGCTTGAGACGTCAAACAAGACCCCTTTCAAAGTTTTCGTAAATATGTTTCGGTTTGACAGACGGACGGACGGACGGACATACATACATACATACATACATACATAACTATTTTTACCACAAATATTAACTCATGCATATCTGGCTATTGCCAGCACCATCTATTATTGGTTGCCTAACTTCAGAGAGTCGTAACAACATCGTGTGGCACGTCAGCATTGATTGCAGACCGGTTTTCTGGGGCTCTTTGTTGGTCTTTAAGCTTAGCATATCCTTTAATTGCTCATTGGAACTCCCATCCCTAACCAGCACCGCCTGAATTCTTCTAACCTGTGCCACAACCAATCAGGGAAAGGGAACAAAGGACAAGTGTGATTGCATTAAGGATTTAGACCTACATTGAGCACAACAGGCAATTTGAAGTAATAAATTAAAGAGCAGAGGATATTGGCAAGAAGCAATTCCTTCCTTTTTAAGTACCACGAATGTCCTCACACAAAGTTGTATGGCTCAAAAAGTTGGGTTACATTAGATAGATAGGAAGGATGTTTGGAGGAATAGGAGTGAGATGAGTAATTAGTGTATTTGAGATGTAGTTGAAGTTCTACTGTTTTCTGGATAGACATTTAGACTCAAATCCAAGTTTTTTAAGTTCTACTCCTGGTCATAGCTAATCCCTTAAGTGTAAGATATTTATCCATGCATATTGAACACATATTGCGCTATTAGTATGCCAGAAAACCAACTCAATTGTGCAATAAAGATACTACAATTACATATCACATTCACCTTATTATGGCAATTTACCATATGGGCATCGTTTTTATCAATTATTATGTAGTCCAAGTTTATTCATAAGTTTTTCAAAGTGTAATGTATGATTACTCCGTATGATATTTCGAACTGCAAGTTTGTAACGGCTAAACTTATGTTCTAACTCGTGGATTATCCAATCGGGTATTGGATAATTCTGGAAGACTAATAACAACTTTACAAGATAGCAAGTATCATAGGCTATGTAACCTGAAATGTTACATCAAATTCATCAGTACTCATTGCCCATTAGATAGACTAATAACAACTTTATAAGATAGCAAGTGTGTATTGGGTATAGTAGTCTATGTATGGAGCAAATAAGTTGCAGAATATAAGACTTACTGCTCTATTAAAGGAAGATGCATGTCTTCTAGTCGTTTCACCAAGTCATTGAATTGTAAGTTATTGGAAATGATAGAATGAATGAATGACTCGAAAAGTGTTTGCTGCGCTTCATTGTAAAGTAAATGTATCTGGATGAAATGGATCAATTCTTCAAGTTTGGTGTATACTATTCTTCATACAGAATTAATCAAGGACATTGACTGACAGTAGAAACAAGTTACATATATACTATAGTAATGGTTCTCTTAATGTGATAGTGGTTCTTAAGATGTGCCTCCACTTTTGAATTTGTTGGTGTGTGTCTGTTTGCGCGTGCGTGGATAGGGGGTTGGGGGTCACAATACTGTACAAAAGCATAACCTACAGACGACCCAGATTTATTTCATAGATAAGCCAATTGTTCAATATTCGTGTTTATAACTAAATCCGAGGAGAACTTGATGAGTTGGACACTAGTAATATAAACTTGAAAGTGAAGGTTAGTGACTGGATTGAAAGCGAAGGTTAGTGACAAGTGAAGGTTAGTGAATTGGTATTTTCAGATAGAATTTGAGAGTTGTGCATTAGTGAAAAAAGAGGATTTGGTTTTTTCTTTCCCAATCTATTATCATTTCAAAATATTTATTGACATTTTATCTCTTCCATGCGTCCTCTTCTCTCTCTTTTCCGTATCTCCCCATTTTCTTTATTTTTACCTCACGTATCTTATTATGTGGAAACTTCCCTATCCAAAATACTCGTTATAAAACACCAAAATAAAAATAAATAAATAAATAAAAATAAAATAATAAAATAAAATAATAAAATGAAATGAACTATATATTTATATTTTAAAAGACCATACGAGTATGTTGCACAGACAGACAACACAGTAAGGACATGGCTATACAAAAATGATAGGTATTTTGATGTGTTGATCTAGTGTATTTTGGTGTATGGTGGTGTCTGATACTCATGACAGAGACCAGATTTTTTACTGTGCATGCTTCATAAATAAGATAACTAAGGATTCTAAAAAACTTTCCCAATCTATTATCATTTCAAAATACTTATGACATTTTATCTCTTCCATACGTCCTCTTCTCTCTTCTTCTTCTTTTTCCGTATGTTCCCCATTTTCTTTATTTTTACCTCTCACATATCTTATGTGGATACTTCCCCATCCAAAATGCTCGTTATAAAACACCAAAATAATAAATAAATAAATATGTATAAATGAAATAAGAAAATGAAATGAACTATGTATAGTTTTTTTTTTAAAGACCATACAAGTATGTTGCACAGACACTAAGTCGACACAGGAAGGACATGGCTATACAAAAATAATAGGTATTTTGATGTGTTAATCTAGTGCCTTTGGAGTATATGGTGGTGTCTGATAGTCATGACAGAGACCAGATTTGTTTACTTTGCATGCTTCATAGTCAGGTGATTTCTTGTTTTTAGATGGTCCAGACATTTTTTATAATGTAATATTCAATCCAGTTGCATTGTGCTTTTATTTTCTTTATCATGATTAAATATATTCATATATTTGATTTCTTATTTCAATAATATTTATGGACCATTGACCTAAAAGGTCTGAAAATGATTAATTTATAAAATTAATATAAATAACAATAATAATATCTACAAAAAGAAAATTGTAATATGTATATTCAATAAGTCAAGTTAATTGGAATATAATGACTAGTGAGAACATGGATGTGACAACATGGATTTCAGAATCCAAGCAATAGCATAGACTGCATTTTGAAAACGAAATAACTATTCCAAGTTTATAGAATTTTGCAAAAAAAGATAGCCAGAAATACAAATCTAGGATGGATTATGAAACCACATGGTGTAACCCTAACCCCCCCACCCCTCCTCCCGACATTTATGAAATCCATTTGGGGTTGATTTGTAAATTTATGAAATAACAAATATTTTATGTAGAGTTTATTATGGACGACAGCGTCGCCTGGCACCACGGTAAGGTTTGCTAACGAGTGTAAGCATGTAAAAGGATATGGTAAGGCTTGTTGCTTGCATCGTGAAGGATGCGATTTTGAGTAATCTATATATATGGGGGGTAAGGTTGTGTATATCTTAACCCTCCCAAATGCCTTCATAGGTGGGAACCTCGTAGAATTAGGACGCCCTTCTTCATAAGTTGATTATGGAGATTAGGAACCAACGTTCAAAATCCCTTAATCAAATCCTAACTTTGACTATGTCTCATAGGCTTTATTTCTCTTTTCTGGTAATAGGCTTTGAAACTTTAAGGAGAACAAGTGTAAAGGGCGTTATGAGCTCATAGAGCCTATAACTAAGCCTATGAAGAAAAACCCATTAGAAAGGAGAATTGGTACTCTTATGACTCATGCTTGTTGAGTTGGTGAATCATGTACTTGAGTGACAACTCATTCTGCTTGAGTTGGTGGTGAGTTGGTGGCATGTACTTGAGTGGTGATCCATTCTAAGTTCACAACTCATGCTTGTTGAGTTGGTGACTCGTGTACTTACGTGACAATTGAATCTCATGGTTGATATGCGATGAGATATCTCATGCTTCTCTTATGCTTCCTTTACTAGAGAAAAAGAAAGAAAGAGCCATGACAAACAGAAGTAGAGAAAAGAAAGTCATGTTCCCTTACTTCCACTCCCAGTAATAGAAGTGTAGGGACACGAGGCATTTCGTGAAAGTGAAAAGCTCAGATGTGAATAATTAGCTGACGCCTCATGTAGGACTTCTTTGAGTGGCAACCTGACCCATGCGGAGGCTGGAGGTATATTTCCAGCCTTCTACATGTTATCTTTGTAAGTTTGCTTGCAAGGATTGATCCAAGAGATCGACATTGAAAGCTTCAATAATACTTCCTCAATTTATGGTTTACCGTCATCCCTTCATATTGTAACCAAAATGAGATGCATATAAAAATCCTCATCGAGAATAACCAACCTTTACAGTTCACTTTGCAAGAGCCGACATGCAAAATAGAGGACCAAGGTGATTCCAGTAGTTCTCAATTGTGTGCATAATCAATGTAGCTTTAAACATTAGATGGCTAAAGATGCAAGAACACGATGATTGTGATTTCAACCTGTTAAAGACAAGTTAAACATAACAGTTCAAGAACAAGAACATCAATTTGTAATTTGAGAGAGAGGCAGTGATGATATACAACCTTATATGTTCACCTTACTATTTGGCAGACCAATATCAAAGTCGAGCATCGGTGTCAGAGAAACTACCATTTGGAGCAAACCCACTTCATCCATGTCATGAAGCATAACCTAGATAGATGCTCCGGTATATCTGCCTGCGTTGCATTCAGTAACAAGCCAACAATCATCAAAAACAAGAAACATATATGAGAGAAGTATTCCACAATCACTTATTCATAATTACACCATTTAAATATTGATTCTGGCTATTCCCTACATCTTACCAGACCGGTATAACCTAGTAACTAAGATAATAACAACATCCCACATGCATTTGATTTCATATTTACAAGGTTTAAATTATCAATGCATCATTAACCAGCATCCTCTTATTGCTTAAGCATATGTTTATTAAGTAACAATATGTAAAAAAGCAGCAAGAATGCTCCAACCACGCCATATTATGTTGTTATCATAAAAGCTCCATTAATAACAGGTAGATTTGTGTCAAAAATATACACACGGTGTAAAATGTTTAAAAGTCAATCCTAGTCATTATTGACTAAGCTAAGAATGTCACAAAAGAGCTTTATTTTAATTTCATTTGATAGTGAAATAAGCATAAGACAGGTACTTATCCAAAAAGAATTTGCCAAATGGATGGCAGCCATCCGTTTGTGGATCCCTTATGTGAAACCCAAAAATGGACAACAACAAAGCCTTTATACCAAATTTTTGGGGTTGCCTATTTGAATCATCCATTCCATTCAACTCTAAGGGTCATGTGTCTTGCAATTTAACAAAAAATATAATAAAAAAACATATACTTTGTGATGGACTCAAACCAGTTCAGAGGTCTAGCCTCTCCACCTCCTAACCATTGTATCTATTGGTTACCTAAGATGATTTTCTCTAACCTTATCCCCAATTGGTCCATCTCCAACTTTCCACGAATAACTTTATCTATGATTAAAAATGATTGACGATAATAAGTGTAATAAATTATTAACATAAAATAGATATTTACTTATAAGATCCTTAAAAAAGAAGTCAAAAAATGAAAAATATAAATAAATAAATAAAAGAAAATGCCAATAAAAGAATTACGGCACAAGAGTATGTCAACTAAATACAAAGCAACAAGAAAACAAAGCATAAATGAATGTCTAAGACATGCATGTGGATGACGTTTGTAAGAGAGAAAAGAGATGAAACATGTATTGTTTATAGAAGTGTTGAGCAGCATGATGTTTGTAGAAAGCTTGAACCACATGATGTTTGAGGAGATCTCGATCTAGATGGTCTACCACTAAAATTTTGTCACATCCCACTCCCCAAAAAAGTAGGGTACGTATAGCTAAGGCCCGCACATGTACTATAGAGAGTGAATACCCCTACCAATAACCAAGAAAAGAAATAATAAATCTAGAAAAAAATATAAAAAATACAAATGAAGATATGCCTCGGATGAACATTGTCCCCTAGATCGATTTGGACGACCTCATCTTCAGTTGGAGGCTCGCGTTGTAACAAACACATTTCCCATTAGGGCTCCATCTGTTGTGCCCATGGTTGGACTTCGAAAGGCTCAATAAGATGGTCGTCGTCTTCAAGTTGCCTGACAGAAGCAATGTTGACAGACAGGTTCTTGAAAACCACACTAACGCTCACATCAGACTTCCATGCTAAAGAATTTGACGAGTACGATGACACCGACTCTGTTGTTGATGTAGAGGAGGAAGGAGTAACATAGTCCAATCCTCTTCTTAGTAGTTGTCTAGCTTACCCTTCGGAACAAAAGGTGGTAATAGAAGACGTTTTGCCGTAGTTTTAATCCACCTGACCAATTCAAATTGTAGCCCATTTTCTTCATTTTGCGGTGTGTATGCTGATTGTAATGATATAATTGAGGGAGCTCTTCTTCTTCACTTGTGCTCAATATGGTTGCAGGGGCACATGGGTCATTCCTACCGATATGATCGGTATAATCGGAAAATTGTCTTCTTGGTTGGTTGGCACAACGAAGAAGGAATCCTCGAAAGCTGCATGATATGCATGTGCTTGGAACACCAAGGATATGTGCATGGTCAATGTCGAGGTTGTAATACTCCACACCGTACGGTGCATTATGATGAGTCGGAATTTGGAACAAGTATTAATTTGAGTTTGGTTTCATGTGCAGGCTTTACGTAGAGTTTTTTGAGGTCGATATTTTGTCCCGATGCGAGCAAAAGCACATAGTCAGCAACGTGCATGGAGCGGTGGGTTAGTTAGAACAGTGCAGATATAGCGGAATTTGAACGATGGTGCAGTCTTCCTTAACCCGGTCGAATCGGATGATTGATAAGCACGACATGCTCGTATGGTTATACTAGTTAAGTGAATCGTGATTCACATCAAACTACGAAATTTAGGGATAGGCTGTATCGACTCGGCAGAATGATAGGCAGATAAGTATAAGGTGAGCGGGCTCTGTCCCTTCTTTCCTACTTTTTCGTGCCTAATAAAACATACCTCTTGTATGCGAGTAACATCGGAGAATCAATATGCGCGGTTCGGATAAATAGAAGTCGTAACATATGTTGAAAACTAAGATAGAACAATGAAGAAGTATCGAAGCAAGCAGTTGTGGCCCAACGCCACGGAACTGCCAGTGTGCGGACGATGGAAACGTGCATCAGTGCACGAGTATCAAATTGTAACTCTCCGTCAAGCGAAGCGTGCAGTTGCGGTTCGAAACCGTGCAACTGTGTCGGAAGGGAACATGGTGCCCACGGAACTATCAGAAGGGATATGGTGTCACGTCCTCCCATTCAGTTCCGCAGAACCGATTCGTCCTCGCTGGACGTGATGTCGTACAAGTCTAGGGTTGCACTTGTACAAGGCAAGAACGTGCACATTGTGTCAAATATCTTTTATAAACAGTTCCACAACACAGCAGCAGATTATAAAGCACACATTTGTATAGGAAAAAATTAATTCTTTTATTGATTCATTGCAACGAAGTACAATTTTTCAGCATCGAAATGGAAATGCCTAAACGGCTTACATAGCTTTGCATAAAAGAAAGACGAATAGGCTGACATGAAATAATGTTCTTATATGTATGTCCCTTTATTACTTCTTGAAAACTTAAAAACAGCTACTAGAAATCTTTGAAATACTTTGAAATAGGAAGAAGCTTGAAAAGACTGCAACGAAAGATTTAATTCCCTTGAGCGCCCCCGATATCTCGGTCACCTAGTTTGTCCACAGAGACGTGGGTCAGTACTTAACTTATACTGGTGAGCAGAACTGGTCTACTCACATAAACCAACACTTCTTAGTTAAGGCAGTAGTTTAATAGGCAACATTATATATATGCGACATTTCAATAGGCAACAGTTCATGTAGTGAAATATATATAAGCTTTGCACATATGGAATCCTTACCCCGGCCAATAGTCGTTCCTGTATAATTTACAGGATTGTTCTTACCACCCCTGCATAAGACATCACTATTATACAACTCATTCTCACTGGGTCATTTGTGGTGTAGCACCACGATGGACATGCCGTATAGGACCTCGATGGACGTACGATGCGTCATTCAAAGCAGGTAGCAAGCCTCAATGAATGTCTCGCTTATACCCGGCGCTCCCAAAGCGCTACTATTTTTCCCGGGTCGAACGGTCCCCAGCACCCCAGGTTTCGTTCGAAAAAATTTACTATCTTGTGCACAAGTTGTCCGTGACCATACAATGCATCTACGACTATATGATAAGCATAAATAGCAGTGTAAGGTATTGAAACATTTAGAACAACAATGCACATTTCTCCATTCTCATTTCAGCATACTTATTCATTTGATTCGATTGGTAGTACGTACACTCCAATTTACCGCTAAGTTATGGCACCAAACCACGACACAATGATTATATCATTCCCTGTATTATATAATTGAACTTCCCTCTTATTAATGCAATTACATTGATTTATAACAGTGGTATGAAACTTGTGGCATTAGTGGCCTTATCGATCATTGGACTTAGCAAGGTTACAAAAGAACATTATTGATTATTTGCATGAAGTAGTAGAGAAGAAGGGACAGAACCGCTCACCAAATTGAGAATGCCGAGAGAAAAGGATGCTTGCTCGCTCAGGCTCCGGTAATACGCCTATCTGTATTGGCACCAACATTTGGTTAGACTACCGTCTTCATTTCTCTCAGAGTTCTCTAGAATGAATGCATGCAATCGATGAAAATGGGCTAAACAATCAATCATCGAAAACCAATCACGAAAACGCATTCATCAAAACCAAATACCGAAAATCCAAAAAAGTCAACCAAAAATCCAACGAAAACTATTAGACTCATTCCAACAGAAGCCGATCCATTAATTGGAAATGTTCATTGCATTGTCCGTGATTGATTCCGTCGTAAAGTTTTCCCATACTCAATTCCGACTGAGTCAATCGAGCCACAAGCCTTATATAGTGCACTGTTAGGAGCAGGACACTACATAATATACCACTAAGAAAAAGTTTCGTCCTCGAAACTTAAAACAAAGGTTCTACCTCTAGGTTATCGAATAAGGAAGGATACTGCTTCCGCATCTCTTCCTCAAGCTCCCATGTCGATTTCTCAACTGCATGATTCCGCCACAACACACGGACCAAAGCCACTGATCGATTCCGTAGGGTCTTCTCTTTCTTGTCTAGGATTTGTCGGCACTCAACTCAAGCTGATCGAAGTTCACTACGTGACTCGGGTCATACACGTATCTCCTTAGTCGAAAAACATGGAAGACATCGTGCACTTCCGCGAAAGCAGGAGGTAGTGCAAGTCGATAAGTCACTGGTGCCACCCTATCTAGAATCTCGAAATGTCCGACAAACCGTAGACTCAGCTTCCCTTTGACGTCGAACCACATCACACCTCGCATAGGTGTCACCTTTAGGAACACATGATCACCCTCCATGAATTTCAAATGTCGCATATGTACATCCGTTTAGCTTTTCTGACGACTTTGAGCGACTCGAAGATTTTTCCGAACCATGCGAACTTTCTCGATGGCTTGTTCAATAAGTTCCGGTCCGAGTACTTGTCGTTCACCAACTTTCTCCCAACATATCGGTGATCGACACTTGCGTCCATACAGTACTTCATACGGGGCCATATGAATACTCACTTGATAACTGTTGTTATAAGCGAACTCTGTCAGCGATAGATAGGTATCCCAACTTGCCTTCAAATCTAGCACGCACAGTCGCAACATGTTTTCTAGGATTTGGTTTGCTCTCTCGGTCTATCCATCAGTCTGCGGATGGTACGTCGAGCTGAAATGCAACTTGGTGCCTATTCCCGCCTGAAGGCTTTTCCAGAATCGAGACAAGAACCGTCCATCCCTATCTGACACAATTAAGACTGGCACTCTATGTAACCGGACAATCTGATCTAAGTAAATTTGAGCCAAACGGTCAGCGCTCCATGTATTTTTGATTGCTATGAAATGAGCCGACTTGGTCAGTCTATCAACGACGACCCAAATCGCATCATTTTCCTTTGGCGTCCTTGGTAAGCCCACTATGAAATCCATTGAGATGTCCTCCCACTTCGATTCCAAAATAGCGAGGTTCGCAACTCTCCGCCGGGTCGCTGGTGTTCTGCCTTCACACGTTGACAATCCAAACATCGTGACACGAACAATGCCACATCTTTTTTCATGCCATGCCACCAAAATATTGTGCGCAGATCCTTGTACATTTTGGTGCTTCCTGGATGCAAGGTGTACTTAGCATAATGAGCCTCAGTCAGTACCTCCTTCCTGAGTTCATCATCCTTAGGTACACATAATTTGCCCTTAAGACGCAACGTTCTATTCTCGCGTTCCACGAAATCGATTGCATTTCCTGCTAAAATTAACTCGCGTATCGTCTGCAGGAATAGGTCATCATTTTGCGTGAATTTGATCTTTTCGAGCAAGTTCGGCTCATGTTGCAATTGAGCCAGTTGCGCCCCCTTTGTACGGATTTTGTATTCGATGTCCATTTCTTTCAAATCTCGAACCTGCTTGACACAGATAGCGATCCGACGATTTTTCGACTTAATGCATCTGCCACAACGTTTATTTTTTCCGACGTATAAGCAATTGTCAAGTCATAATCTTTTCTCAATTCCAGGCATCGTCGTTGCCTTAAGTTTAATTCCTTTTGCGTGAATATGTACTTAAAGCTTTTGTGATCCGTGAAGATCACGCAGGACACTCCATAGAGATAGTGTCACCACAATTTCAACGCGAACACAATTGCCGCAAGTTTCAAATCATGCGTCGGATAATTCTTTTCATGTTGTTTCAGTTGTCTTGAGGCATACGCAATTACTTTCCCACGCTGCGTAAGAACACATCCAAATCCGAGCCGAGATGCATCGATGTAGATCTGAAATCCCTCGGGTCCATCTGGAAGAGTAAGAATTGGAACCGAGACGAACCGCTGCTTCAGTTCCTGAAAACTGCTCTCATAGTCGTTTGTCCATTTGAATACTACTCCCTTTTGGGTGAGGCGAGTCAGAGGCGACGCAATCTTCACGAAGTTCTTTACGAATCTCCGATAGTAGCCAGCCAAGCCGAGGAAACTTTTGATCTCACTAGCCGATGTAGGTTGTTTCCAGTCCACCACTGCCTCTATTTTCTTTGGGTCAACTGATACACCATTTGCTGAAATAACATGCCCAAGAAAAGCCTAGATTTTGTCCTTGAATGTGGTAACCTTCTTCAGCACATAGCCTAGATTTTGTCCTTGAATGTGGTAACATGCCCAAGAAAACTGCCTCTATGTGGTAACCTTCTTCTGCTCAGAACGCAGAGTAATGACTTGGGCATCCATCAATGCCTAGATTTTGTCCTTCAGCACATAGCATCGCGTTGTCGGGTAATGTATCATTACTTTGGGTCACCTATCTTTCCAACCTCATCAGGTTTCTTGACCTCCAATAGCTTCAATTTGTTACCCTTGACAAGTAACTTGAAAATTGTCTCTGTCTTCATCCTTGAAGGAATACTCCTTGAATGGTTTGAGTACGTAAGCGTCGTCGAAGTTGTTCGTCGTGGGCTTTGATTGGTTCTTCCCTGAAACACTGACAATCAGAGTTTCCTTTTCCTTGGGACGGGAAGAAGTAGGAGCGTGGGGACACTTGTTACCCCCACTTTGAGATGGATATCGGATGTCAAGGACTTCAGAGTTTCCCGACAAATTTCTCGGCACGTTCAACATTGCCTTGAAGGTCCTTCAAGGTAGTAGATTTCGTAGCACCTAGACAGAGAAGTCGATCGAGACAAGTTATGCCGACACATGTCTAACAACATACTTTTTGGCATCCTCAGTGAACAGCGAAGAGACAGACATCAAAATCTCTCGATGCATGCCTTAACGGACTTTCCTTCCTTTTGGACTATTGAGATCAAGGTAGACATGGAAACCGCTGTATCATATTCATAAAAGCATGATAGGAACAGAGTCTTCTTGTCACGGCAAGATTTAATAGTTCCCTCTGACAAGTTTCGGAACCAATCAAATGTGCCACCCTTTAAAGTGTTGACGAACATGCGAGGTTGCCTATTACGTCACCGGTTTGAGACCGGAAGTAATAGATGTGCTGATTTGGCGAAGATAAGCCGTCGTAAGAATGCAACATCTGCAACTTTAACTTCAGTCGATTTGGGACATCGTCCGACTCAGGTGGATAGGGTCTAACTACCCCCCACGTTTTTTTGATCCTCCCTGTGAGTCAAGCTGAGCCTTTATGTGTTTAAGAGTGTTTGGCTCTGGCTGAATAATGGTAACCTCTGGTTCAGCACGGTTTGTTAGGGAAGCGTTACGGTCAGCTGTAGAAGCAGGATAAACTACTTATGTGGTGCGGTAGAGAGCTAACTGCCTGCTCATGTCCTTCATCTCTTCGAAGGTCTATCACGAGCTAAATCACGTTGTTCTATAGCTTCCGGGCAGAATAAGTGTACACAGAAGTCACTTCATCAAAGTCTGACTCGGAGACAGCAAGTAAAGGTTCTTCTCCTACTAGCGGTGGTAGAATTGGTTGAGAAGATACGACCACCCCGGGCTTGTGTACCCTGATATGGGCCGTCAGAATAGATTGACTCTCGATCTATCACTAGATAGTAATGTGAGTTTTAATCAGAAGACTCCTGGTACACAGCAAGTGGATGGTTGACCATCCCCTGCCTTTGGCTGCGAAGGCGTCATGATCCCTGACTCATCATATTAACAGACACAACCGAAATATTATTTTCACATAACAAGCTCTTTCGAAGAGACATGTGCCTCTTCCACATCAGTGTCGAAAGATCGTTAGACAATCGGTTGAACACCGCATGTCGAACTAAAGTAGCTTGTTGGCACGGTATAGTTGCTTTTGAGCAACAACAATGAACTGCTAGTTCATGGCAGCATGTTCTTCCCTCTTGAGATGATTGCACAATTTCAACGCAATTGGCTTTGTGTTTCCATTCAAATTGCGATCAACATCAGAGCCAGAAGGACCCAATCCATTTAGAACAAAAAACTCTGGAAGGAGCATAGTAAGGAAGACTGCATATTTGTCTTGGATAGCAGAAGCTCTCGAAAGAGCTAGTGCAGAGCTGCTGAGTAGCAACACACTTAGTTCTATGGGGAACTTTCAATTATGTGCTTCCGGCATGATAAGTAGAGTTGCATATGCAATAGTTTGCATCACCATTCAAATTTTGCGATTTCTCGCACAGCATAAATCCAACCAGCCTATTCAATTCAAGAAGCCAACACAATGCTTCTGTTTAGAGCGAGGCATTACACAGATCACATAGATCTCTGAATGATTCATCTGCAAAAATCCAAATCCAACCAGGTCCTTTGAACCAACATGTTAGCACAATGCACCGTACGAAATGAGACATTACATTAGGACTACCAAATTTTTTACAATCTTATGCATTGCTAGGACTAAAAAATATTTGGCAGTGCTGAAGACAGAGTAGAGTCCGTTTGGATAGACTTTCTGAAATTTTGTTTTGAAAACAGTTTTTTTAAAAGTTATAAAGTTGTTTTCTGAGTATAGAAATTTTGGCTTTGCGTTTGGTTACTTTCATTTGGAAAAAAAATTGGATTTATTTTTAATATTTCATTTGGTAAAATATTTTTTGAAAGTATTTTTTATTCAAATTTTATAAAATATTTGCATTAAAATTAATCTGTCTATGTCCAACAAAACATATGTATCTTGTCCACCCAATTTGTGACCGACACAGAGGTCATCTTCGAGTTCGTTGTCGATCGAATTCGTCGTCCCCAGGCTCAGACCACCCGAACCGGTACTTGGCCGACGGTCTGGGTCCTAGGGTTAGGGTTGAGGTCGTCGTCGACCAAACCGGTTTTTGGCCCTTCGTCGAAGCTCGAGCTATGACTTAGATGAGCCTGGATAAGGCAGGTCCGACTTCGACGAGCCAAGGACGACTTCGACAAGGCGGGTCCTACTTCGACAAGCCTGGATGAGACAGGTCCGACTTCAACAAGACGGGTCCGACTTCGACGAGCCTGGATGAGGCGGGTCCGACTTCAACGAGCCAAGGACGACTTCTACGAGACGGGTCGGACTTCGACGAGGCGGGTCCGACTTCGACGAGCCTGGATAGGGCGGCCCAAAACCTAAAATCTAACCCTAATCCGGCCATCATTGTCCCTAAAACATAGGTTGAGGCGGACGTCGTCATCGATGGCACTGGCCAGATGGACGACGCTTCCTCAACGAGCTCGAGGTCCCCTACGATGTGCACGCGGCCCTCTTCACCTCCACCGAGGAGGTCCTGTAGGAGGAAGCGCTAAAGGAGTCGTCAAGGCCGGAGGTCAGCTCGTCGAGGAGGCACTGGAGGTGTGGGGGTCGAGGTGGGAGGGAGGGTTTCTCTGGTAGAGGTGAACAAATTAGGAGAGAGAAAGTGAGAGTGAGAGAGTTAGGAGGGGGGTCCCGCATACACTGGAAAAACAGATTTGGGAAAACCAATTTCACCTACACTCTCAAAACAACATTTAAACGCTAGTTCTTGAAAAAAAAATCAAAGTATACTTTTCGGATGTAAACATCCAAACAAAGTTTTCATCCATTTTAATGTTTAAACTCATAAAAGACAGAAATAACAAGCAACCAAATGGACCCGAAGTCTTCATTTAGGACTACACAAATTTTGGCAGACCTTCGTCGTCCCAAACAATAGAGTTCGAACTTCAGAAATAGTTCCAACAAGGTAGTTAAAGGCGCAAAATATCCATATCGTCTGAGGCGCAAGACGCACTTAAGGCACGTCCCAAGCGAAACGAGACGCAAAAACAAAAAATAAAAATAATATACATAAATAAATAATAAATTAGTAATGTAAGAAATAAAACCAAGTAACATATAAAAACCAACAAAATATGTTAAAACATAACCATATAAACTAGCATAGTAGCATTAGCAATCAACAGAACTAACAAGAATTTGTGTTCTCCCTACCACGTTTTTAGTAAATTTTAGTTTTTTTTTTTCAGTTCAACTGTAGCCAACTTTGACAATCGTGGAAAAGGATTACCTCTCTCCCACTTATATGAGATAAAGGTTATCTTCTTACCTTAGAGGTTTTTGTAGAAAAAGATAATAATAAAAGAAAAATAGATGTCTTTTCTTGGTTGCGCCTTGCTGAAAGGGACATCTTGGGTGCTTTTGGAGAAAGGCACCTCGCCTAGTAAGGTACGAGGAGTAGCCGGTGCGCCTTGCTGCGAAGCGCGCCTCGGGTGCGCCTTTGACTACCATGAGTCCCAAATGAGGCTATCTACTACAAAACTACTAAAAATATATTGATTAGGCATGGTTTAGGGTTAAGGTTGAAAAAAAAATTTATAAGGTTTAGGTTAGGGTTGGAGATTTATCTTGATTGGGAAGGAGTATTATTTATTGCCATGAATTTTTGGAAATTTAGATTTTAGGATTGCTAGAGTAAAAGAGTAGGAAGAGGAAGAGGAAGGGGAAGAGGAAGAGGAAGAGGGAAGAAGAAAGAAATTTGAAAGAGTATTGGTATTGTGTTGCCCCTAACAATTTATTTACTTAATTGTGTTGTCCCCTAACATGTGATGTCCTCTAACAAATATGGTTGTGCCTTTATCATAGGCCTTCTTTTATTGCACGTATATAAGAAAAACATTTAGAACATGACTCACTTTTTTTCGAACTGACACAATTGTAATTATGTCATATGACAGTATTAAAAACTCGACAAACTCAAGGTTCTGTCTGGGTGGTAGGGAGAGAAAATTCTTGCATCGTAATGGATTTATTGTTGTCCAATGGTCAAGTTCTTGTTCATTGTCATGTCCAAACCCATAAGCAAACTGAAACATCCAACATTATGTGCCCTCACACGAGCAAACTAATAGTTTTGAAGCTCGAAGTGCGAGCTTAAGCTCGGCTCGATAATTTATTCCAAGCTAGAGCTCGAACTCGTTAATTTCATGTGATAATAAGACGAGTTTGAAATGTCATACTCGATTGCAACCTACTTTCTGATATTGTAGATTGCTTTGTAGTATGTTCTAATTAATTATTTTGTATGTAATTACTTCTAATTATCTACATAATACTTTTTATAAATGAAAATTATGGCATAATTTTATTCATGATTTACGTTTCTTCCCTTAATTTCACTTATGCCGCCTAATGTTATGGATTAAAAGAAATTTTATTTGTGATGTGTACTATTATTAAGAATTATGAGTCAAACAGCTGTGAGTCTGATTTTCTTTATTAGACTTGTGTTTATAAAACTTGGATACACTGTTATATATTTTGTCATGTTAACTAGGTTTCTGCAACTACAAAATCCTGGCTCCGTCCCTGGTGTTGTCCTCGAACCTCCATCGAGCTCGTAGATTTCCCTAAGGCGTATATTATAAGCAGCAATCTTATAACCCATACTTTCTTCTAACAACCATCTACAGCTCTCTTTCCTTGGGAAAGTAAGGATTGACACCATCTAATTGAACAGGCTCAGGAGCACGACTAGACAAAGTTCCAATTTGGGCCACGACTTGCCCGATAAATCTATCTACTCGTGATTTCCCCTGAGGTATCAACTATCTCCTTCCCTTTCTTGCAAAGGAGAGGAGGTATCAGATCATGAATTGTGAAATACAAGCCCTTATGTGATGCAATATTTTGAGTTTCTTCCTTACATTTCCATTTACTCTGTGTTTGTGGTGTGTCCATGGCCTAAGTTTATGGTGAGTGTGATGTTGAAACAGCTCTTCACAATAAGACCTGTTGTGACCACAAAAAATAATTGAAAAGAAACTCAAATGTAAAGCACAAGAAGAAAACTAGAAAAGGCCTTTGAACATACCATGTTCCATGCACAAGAATAACCATCTGTAGAGAGCAGCCAACTCCTTCCTGACTGCAAACCTTGCCATCCGTTTAATGTTTCAAATTCCACCAGTTCATCAACACCGCTATCATCATGAACATGTTTCTTTATCCTTTTCTTCCTATCCCTCTTCCTCTTTCTGTGATAGCCTCTGGCCAGGTCATGCTTATCAACATCTGAACTTCCTTCTTTTACAAATTCATCTGATCGGACTAATGAATATTCATCTGCCTTACGGAAATTTATTCCATTATCTACAAACATCAATTCAAAAGCTTGGGGAGTCTTGCAATCTCTAGACAAATAATAATGAATGAGCCAGGACTGAAGCCCCACCAATTTCAAGGCCAGTGGCTGCTGCTTTTTCCGGCATTCTTTCATGAGAGACCAATGATCAGCAGTGCTAAAAGCCACTTCATTTCTCAAAAGTTCTTCCATACTTTCCTTTTCCTCAATATGCTCTTCATCACTAATGAGCCGCAAAATCTGTCTCCCTTGAGTAATAATGGCATTTAAAAGAAGAAGGTCATCAAGGGAAACACAAGAATTATTGCATGTTGCCAGAAGAATTTCAAGCCAACAAGCTGGGAGTTCAAATTTTTTACATTTTATATTTGAATGGATAAGTTTACCGAGAGATCTCAAGAAATTAAGGAGACAGAACTCATCAAGTACAACGAGGAGTTTCTGGGAAAGATGTGAAAACTGTTCTTCTAGTAGAAACTCCTCTATAAGAGCCCAAACATCATCCAAATTTTCCTCATACATTAACTTCACAAACTGCTCAACAAAATATTCCGCATCAATACTCAAAATTTCACCATCTTTAACTGATTCGGCAAGCTCATTTGATGACCAAAAATCAGGTACATATTCAAGAAAATTCTCTATAGTCTGCAGAACATCCAAGTCATTGAAATAGTGAGGTTTTGTAGCGACAACTGCTGGTGACTGCCCATGTTTACCCTTCCATTCAAGCTCCTCCCAACAAATGTCTCTGTTCACAAAAGCAAACTGGGATATTGCTCTAGAACCTCGTCTATGTCCTGATTTACCAGCACTAGCAAAATTATCGAACCAGTGCAAAATGCGCCCTGGGTTTCCTGCAATCATTGAATACATAAACAAATTGAGAAACCTTGTGGTCCTAAATGAAGTGATAAAATTCCATCTCCTTGGAGGACCAATAAAATCAGCAATGATCAATATATGTAAATACAACATGATTCATGACTATTCAGGTACTGATGAAATGCAAAATGTCTTCAAGAAGAAAGACCAATAGTATGATAGGACCCTATTTGAATCAGTGAGACAGTGGCTCAGTAGGTTCAGTGTGGCTCAGCAAGGAGGATATAGCATTTGCAGATCAAGTTCTCTATTCATAGAGTGTCAGTAGCTCATTAAATTAAGTATCAGTAGCAGTATAATGTCTGATACGGGAGCTATTGGTTGATACCGAACAATATCCAACATATCCAATATCCAGCAATCATTCCCATGTCATCATTGCCACATCATCTTGCCATGTCATCAGCTCAAAGGAGAGTTGTGCCACCTCAGCTATTCGGTTATTCCAGCTCATCCAGTTAGTTATAGTCCCTTCTACTAATGTAGGCTATAAATATGCTAATGAGGTGAGTATTGGTGATGACCATTGTATTTTCTTGATCTTAGATCTACTTTTTTTCTTCTATCTGTAATGTCTCCTCTTCTTCTCGTTCATCTACTAATAAAGAAACCCTAATTTCCCCCAAATTGCTCTCTATTTTCCTTACTCTGCAAATTTAGTCTACTTCTCATGGCAAATTCGAGTGTACTAGCAGCCATTCAAGGTCTCCTTGGAGCAAGACCTCATCAATTGGTATCAAACCTCATGGATCCGAGCAAGAGCAGGAGCTGCCATGGATCTTCCCCAAATTTCAATGGTGAGATTTGACTGCAGAATTTGGAAGGTAAAGTCGATCAACTCACTACTAGTCTTGGAAAAGTTATAGAAGAATTAGCCAGACATGGAAGAGTATTAGATGAATTAGCAAGGAATCGAAGGGAAGGAGATTTTAATCCCTGAACATTATCATTGGGATCTAATGATGTTCCTATGGAAGCACCATATTCTGTAACTAGAGGAGCCTCAAATCAAAGCATTAGGTCAAATTATTTTGCTAGAACCGGAGTAGCACAAATCCGTGTCTATTCTCAACAGAAATTTCATCATTCTTCACTTCCGCAGCAGTACACGACTCAACCATCGCAACTGCAACAGCAGCAGCGGAAGCACCAAGCTGCTCTTCTTTTTCCTTGCAACGAGCTTGACATGTTTGATGAAATGTCTGTGAGGTATCAAGATATTTATCTGATAGGAACTTGCTTCAGTAAAGATGTGTTTGATCCTCATGGATATGACAAAAGCGACCATTATGATGTGATAGAAGCTGATATGAAAAGGGAAATGAAAAGAAATGAGCAGGAAAAATAGAAAGCTCAGAAACTAGTTGTTTTTGGAGGAACACAACCTAGTGTAGCTGCTTCTACTTTGAAGATCAACACACAAGTTGCAGTTGCAGGTGGTTCATCGTTTGTAACTACTGGATTACAACCAGTTCCAGCCGTGGTTGATGCCACATCACGAGATGTCAGACAGCAAAAGAAAACAAGTTTGGGAGCAGCTCGGTCTAAGATTTTGTCACCAAGTATTTTAGGAGTCATTGAACCTTATGGTGATAAGGATGATGAGGACTTGAATAAAATCAGGATGGAGGATGGTGTGGGATCCAGGTGCGGAAGCTTCAATGTTAAAAGTTGATGGTAATACCAACGAGATGAAGATGGAGGTTAAGCAGCAAGCTTTGCCTGCAAGTAAGCACGAACACTCCATTTCATGCCATTTGGAAGAAAATAAGTATACTTCATCTGAGATCATGGAGACTCTTCCTAGGAGTGCCAGTGTTGATCATGTGCCAGGAGTTGCCAAGTATTTGAAGCCAGCTGTTGCAGGTTTCCTTATGCAAAAGGAACTTGATTATCTTGTTGGGGCTATATCAAACCCCAAGAGCCCTTTTGCTGCCATTATGAATGGCTCAAAGGTTCCCACCAAGGTTGGCATAATCGAGTCACTGTTTAAGAAGGTTGATATCCTTCTACTTGGAGGGGGAATGATGTTCACATTCTACAAGGCTCAAGGGTACCCAGTTGGTTCATCTCTTGTGAAGGAAGACAAGCTTGCACTTGCAACTGCACACTTTGAGAAGGTAAAATCTAAAGGAGTATAACTCTTATTACCTCCTGATGCAGTTGTGGCCAACAAATTTGCTGATGAGGCAGGAAGCAAGGTAGCTGTTGTTGTTTCTGAGGGAGTGCGGGATGATGAGCCATCAAAAAGTTTCCTTCCTCCTTTGATGACAAATTTCCCTGAGGAGCTGCAGGAAAAGATAAACAAGTACCTTGCATATAAGAAGGTGGGCATGGATAAGTTTGTTAACATACACGGTGATTATAAAGCCATTATGAATAGCCCTAACCCATCGATTCCTCCCATCTTTGCTTTGGATGAGAACACATGCAGTTCTGAGTGGAATACAGCAAAGGAGAAGCTTACAGGATGGCCAAGATTAGACATGGGTGGAAAAAATTTGGTAGGAGAGGTTTTTGGTGGTTGCGGCCAACTCAAGGGCCCAATTGCAAAGTCCATGATCATCATCTACAATGCAATAGGGGGTCAGGAGACTGAAAATTTTCCTTTTGCATTCTTTGACAAGAATGGAAAATATGTAAATGCAATGTTGATGGCAAACCCAAGAAGTAAAGCGTACGGGGAGGGAACAGGAGCATTTTGTTTCTTGCAAATAGCTAGCCTAGAATTGCAACAGGCTCTTGGAATCCAAGGGTAGCAGGAGAAGACATGCATTGTCAGAATGAAAGAGTTGGCTTACATTTGCCAAGAGATTAAAACCTCCAAGTTCTATGAGGTCTTCTCAAAGAACTTCAAGTTGGGTATCCATGAGGATTGCCAGAAGAGGACTAAACTTGCTATTCTACTTGGGTTCCGTTCCACCAAGAGTGGTGAGGAATTAACCAGTCTCAAGGACTACGTGACCAGGATAAAGAATAAAGATTTGGGATCCAGGAGGTAACAATTTGGTATTGCAAGCAGTGTGCAAGGAGCAACATGGTATCGGGGAACATTTAGCTAGTAGAAGTGAGCAGTTAGCCAGTAGCTAAAGACCAACTGAAGAAACAGTACTTCAGTGAAGTATGTACTCCAGTGAGCAGTACTTTTAGTGTTCGCTGATATCAAGAGAATAGTTTAGCTGTTCTTAGTGTTGCAATTAAACATGGGTTCCTTATGAGAAGTTTGTGAAAGACTTTTCCTACTTAGACCTTGAGACAAGGTCAAAATAAGGAGAGGGTATTGATAGGACCCTATTTGAATCTGTGAGACAGTGGCTCAGTAGGTTCAGTGTGGCTCAGCAAGGAGGATATAGGATTTGCATATCAAGCTCTCTATTCATAGTGTGTCAGTAGCTCATTAAGTATCAGTAGCAGTATAATGTCTGATACGGGAGCTATTGGTTGATACACAACAATATCCAACATATCCAGCAATCCTTCCCATGCCATCATTTCCACCTGCCATCATTGCCACATCATCTTGCCATGTCATCAGCTCAAGGGAGAGTTGTGTCACCTCAGCTATTCGGTTATTCCAGCTCATACAGTTAGTTATAGTCCCTTCTACTAATGTAGGCTATAAATATGCTAGTGAGGGGAGTATTGGTGATGACCATTGTATTTTCTTAATCTTAGATCTACTTTTCTTCTTCTATCTGTAATGTCTCCTCTTCTTCTCGTTCATCTACTAATAAAGAAACCCTAATTTCCCCCAAATTGCTCTCTATTTTCCTTACTCGGCAAATTTACTCTACTTCTCATGGCAAATTCGAGTGTACCAGCAGCCATTCAAGGTCTCCTTGGAGCAAGACCTCATCATAGTATCAAGAAGCCTATCTAACAGAAAAAACATAGCCCACAGGTATACTAATAAAAGAACAGATATCAGATGGAAAGCAACTTCAAGAAGTAAGTAAAAGTTGTGTCTTAATGACAAAAGAATCTCTTAACCCTCAACCTTCACCAATGCTCTAGAGTTTTGGTGAGGGTTGAGGGTTAATATTAATAACGATCAACTCACATAACTAGGTTCTAGGGAGGGAGAAAATTTTAACGCTGATCTGTAAGTTTGCATGATAAAGGCCAGGCGGCAAGAGATTGAGACACAAAAGTTCTGAACGCACACATAGTGACGCACATACACACACAGATAAAAGATACCATCAGCAAGAGAAAAATGGGTGCAAACAGATAGGTTGAGTGATAAACTCTCATAGATATATACTTGCAGCTCTATCAGATTTCACTACGCTAAACATGAAAAATACCAATGTGCGTTGTGTGTGTGTGTGGGTGTGTAAGAGAGAGAGAGGAGACCTTCAAAAAAATTCTCAAGCATGGAGCTTTTCTTTGCAATGATGGGCCCTACTCTCTCTGGTCTCTTCTCAAAGATCATATGTAGGAGTTTAGCAGCGAGATCTTGTCCTGACTGTTTGGATCTTAAGAGCTCAACGAACAAGTCATGCTGATCGCGTGCAGTAATAGAATGAATGCACGAAATGGTGTTGCAAAGCCATAAGCGAGCTTCATATCGACCTGCAGACGTCATTACTGACCAAATAATAGATTCAAGCCTCTGTAGCAGAGATATCCTCTCTTCCACAATATTTCCATCTCCAGATCCATCCGATGATTCTGGCCTAGATAAGAACAGCTGAACCATCTTCACAAGCCCTTCCACCTCTGGAGTTTTAACCAAATGAGCAATAAAGTTATCAAGAAAGTAACTGCAAAATTATGCTTTAAGTGATTGATTCTGATAAATTTAAAACTCAAAACCATTCTTCAACATTTCTAATTTGTGGTTTGAACCCAAGGCTCCCAAGCCCAAGCAGGACCTAAGAAGATGAGGACACTTTATTTGAAGCAGTTATCGGGCTTATTTGCAACTTGATACCCTCAACTATCCATGTTTTTCAACTTGATACCCAAAACTTTTTTATACTCAACAGCTTGATACCCAAAAATAAAAATGCCAAAAATACCCCCCCCCCTCCTCTCTCTCTCTCTCTCTTCCCCCTCCCCCCTACTCCTGCCGTTGATGTTGCTGATGCCACTGTTGTTGTCGCTGCCCACCCCTGCCCCCCCCCCCTCCTTCTGCCGTGGGCTGACGCCGATGACGGAGAGAGAGAGAGAGGGGGCAGGGGTAGTTCGGAATTTTTTTTTAGGGGATGAAGTTGAAAATATTAGATAGTTGATTGTATCAAGTTGTTGAGTAAAAAAAAAAATAGGGTATCAAGTTGAAAACCATGGATAGTTGAGGGTGTCAAGTTGAAAATAAGCCCAGTTATCGACATTATACGGATGCCTAAATAGCTTTACAAAACAGAAAACCATGGTAATTTAAAAACTAACATGTAATTTGATTCTATGAATGGTATTAGAAAGCAAACTTGAATCCAATTTGCTTTCCGTTTGGTGCACAGCAAAGCAAACTCTCAAGCAGATTGCATAGTGAAATTAATGAAATTTTCGAAAGAATGAAAACAGCCGCCGCCTCTTCACAAAGAATATAGAAAATTTTGTGAAAGAACAAATCTTCTTTAACAAAATTACATAAATTTTGGGGGCGAAGAGAATATATATTAAATATTTCTATCACAGAGAGGGAGAAGAAAGAACCACACCGAGAATGAGAAGAAAGAACCACACAGAGGAGAAGTAACAAGAAAGACAAGCACGAAGAAGGAGGAGAAGATCTGGAGAGAGAGAGAGAGGTACCAGAATCAACGTCGTCGATTGGCCGGGTTTAGGTAAGACGCTCCTCTGATTTTCGGTTATCGAGTTCCAAGAGAGATTTTTGATCGATTTTAGGGCTTTAGGATCTGTTGGCAATCTTTTTTTTTTGTTTTAAATAGTAATTTTTAAACTAGTCCAATTTATTGCTTAATAATTCATTAACGAGCCATTTTTAAAAAAAAATTACTTGATTAAAATTAACTATATGTGCATATATATAAATAAAATAATAGAAATATATGAAATAATGGATCGTAAAGTATGAGAGTAATATTTTAAAAACTTACCGAAAAAATAGTTGTAGTTTAGAACAAATTTAAGACACATTTGATCAAAATAATTAAAACACATGAAAGAATATGAACGACTGGATGAAAGTAGGAGAGAAAGATTTTAAGAACTTATTGAAACAAAATAGCCGTAGTGTGAAAGTAGTAGAAGAGAAACACAGGTGAAAAAAATAGGATAGAACATTAGTAGTTATAATTATATATATTTTTGTGAGTATATAAATGTAATAGAATAATAAAATTCCTCAAAATCTGTTGATTTGAGGTGTTTATAAAGACACCCAAAATTATATTACATCGATTTTGAGTCGACTAAAATTAATGGCTCAAAAAATATAACAAATATCAGTTTTTAAAAGCTTTCATAAAAGATCGGATCAAAAATATTTCAAAATCGATAAAATCGCTGTTACCAAGCGAACCCTTATATAACTATACTATAGAGGTCAGAATAAATAGAGACAGAGCAAAAGAAAGAGAGAGAAAAGAAGAAGGGAGTGATTTGAGAGAGAGAGAGAGAGAGAGAGAGAGAGAGAGAAAAAGTTATTTTATAATAATATAAAATTTTGAGTTTGTGGATGAATAAAATATTTTTTTATTTTTAAATAAGATAATCTATAAAGACACAACATAAATTATTAAGGCAAAGTAATACCAATGGGTTATTCATATGATATATAACTACGAAAATTATTCGAAACTGTCAAAGTTTTTTTTTTTAGGACAGTCAAATTTGTCTACAGTTCTTCAATAGATAGGACTGTCAAATATTTTGACAGTCCAAATATTGTTAAATAGACATACTACTAAAAAATTAACATTTTTTTCAATAGGTAGGACTATCAAAAAAATTGACAGAATGTCTAATTTATGACTGTCAAAGATTTTGGCAGTCCTTCCAATAGGAAGAACTGTCAAAAAAATTTAACAGTCCTGCAAAAAAAAAAATTGATAGTCCCGAATAAGAAGTATAGTGCTCCTAAAAAAAATCATACAACTTTAGTATTACCGATTTAACAAACGTATGGCCAGCATCAAACGGCAATAGACAAATCGCATGTGTCAAATGCCACGTTGGACAAAACAACATATATGACGTTGTTTTCAACGAGAAACACCCGAAATTTTTTGGGTTGGGCTTTAACTTCATGATCAGCCTTGGACTGAAGATAAAGGAACACTATGGTGGGAGCCTATAAACTCCCTCGACCAGATTTCAGCATTTTAGGATTATTTTAGCAATTTAGGATTTATTGCAATATTTTAATTTATTTTGCTTACATATCCTATTAATTTGTGCACATGTCCATCACCTAAATATTTAGAGCATTACACTGACTGTTATTCCCAAACAAAGTTCACATACCCCTACTAGACATGACAGCCTACTATCCTACACTTTGTGCAACTCACAGATGTGCTGGCATGAGTGTCGTTTTAGTCGTGTAAATATCGTTACAAATGTCCGTATTAATTAATAATTAAAATCCCATATCTGTACCCATCTCTGTTCCAATAGAGATTTGAGGCCCAACATGCACCTATTTTGCCCAAACAAAAATATGTTAATATTCTACACTGAGTATACTAAAATTAGTATATTTACACCACACTGAAATTCTGGCCCTACCTACCTTTAAATAATTAGAAAACACCGTGCACATTAATTATTAATTAATTAATACGGTGACCCGTATCACCCAAAACCAGGCCCAACCCCTGCCCAGGCTCACCCCCACCCCCTCAGGGCCCTCATACAGCATTCTCCCTCAGTTCTGTGCATTTCTGCATTTTTAGGAATATGGTGTTTTTCTCAGACAAATTGCGTAATTACGTAATTTCCCAATTAATAGGACCTTTATGCAATTTATGAAATTACAGGGTTTATTCTGCAAATTTTCAGTGTGAGGTGTCAACCTCTCATTGGAGGGTGAACCTACACCGTCCATTTGGAAGTGGGTCCCACCCCAAAAATATCTATACATAAATATCCTAAAATATCTAGATATTTATATACAAAATTACCTAAAAACCCCTAAACCCTAACCCTATTTACCAAAATTGCCATTAACCCAAACCCTATATATATACCCCCCCCTCTCTTCCCGAACTCACACCACCCTCACCATAGCCACCCTCCGCCCACCGGACCTCCGCCGAACGCCTCGCCCCTCCCCCAGCCACCTCCCGGCCGACGCAGCCGCCGACCGCAGCCCCCACAGACCCAACTCCCCTTTCTTCCCCACAGCACCCCCGACCACCCCGACGCCCCTCACCGCCACCCCGGCCGCCTTGGACCACTGCCACCGCCCCCAACCTCTCCGCCACGACCCCCTCCGCCGACCCGTCACCTTCCCTTCGCCCCACGACCACCTCCCCGACCACCAGCGCCGCCACAGATCCTCCCCGACTCCCCGACCACCAGCCCAGCCGACCCACCCCGACCTCCCAGGACACCACCACCGCCACCACTGACCTCCGCCACCACCCCTACCACCTTCGCCGCCCCCTCCTCCGCCGCCTTGACCCCCTGCACCGTCGCCTCCGCTACCGCCTGCGCCGCTGCAGCTGCTGCAAGCTGCCGCTGCCACTGCTGTTGCTGACTGCTACAGCTGTTGTTGACTGCTACAGCTGCTGCTGTCATTGCAGCCAGCCACTGCCGGAGCTCCGCCGGACCTCGGCCGGCGACGACGCGGGCCCACCCCCCCTGACGTGTCAGGTATCCCCACCCCCCTGTGTACGTATATACATGTATATATATGTATATATATATATGTATATATATATATGTATATTTATATATATATGTTTATATATATATATATATTAATATATAATTTCATATATTATATTATATAAATACATTACTGTATAAATACAGTATATATATACAGTATATAAATATATTATACTATATATTATATAAATATTTATTTATTATATTTTATGTATATATATATATATATATATATATATATATATATATATATATATATATATATATATATATATATATATATATATATATGTATATATATATATTTATATATATATATATTTATATGTAGTATGTTATATATATTTATATATATATTATATAATTATTATTGTATTATTTATTATATTATTATATACAGTATATATATATAATATTATATTAAATATTATATAATATGTATATATATCTATTTTATTTTTATTTTTATTTTGTATATATATATATATGTATATATATATATATATATATATATATATATATATATATATATATATATATATATATATATATATATATATATATATATATATATATATATATATATATATTATAATAATTATATACATTATAATATTTATATATATATATATATATATATATATATATATATATATATATATATATATATATATATATATATATATATATATATATATAAAGTACATATGTAGAATATATCTATAAAAGTATTTTTTTATTTTTTATTTATTCATATATATGTGTATATATATATCTATTATATATAATTATGCATATTATTTAATTATATTATATCTATTTAAATACACATAATATACATATATATTTTAATATATATATATATATATATATATATATATATATATACTATGTACTATAAATATATTAATAAATATTATGCTATATATATAACTATATTATATATACTATTAGTATTATAAATACATATATTATTATATGTATATATATGTATAATTATAATTATATATGTATATGTATATACATATTTATAACTAATTATATATGTATATGTATATATATTTATATAAGTACTATTATATATATATATATATATATATATATATATATATATATATATATATATATATATATATATATATATATATATATATATATATATATATATATATATATATATATATATATATATATATATATATATATATATATATATATATATATATATATATATATGTATGTATATTTACATATGCTATTATAGATAAAGTATATGTACTATATATCTATATAGATATATATACATATATTTATTATATATATAAATTTTATGTTTATATATTTATATGCTTTAAATATATATGTATTAATTATAAATAAATATATTATGTTTGTTATTTATACTAAGTAAATATATACTATATTATTTTTTTACGCATCATTTCAATGTCAAATTCACGAACCATGTATGTCCTGAACAGAGTACACCTACAGCGCAGTCAGTGACCCCAGGTCACAGGACCCCTCAGACTTGACTGCGAGAACAGATTTTTGGTACTTCCAGCACAGAGACGTAGGCAAGTATACCTTGCCAAGATTTACTATTTAATTATATAAAATTGTTGTATGATATTTCTCTTGAACATACATATAACTGTGAAGTCCGAGATTGCCTCGGGTACCGTCAACAAGTACGTTGTGTCACTACCACATTCTGAAAACAGGGGTATTTTCGACTTTTAATAATGTTTAATATTATTGTAGTTAAAATTATGTAATTTCATGATAATTATTTGTTTTAAATAATTATGTGATGTGTAATTAAATATATAATTATATATTGTGTTCATTTATTTGAGCTAGCAGACTTGACCTAGAAGTCCAGTAGATGAAAACCTGTCCGAATTATGGAATTCTGTATTTATTTATTTTATCTAGAATTTAATTATTAGAGATTTTAATTAATTACCGTATTTTTATTAATTATTGTGCATTGCCTTTGCTTCGATAATTGGAGCGTTACCCTGACTTTTGTCTTCCAACAAATTTCACAATCTTGCCCTGGGCATATCCGCCTTCCATTCTGCTATTTTTGCAACTCATAATTATGCTCTCTGTGCATTATTTCTAGCCGCATAAAAATCGTCGCGGACGTTATTTAATAAATTTATATTTTGTATCGTTGTGCGTTCCAACCGTAATTGGGGGCAATCTTGACTTATTTTTCGTGCGGCCCAAATTAGGGTAATATTCTGTTCTGAGTCTTCTTCACTATTGGTATTGATGACCTGACCTGGTTTTGGCCACATGTACTCCTAATTAATTTTAGAACACAACTTGCATTTAATTCTAATTAAATTGAGGATACTTTTTTAACCGATTTTGAAAATCTCAATTTAATTCTAGTGCCCTGCTATTTAAGCCCGTACCAAACTTACAGCGCCCCCTGACCCTACAAAACACCGAACCCCGAATCGCCCGCCAATTTTTCGTCATTTTATGTGTCTGTGCAAATTCCTAAATTTAGGGGGGCTAATTTGCAAATTTGCATTTTGTGGCAACACCTCATTGTTTTAAAACAATGAGGGAGCCTAATAATTATTTGACTAAGCCTCACCCTCATTCCCACATAAAAATCTCCATGTCAAATCTGGACCCCTCATTCAAAGGGGGTCAATCACAACCTTTCATTTACAAACCCTCTCCCCCTATTTAAAGTAACATCAAACCCTAATCCCTAGACAACCTAGAAAACCCCACCCTCCTCAAGCCTCCTAAATTCCCCTCTCTCCTACGTATGAAAAAATTTCTTCTCTTCTTCTTCTTCTTTTCTCCTTCTTCCTTCTCCTTCTTCTTTACATTTTTCTTTTGAATTTCAAAGGGAAGAAGGGGGGGGGAACACTGTTCATTCCCCCCACATTCAGTACCCCGGCGGCCCCTTCAGTCTCCGGCGGGCCAGCCTAGCTCCGGTCCCGCTCCTCCAGCCCGGCCATCTTCCCGCTGGGACTCCCGCTGCACCCAGAAGCCGATCCGCCTCCATGACTGAACGCCGTCGACCCTGCGGCCATCTCCGCCGTGAACTCGCCAGCCTCGACCGGATCATCTCCTCCCCTCTTCACCCGAGCTTCCCCTCAGACCACCACCTTCCATCGCTGGAGTGCAGTCCCATCACCGTTCACCTCCTCCATCTTATCTCCTTCAACCCCTCACCCACCGGAGTTCGACCAGTTTTTCCCCCGCCTGGGCTAACCGACTGGATCACGACCCATCAGTCGCTGGACCACCTGCACTTGGCCGGAGAGACGCCGCTTCCCTCTTCTCGTTCGCCTGAGACACCGCACACACATGAACGCCGTCGAGCCGCTGCTCCCTCCATCTGCCAGTCACCGCCGTGCCAGCGGCACGACCGCTGCCATTAGACGGGAGAGCTCGCCTGAATCTTCTCCCCGCTAGAGCTTCCTTCGCCGGAGTTCAATCCCCTGCCGGACCAGAGCCCTCCACGTCCACCTCATCCTCTTCTCCAGCCTCCCTCGACTGAACCACCTGAGCACGCTCGCCTGAACGCTGTGCACCTCCCCTCGACGAACTCTTCATCACCACCACCAGCCCCATCAACGGAGAGCAGCCCGGCCACTCCTGGTCGTGATCATCGCCCTGACCTTCACCATCGCGAACACCAGTCCCACCACCACCGATAGCTCCGGTCCCAGTCGATCCCCGCAGCCCGCAGTCCGGCCGGCCAGCCGACCCCCAGTCACTGTGAGCTCCTCCCCCTTCTTCCTCCTTCACTATGTAATTATATATGTATTTGTGTATATTAATTTATGTGTAGATATATATATATATATAGGTATATAAATACGTATATGTATATTTGTGTAATTGTGTATGTGTATACGTCTATGTGTATGTGCGTATTTGTGTGTATATATGTTCGTATATTTTCTCCCTATATATATATGTATGTTAATGTATGCATATAGCATATTTTATTTGTGTATATATGCTTTATATATATATATATATATATATATGCATCTTGCGTATTTCTCTATATACGTATTAAATGTATATGTATTAAACTATCTGTATATATAAATATATATGTGTTAGTGTATGTAATGGTATAGGTACAAATATGTATTTGATATATATATATATATAAATGTAATTTGGTATAATTACCTGTATATAGTATAAGTACTAATTTGGTATAATTATATATATAGTATAAATTAAATTGGTGTTTTAGTCTTGGTATATTTTAATAATAGTGTAAATCGTATTTTTGGCATGTATATATGGTACATAAATATTGTTCAACTAATATATATATATATTATACATGAAATTAAAAGGCATATATATCTTGTATAGGTATTCAATGTGATGTATTAGTATTAGTATATATTTAAATAAATACATTAACAATATATATATACTTTTAAAATGTATTTTTATGTATGAGTATACACATATAATGTTCAATTAGTATAAATCAATTATGTATTTAAAAGGCATATATATATATATTGTAAATACGTTTAAATTGGTGTATGTATAATTATTGTAAGTATTAATAAGTGTAATGTGTTTTATGTATCCCTACTAGATGACCCTAGTTGACTAGTGCCATACCCGGCACGGCCCTGAGTTCGATGTTTTGTGTTGTGTTAGTATAACACCTAATGCAAATGTTGTATTGATATATTTTAGGACTGTTGGATCCTCCAGACGACACTCTGGGACAGGACATTGGTTTTACCAGCTAAGGACCCAAGGCAAGTACATTCTCTGATTAGTTTATAATTTATGATATCTCCTATGTTCCCTGTATCTAGTGTAAATATCCATGCTCTTGACACGTTGGTTACACGGATTGGTATACACGGATCTCGTCATGAGATGTTATTCCTTATTCATGGTGTAGCTTGTACAAGACTTGTTTCCTTGTTATCTTGTGCGTGTACAGACACTGATTTCCGGGGAGACTTGCTACCTCCCTAGGGAATCCCGTGCCATAGCGTACCATGATTGGATCTACTATACCAGTCGGGGTGGGGAGTATTTTAGTGTAGATATGTGATCATACCCAACTTTACATGCATCATAGCTCACCCCACATCTCACGTCGAGTGCGGCCTGACCATCTCCATGCTTCATAGCTGTTACGTGTGATTAGCCTGACCTCTACATGCATCATAGCTAATCAACGGTTAGCCTGACCTTACATGAATCATAGCTAATCACATGTAACCAGCCTGATCAAGTTCCCAAGCCGATCACATGTTAAAGCTAGTGCTCATACACTTAGTCATAGGTTCTTGCTCATGGACATATTGTTTCTTCTCCTGTGTTTACTTACAGTATTTCCAGTATTTCTTTTATTTCTCGTACCTATACATGCTTCTGGTATATTTCCATCTAGAACTGCTACATAGTTTATATCATTAATATAGAACTGCTATTTAGAGATGTACTTTGCTCCTTCCTGACTGGAAAATATTTTTCCAGACTGTGACCTTAGTAGACTGGTTTCTGACACACTTGAGGATTGGAAGTTAATGATTGCAGGTATGATTATTTTATCGTTAGAAATGTCTTGTATTTCTTGCTTGCCTTGATATCTCATCGTGCTTTAGTTTTTGTGATTGAGTATTTCTAGCATTATTTTATGATATCCCCGTCTCCTTATGGAGTTGGGTATTCACGTGAGATTGATTAGATAGTTACATGACCTAGACAGCGTTCTACCGCCGATGCTGCGGCGTAGGCTGGACGTACCCACGCACTCGTGCCCCTAAACCGGGTGCGGGTCGTGACACGTTGACACGTAGTGTAACTGACTTAGACTTAGTAGACCTACCAAAAGCTGAGAGGGTATCCTAATATCCTCCTAGACCCTAACACTTGTACACGCAACAAGGTTGCACTTCATTTTGGGATGCGAGTTTACCTACTCGATTAGCTACCGGTGCGTGTGACATGCATCATGGCTTAGTACGAAATCAGGAATACTCAGGAAAGTTATGACTTGGCATTAGTTACATTGGGCGGGGAAGACAACTAGTAGACGTATGGGACATCTCCCTCCTTGAATGTTATACCTTCGGATACCATGCTCCTCGGAGATGGCCGATTGCAGAGTGCCCATGTGTTTGGGGGCATATGACACATATACTAGCTAGTCACCACGATTGGTGAATTAAGTCAGCATATGTCTAGCCTACACTTTTCCATATATACTACAAGATCTTCACATTGCATTCACTTAAATGGTTGGCACACCCTGTATTTTATTTATCCAGTATTTACATATATGGCATAATTTTATGTATCTTGTTATGTCCCACTGAGGACCTGGTTCCCTTCCAGATTTAGATGAGGCATTCTACCCCACAGTGTATGGACCTGGACAAGAGACTAGATATGCCACTGAGGAGGAGTTAGAAGAGTTGCCATCAGAATCTGCCTGATCTTTAGTAGCTTGTTCACCTGGAGCTGGAGCTACTTACATAGATAGACGATGCTCTAGTCTATCTTATTTCTGCATCTTTATCTTTTGTAATGGATTTGTTTCCACCTGACATTATCTGATTTGTACTATGACATTTCAGACTTGGCATTATATATTTTAGCACTTATTTCTTGACATATTTTTGTGGATGAGATTAGATTTACCTATATCAAACTTGTAGTATTTTAGGACAGCGTAGCACGTTCCTATTGGGTCCATTAAATTGGGTAAACCCTTAGTGACGTATCAGCTGGCCAATGCCACGTGGCTTGGTTCCATATATTTTGGGACTGGGGCGTGACAGAGCCAATTTGATCCCCCCTCCATGTGCCACTACATAAAAGAACACTATGGTGGGAGGATTATCAGTAGAAGCCCATCTAATGATCAAGTCAGAGGCCGATAGACTAAATGTAATTGAAAGTATTCTAAAGATTAGAGTGTATCTCTCGATTTATTAGGAATAATACGTTGAACATGTGTGTCAGAAGTTTCTTGGATGCATCGACACAGAATTAGGACACGATACAGATATTTTGGTATAAATTGGTAATTGAATTGTATGTTGTTGTGTGTGTGTATATATATATATATATATATATATATATAATGTTGTAGATGCATAACCAAGGAGTGATCTTTGCATAAGTCTTCCCTATCATCTCGTTAATCCGTTCGGTGAGTGGCTTCGGCCCTTCAATGAATCCTTAGTATGCACGCCTAATAAAATAATCTCTAGTTCACTTGAATTGCTTATTTCAAATGATACATCACTAACAAGATAAGTTAAAAGAAATTAACTACATGCTTGAAGTATTAGAATTATGCTTTACTATCAATTATGTTGCATGTCCCTCGTTCCTATGCTGCGAAACCTGATTTATATCAAGTCCTTATATTTTGAACATGATCTGTGGAATAAGAAAGAGAAGAATGAACTCGTGTATTTTGTTGTTCACATGTGCATAAGATGTTTCATAGCATGCATAGGTCTCGGACAACTTGTGCACAAGGTTCATCTCTCGAACGGTTCCTGGGACACTGAAAATTGGTCGGTCCGGAAGAGATTTTGTTGCATCCTGAGGTATACGGTCCTTGTGATCTAGTGGGGTATTTTGTCTATTAGTGAAGAGCTGAACCATGATGTCACAGCTGCTAGCATTCGTGTGTGTTAGTGAAGAGCTGAACCTAGAGTCACAGCTGCTGACATACGCGGGTGCTAGTGCAGAGCTGAACCTTGAGGCACCGATGCTAATCATGGGGCAACCCATGGACATCATGTAGTTAGATCGCATGCTAGGTTTACCTTCTTGCATACCTAATATTTGATACCAAGATTGATACATAAGTTAGATATATATATATATATGCAAATTGTCGCTAACGTGTGTGTCCGCTGCAGGGATAACCGCTCGACCGGGGATAAAAAATTATTATATGCATGGTTCAATCTATTGTTTATATTTTTTGCATGAATTGTTAAAAAGAAACTAGACAACTAGAAAGATCACATAATAGAAATGCTAGCTTCACTTGTATACTTAGTGTGGATTTTAAGGTGAGTTTGGCTACGGTCGCTCACCAGTACATGTTGTAGTATTGACCCACGTTTGTGGATAAATCTCCAGGTTCTGGTAGCGAGAGCTTGGCGAGCATTTTGAACCAGTACTAGCGCATCCATCCAGCAGAATCGTGTCCGTGCTGCTTCCTTAGCTTTTCTCTCATGTGTGCAAGCTCATCTTCTGCTAGTTGTTTTGATTTTTTGTCCTGCTACAAGGACATGATGTATGGGCGTTGTGGCTAGTTTTTGGTTTGTAAAAATGGATGTAGCCATCTATGACATATTTTATAATCAGCCAATTAAGTACTTTGTAATCCAATCTTCAAGTATTTAATAAATAAAGTATTTTGTGTTTCTAGCAAATGTGTTCAACTTTGTTCTCTGTATTTTAAATTATGTGCCTCTATATATGTATATTTTTGTCTAACTTGTGTCTTGTGCAGGTACTATGCCTGGTGCAAGCGCAACTTACGCTTGCACAGCATATATATATATATATATATATATATATATATATATATATATATATATATATATATATATATATATATATATATATATTTGAATCTATGGATTTATACCATTTCTGGCATGGAATAAAGACATCCCTATATATGTACTTCAAATCAAGTATGGATGAATTGGCGCATAAGAAAAATATAGCTATATATAAAATCTATAGGGTATTGCAGAAGCATGGAAAAAGTCAAGTCCATACGCCAAACCCAAGTGCCAACGTCTATGCACCATGAACGTCGAGGACAATAAACTTTGACAAAAAGCCTATACAGTATGTGGCAAAGGCTATGCGCCAAATACAACGACTCTTTAGAAAATATACAAAAATTCATGCGTCACAAACAATGAACCTTGAAAGAATGCGACAAGGAAAGAAAATATAGCTATATAGCGAACATTCCAGCCGCATAAGCTAGTTTGACACTGTATTAAATGGTCTGATGCAACATTAAAAAGTTGTGTCATTTTGGAATATATGCAAGCGACTATGCAAAAGAAGTCATCGCTTACGTTAGCGTAATGATTACTTTTAACAGTTTACAATTGTGCAGTGCCATGTGTCTCCAGGCAAGCATACGGTAAGCACTCATAAGGTATAGTCTTATGCGGCAAACCACTTCATACAGTATTTTTTTCTTTATCCCACATGGTAGAGCAGTGATTAAGCGGCAGAGCGGTTACGGAGTTTAGGAGATTATAGGCATTTAATGCCTATACGTTTCAATTCATTGATGGCACATATGTTACAAATGACAGTGGGCATTTTAAATATGGATTTTGAATTATTGTAATGCATGCCACGTGTCAAGCCGACCAGACTATGTGTATACGTTCAGATCCATATTATGTGCTGGAGTTATGGCAGAGTGCTATGCGACAAGCAATATCTTATGCACCAGAGCCAAAAAGCAGTAATTTTTCATATTCAGGCGCATATAGTCGTTACAATATGAATGGCTATAAATAGCTGGGACATGTGCTTTCTAAACCATCGAAAGCATAGTATTTTTGAGCCAATTTGCTGTCTTTCTTGCCACAGAGCCGAGAGTTAGCAAATTTTTTCTTCCAATCTTTGTCGAAGGTTAGTCAATGGAGTAAAGAAGTCATTCATGACTTGATCTCCATCGACATATTTTTCCAGAATCTTGTACTTAGAATTTCTTGTATTCTTAGAATTCTTTTGTACTAAAATAATTTTATCGATAAAATTTAGTGTGACTTTTGTTAACAGAAATAAAATGGTGATTCTGCTTGAGACAACCTTCTCCACCGATGAGAAGGTCGTGATGCAATCCGATGACGCGAAGATTGGAATAACGCAAAAGATGTTGGTTGTGCAGACAAGCCTACGAAGCAATGCTTTCGGGGGACAGCTCAATTCCCTAATCACGAGCAGCGAAGCTGAAGAAGACTCGCACGACTTGGCTCCCAAGGCCCATGCCGGATATCCTGCCACTGTCGTTGAGGATATGGGGGCTACGAAGGAGCTGACGGCCGCAGTGTTACAACCCGATCCCAAAGGACCGAATGTTCTCGCTAGACGTGATGCCGCAAGAGCCTAAGTTGCGCTCGTGCAAGACAAGCACCAAAACTGTCGATAAAATGGTAAACCACAGAGTCGTACAAATAGTCCCCAAGCAGCAAAGTTGAATAAATACAAGTATGAAATAAAATAAATCTCTTTATTGATACTGAACAAAGGTTACAACGGCTCTAGACCGAATATTACAATCGCTCAAGGTCTCTCTCTTTCTCTCAATACAATAAAATATGCCAAGCAAAATGTGCCACGTGGCTTACAACTTTGAAGAATAATATAATAGACGATGTTCCACTATATTATGTCATGTATATTGTGCTTCAGCTCTGGCCGCAATGCTCCAAGTGTAACTACTACTTTCCATCATAGGGATATTTTGGTAAATTTGTATGTTGTTAAATTTTTTTTTATTATTTATATTAGTGGTTGCCTAGAATTATATTAGTGCTAGTTAGTGGCTAGCCAATTAAAATTTGTAAATGTTAGTTAGTGCTAATTATTGTTAGTCATGACTTTAGTAATTTGAATTAATTAAGTTTAGTTGTCATGAAGAGAATATTCCTCTTAGTTGTAGAGATTCCTTCATTTAGTTAATTAGATTTCATTTATGATAAATAAAAAGGGCAAACTTGATATTTTGGCATGACCAAACCTTATTATAAGAGATAAGTTCAATTTTGGACTCATCTATTCATTTTATTTCACTCATTAGCCTCATTTTTTTAAAGCTTCTTCTTCTCCAAGGAAACCCAATTCTCTACCAATTTCACTCAATCCACTTCTAATTTTACTCATTCTCACCATCATGAAGACCTAGAGTATTGGAGAGCACAAGAAGATCCATATGAGAGGAGCTTGCTAGGAGATCATGTCCGACTTATCCCTTTCGTGTCCAAATTCAAAATTCTCCAAAAAGGCTACCAAATTACTAGGTATTTATTTCAATTTTATCAATTTTATGGTTAGGAACACCCATTGGTCATGTAAGAACATTCCTATAGTTAGATTTAACTTTCCAATGGTAGATTTAGGTACTATGAGTCCTCAATTTGGTAGATCTAAGTTGTTGTCATGATTTTGGGGCTCAATTTGGGGAAAACCCATAATTGTGTCCATTGAGTGTGTGTATTGTGTCTTAATGGGTACTATTGATATTTATTTGATGGTATAAATGTGTTCTTGTGTCCAAAATTGGACACGTAGAGTCTGTATTATGATAGCCATGATACATATAAGTAGCTTTGGTAAATTGGGTGTATACATGTGTTCTTTTGTCCAAAATAACCCAAATTTGTCATAGTATTTGGTCTCATTTTTAGCAACCATAGCAACTTAGAAATGCCATAACTCCTAACTCAGGACTCCGATTAGTCTTTTATTTTTTTAAAAGAATTGTATCGAAGTTAGCTTTCCAAATATATAAATTAATAGGACAAATTCATTCTAAAATTTTCTGTAAAACTGTTTGAGTGTCAGGTATCTGAAAGACTAACATATTTTGGTGTTTTCGTGATTTTGGGAGCTTTTAAACACGAAAATATAATCCGTTTGAAGTTTAGAAAAGCTAATATGAAGGGCTACGTCATACTTTAACCCTAGAATTTATTGAATAGGTCTAATAGGTGTAGTATTGGTTATAAGTAGAGAACTGACTATAAGATATAGGCATTTTGTGTATCCTATGAGCCTAGGTAGTATGGACATTAAGTGTGTGTAGGTATCATAGGTTGTCAAGTATATATATATATATATATATATATATATATATATATATATATATGTGTGTGTGTGTGTGTGCGTGTGTGTGTGTGTGTGTGTGTGTGTTAGGCAATAGGTGTTAGTTAGTGTGGGTGTTAGTATTGATACAAGTGGTTATCAAGTGAGCCAAGTATTGGTAAGTTATGTGTCAATGTATTAGAGTTTGGGTCAAGGTACTAGTGTGATACTTGGATACCATGAGGATATTGGTATCATGACATTTAAGTATCATGAGTGAGGGTAAGTGAGTATTGTGGCTTGAGTAAGGTATCATATTTGGTATCAAGTATTAGTATTAGAGTTTGTTAGGTAAGTATCTAGGAGGATAATGTATTAGTCAATATACTAAGATATTGGGTATTAGAGCTAGGTAATGGGTAATATCAAGATGTCAAGTGCCAAGAGTAGGGTGAGTATCTTGGACGTAAGGTAAGTGTAGGTTATGGTCATGTGTTAGTATCTTGGGGTTGGTATCATATGATACCTAATATGGTATCATGGTACCATGAATAAATAAGTGAGATATGTGTGAGATAAATTAGAGTGTGGTATCCTAGGATGTATCAATATATTTAGAATACCAAGAAACCAAAATATTATAAATAGTATGAGGTAATACTATGATACTAAGGTAAGGTTATGATATTATATATTAGATTAAAATATCATGGTAAGGGTAGTGTCTAGCTTAGGTAATGGGTTAGGTACCAAGGTATGAGTTAAGGTATTGGATATTAGTCAAGGTAATGGTATTAGCTAAGGTAAGTCTAAAAACTAGGATACGAGATAATACTAAGGTAATATCTAGGTAATGAAGTAATACTAAGGTAATAGCTAGGTAATGAGGTAATACTAAGGTATTGGCTAGGTATTAAGTGTTAGACTAAGTTATTGTATATATTAGTTTATATATATAGTATATATGATATTATTATATCATAGCCAACTAGTATGACTTTAAAACCTAGTATTAGTAAGGTATTGACCCATAGTTGAGATATTGGTGATACGGCTAAGGTATTAGTCTAGAAACTTGGATATTAGCAAGGTATTGACTAGTATGGACTAGAAACCTAGTATTAGGAAGGTATTGTCTCATAGTTGAGGTATTGGTGATATGGCTAAGGTATTAGTCTAGAAACTTGGATATTGGCAAGGTATTGACTAGTATTGACTAGAAACCTAGTATTATGAATGTATTGTCCTATAGTTGAGATATTGGTGATACGGCTAAGGTATTAGTCTAGAAACTTGAATATTAGCAAAGTATTGACTACTATAGACTAGAAACCTACTTTAGCTAAGGTATTGACCCTAGAACTAAGGTATTGACTAATAGTTAAGGTATTTGAGATACGAGCTAATGTATTAGATAAATGTGTGATACATGTTAAGATATCGTGATACGTGGTAAGGTAAATAGTTATAGGCCAAGGTACTGTTAGAAATTATAGGTAGAAGTATATATTAGGGTAATATATGCTAGTAACTTATTAGTATAGCCTAGAAACCTAATATTGGTCTAGTATTAACTAGTATTGACTAGTTTGACCTTGTTAGCACCCAAAAACCAAATAGTGACTTGTTAAGACCTAGTATAAATTTATAAACCTTGTAAATAGGTAAAATCAACCTAGAAACTAGTAAATGACATATTTTGACTATTTTGACCTAAATTTGACCTAGTTTGACTATTGTGACCTAGTTTTGACCTAAAAATCTAGTTTTGAGTTAATTAAATATATTATTGACTTTAAAATATTATTTAACCTTGATATATCATATATAGGTCAGTGTGATACCAGTTCGGATACAGTTTGACATTCATTGCTCTGGACCACAAGCGAGTACATTTTCTGACAGTTTTTTATTATTTTGATGATTACTATGATATCAGTTTAGTATTGTACTTGATTCTTGACACGATAATACATATATTAGTATATTCTGGATTTTGTTATGAGATGTTATTTCCTTGAGGACCATGTACATGTTCTGGTATTCATATACATATATAAACACCGATTCAGGAGTAGGTTGGCCTCCTGCTCTATGAATCCTGTGTCGTAATGTGTCATCGTTGGATCTACTATACTAGTCGGGGTACGGGAGAAGTATTAGCTAGTTATGTGATCATACCCCACCTACTTGTGCATAGCTCACCCTCACTACACGCAGGGTGTAGCCTAATCTTATTACTTATGCATAGCTCCCCATATATGATTGGCCTGATCCCCTTACTAGTAATTGTGCATAGTCAAGCATATGTGATTGACCTGATCCCTTATCCGTACTTGTGCATAGCCAATCATATTAGAGCCTGATCTTGTCCCAAGTCGATCACATAACAAACTAATATTTCAAACACTTAGCTAGTTTATTTTATTCTTCTATTACAGCTTGTACTTGATGAGACTGATATTCACCTGCTTACTCACTGCTTATTATTCTACTATGATTGATGTTTTTCCTGCTTTCTTATATTACCAGTATTATATTTTTATCATGTATATTCATTACTCACTGTTTTATAGTCTTTATCAATTTAATTTGAATTGTTGTTAGTTTATGTGCTTCACTCTAATCCTGACTGGATAATATTTTTCAGTATTGATTTGGAGAGCCAGTATCCAACTTACCATGGACTTAGAGAGTTTCAGGAAAGCCAATCCCTATAGAGGAGACACGACTAGTAGTGACTTAGCTAGTTTAGTATTTTTATATTGGACTGGATTTGTTTTCAGCTTTGAGACATTGATATGTTATTTTTAAGAATTATATTGTTGTTGAGTATGGCTAGACTCTTAGACTTATTGATAGAGAATTGAGATGTATATTTCTAGACTTCTCTTGGATTCTTTTATATCATATTCGTGCGTTATTTCTCCCTTATAGATTCTTGTGATTGAGTATTTATACTGATATTGAGATGACATTATATATTGTGAATCATTATTGTTAGATAGTATAGTAGAGCCAGACAAAGTTCTATCATCGATGCTGCGACGTAGGCTGGATGTACCCACGTACTTGTGTCCCTACATCGGGTGCGGGTCGTAACACCAAGGTTCCAGAGGGAACTCTACGCCTTAGCACTCGAACGAAGAAAACTCCGAACCGAACAACATTGTCACGCCCCAATATCGAAATACGAAAACGGACATGGCCAGCTACCCCGTACAAGATACTATACATCATACGGCGATCACGGTTGTAACTAGACAAGGGGGTACATGCTACAACCAGGTCACTAAGAGTCACACGAACATCTATGTCTCAATCAAAAAAGAAATAACAATCATAGAGCATAATGATAAAGCAATAATGCATCACAAATGCTTTCTCAAAATATTCTAGAGACCAGCTGTACAAAATAAAAAGTTGGTAGAATAACAAAAGTACATGACAGTATTATAGTTGCACCATAATTTATATACAGTCATGAAAAGGAAACTAAATGTTCAGACATGCCGGCTAATAGGTGTCGATGGCTAAACGTCCAAAAGAGTAAAATATACAATGACAAGCAGAAAAGAAGAAAACTCACTCGTTATTCTCAGCGGCCATGTTCCTGGTACGTGCCATGAGTTTGGGGAAAGTATACTGGATCTGTCATGCCCCAGTCCCAAAATATCGAGGGACTAGCCACGTGGCAATGACCAACAGCACACACCGATGGACAAACCCAATTTAATGGACCCATCAAGATGTACTTAAGCTGTAATACAATAATAAGGGTCTACTAATCTCATCCACAGAAATGAATACACAATATCAGAATATAAAGCAATTTCAAGTCACAATAAAACATAAGTCGAGGATAACCTGATAATGAGTTTGATACATCAACTCAAAAATACTGGAAATAAAGAGTCTAACAATAGAATTAACTGAGTATAGAATATGCATATACTCAGGAGAAATCCTCAGTGATCACCTCGTCCTCGGATTCTTGTACTGCCCCAATGACTGTTCCTGTCCCGTACACCTCGGGATAGATCTCCTCCGCTAAACCTGGGGACATAATCCAGATCCAGGTCCTCAGGGGACATAGCAAGGTACAAAATAACTCATGCCAAAATAAATACAGTGCAGCAATAAATAAAACAATAGGATAAACTATATAATCAGCTAAGTGATATGCAAGTGAGAGCATTATTCATACTCAGGCTGAGACTACTACAGGCTCTGTGTCGGGAAAACCTATAGCAGTATTTTCTCGAAGGGCCAGTAAATGTGCCAAAGCTCTATGTCAGAGTCTAAGGCACCTCCAGTAAAGTAATATATATATATATATATATATATATATATATATATATATAATCAGCCTTTTGTATGGTAAAACTCTCCCCACCCAATGTAATCACACGTCTCATGTTCACGATGTCTCATGTCCATGTCAAGCAAGATCATATCTAATGCAACAAGTCATAATGAGATCTAGGCATGAATAAAGTATATGTCATAAACCTGTGTCCTATACAGAATCACCATGAATATCTCAGGAAGATTCTGTCTCATAAATAGTGTCAGGTGTCCCGAGGTATGACGTACTTGATAAGGCAAGTACAAAATATATAGTGTCTCGATAACCATGTCTAGGTGACATTACACAACTCTGTGTACAGTGTTGATACCCGAATATTAGTCGGACGCTAAGTAATGTCACACGGCCCTAGGTTGAACAGAGATCTTATAGTCATAAATCAAGAAAATAGTATAAACAGTTGCTGCAAGTAGGGCAAGGTACACTTGCCTGGGTTTTGGTTACCAATTGCGGCTCTCGTATCAGCGGGTTCTGTAGATACTTCTCCGGTTACTGAAATAGATATCACCATCAGATTCAGAAGACATCAAATAGCTAGAAATGCCTATCCTTGAGTCCAATTTGGACACAGGGGCAAAAATGACCGTTTCTGGTCAAAGCGGGGTCCACATGTGGTCCACTTTACACTGAAAATATGTCAGAGACAATGTTCTCCAAATTCATCAAACTTAGTGTCAATAACTCTAGAACGATGATACGAACCCAACAGAACTTCTAAAACTGGATTCCGATGAGCCGATCACAAAATCATCCATCAAGTGGAGCCGTGAGACCCACGATACGCAATTTTGTCAATATTCTCAGAATCGAACCAAACTTGGGTCACAGGACCAGCGTATTTCTACGAGTCTGATGGCATAAGTTTCATTTTAATCCGACGTGTATACATAAAGTTACAATGTGTTCGGGAACAGGGCCGATACGGGGCGTTGTCGACGGATACGCATTGATTTTGGTGTGCACGCACATCCAAATCAACTTCTGTGAAATCCCAAACGTCCGTATTAACGGCATGCAACTTTCAGTGAAGTTCGCATACGACCAAGTCATCCCGTTTGGTGGAATGCACTCAGTTCATGGGTAAAACAGGATAATATTTTCCTATTTTTGGACGCAGTTCACGATCGCCACAGGACACGATACACCGAGCGGGTTGTACGGGTATCGAGAGGGTCACGCAGGATTCGTGTCACAACAGACGGAACAAGAAATAGGGCTGCGAGGAAAGAGAAAAGGCTACATGAACAGGGCTCCGCAGAAACGAGGATTTCTCGTGTCCGCGTGGCGACACGACACACCATGACACAGTGTTAGGGTTAGGGTTTCGTCGGGCTCGTCAGAGCTGCTACGACCGGAGGAAGGTGGAGGCGGCTCGGCTCATCGGCTCGTCTGTTCATCCCGGAGCTGGAGGCAGCACTAGCGGAGCTCAGGTGGAGCTGCTGCAGTAAGGTGGAGTCAGGGCGGTTAGGGCGTCATGGAGGCTGGGGGTTCTGGTCGGGGAAGAGAGGCGAAGACAATAGTGGGTAGTGGCGGAGGAGACGGTGGAGGGACAACTGGAGCTCGAGGGCTGGAGGCGAGAGGGTCGGGGAGACGGTGGCTGCGGGTCGGGGAGAGAGGCGGAGGAAGGTGAGGGAAGAGGGCGGCTCAGTGGTGGTGAAGGGTGGCCGGGGCTAGGTTTTATAGGGCGAGGCCGAGAGTAACCGCCGCGGGGAGGCAGAGGCGGTTACGGATGGAGGAGAGGGGGTAAAACTGACGTAGAGGAGGCGACGGCGGTTACGGGCGGTGGTCAACAGAGCGGCAGGGTCGGGTTGCTACGGTTACTGTAGCAGCGGGTAGGGTAGGCGGGTCGGGTTCAGTTTCGGATCCGACCCGATCCGATTTGAATTGGTACGGGTATTGGGTTAGCGGGTTGGGTTTGAGTTTTGGGCCCGGATCCGACCCAATAAGGATTGGGTTGGGTTTAGTTAGACTGGTCTGGGTTGGTTTGGTTCACTAAACTGGTTGGTTAGGAATAAACCAGATTTATTTTAGAGTTTAATTAAAACTTAGTTTTTAGGTCTTTAAAAATGTTTTTGGGGTCCAATAAAATCCAAGAAAATTACCCTATGTCTAATATTTTATTTTACACCCAAAAATATTATTTTTATAATATTTTAATATTTAATAAAATCATTTAAAAAATACTTAATACCAGAAAATAATTGATTTAATTAGTTAAAAATCACAGAAAATTCTAGAAAATTTATTTTTAAAATCTAAAAATTTTCTGGGGGTTTACAATCTACCTCCTTAGGAAGATTGCATCATCGCAATCAAAGAATAACTGGTCAACAGAGATGATACGGTTGCAAGCATTATTTGAAGCACCTTACTATCAAGAATCATGATTCAGGAGAATTAAAGGATGAGGTTTAAGCAAAAAAAATATAGGGAATGAAAATATCATTTCCTTAAGTAATGGAAGTTATGCAATTTCCAAAGGAAAGAAAATCTAGAAAACTACAGCTTAGAAAAACTAGGTTATCAATTATTAGCAAGTTCAAAACTACCTGGTCAAGGCTAAGGTCACGAACCAATAGGCACGAGCTAAAGCAATACTAGAAACAGATAGCTATAAAAACTTACGCGCATTCGCTACTCTACGAGTCTGCGCGTCCTCCAAAGTCATAGCAAAAACTTATCCGCGTCCTTGTGGTGATGCCCTCTGCTGTTGCTGGGCTTGCTAGAAGGGTGTTGCTCGAGGTGCCAAGGGTGGCCTTGGTTGATATCCTCCTGGTGCTGGTAGAGCTTGTTGGTATACTATTGGTGCTCCTTCTCGACGCTCAGTGCATTTCCTTACTGAATGCTGACTGGATTCGCAAGCTAAACATAATCCTAGTTTACGTCTACACTCCTTCTCAACATGGCCTACCTTGCCATAGTAGTGACAGGTAGGAAGAGCTAGGGATTTGGATACAGCTTCCTGTAGTACATGATGCAGATGAGGTTTCTTTGCAGCTTCTCCATGCGGTGCTCGGGCTGGTACTGATGTGGAAGGCTGCTTCAGGTTGGACTCTCTCCTGGTGGTGCGTTCCATACGTCGGGCTGCAGCAAGGACGTCCGTGTATGAAGTGGGTACAACGGATCTGATCATTCTCTGTAGCTCAAAGTTTAGTCCATCGAAGAACTTCTCAGCCTTCTCCTCTTCTGTCAAAATCAGGGAAGGGATGAAGCGACTCAGTCGAATGAACTTCGCGTTATACTCTTCCACTATCATACTACCTTGAATGAGATGATTGAACTTGTTCCAAAGTTCTGATCGAGCAGTAGATGGAATATACATCTCCTGAAAGAGTCTAGCGAACTCTTCCCAAGTAACTCGGTCTGGTCCGAGCTATCTCTCCTCAGATAGCCACCAGTGATGTATATTACCCGTCAACTGCATCCGGATGGCAGTCATCCAATGCTCCTTTGGAAGCTCAGCTGCTTCTAATTGATGTTGAGTGTTTGTGAGCCACTCTTGAACTTCTGTGGGATCCTCCTTGTCAGAAAAGGTTCGGGGCTTCAGTTGGCAAAAATCAGTGATAGAGCCAGTAGATGGCCGTCGAGCTGGTAGGTTGGCCTGCTCCAGTGTAGTTACTAAGCTGTTTCTCAAGTACTCCGCCTTATGACGCTGAGCCTCTTGATGAATCTGCTGTTGATCTTGCATTATTACGTAGATCATTTGGAATATCTGTTGCCCGTCCATAGTCTGCCCTTGTGGGAATACGGGCATTGGTGGTGTGAACTGCTGCGGAGGTGGGATGTCATCACGCCGGAACCTTGAAGTATGCTGGCCCGCTTGATTATTTTGAATAGATTGTCCTCTATCTTCTGGTGTTACTCCTTCATCATAGGTGACCACAATATTATGCAGTGTACCTAAGGTATTTTTGTCATTGATTCTTGGATCCATTGCTCTGCATCAAAAATAAACTTATTAGAGGCGCACAGGAATTAAGGCAGGATGCAAGTCAAAAATTTAATTTGAATCCGATATAGATATCAAAAAAGATTCAAGCAAGTGGATAAGATCCTAAAAACTTATCCTATTCTTATTGCAGGCTTGCTCGGTCCCTAAGTTAAAACTGAAGCAATTTAGTCGTTGACCTGCATGGGCCACCACAAAAACCATGTCACGCCCCAGTCCTAAAATATCGAGGGACTAGCCATGTGGCAATGGCCAACAGCACACACCGATGAACAAACCCAATTTAATGGACCCATCAGAATGTACTTAAGCTCTAATACAACAATAAGGGTCTACTAATTTCATCCACAGAAATGAATACACAATATCAGAATATAAAGCAATTTTAAGTCACAATAAAACATAAGTCGGGGACAACCCGATAATGAGTTTGATACATCAACTCAAAAATACTGGAAATAAAGAGTCTAACAATAGAATTAACTGAGTATAGAATATGCATATACTCAGGAGAAATCCTCAGCGATCACCTCGTCCTCGAATTCTGGTACTGCTCCAAAGACTGTTCATGTCCCGTACACCTCGAGATAGATCTCCTCCGCTAAACCTGGGGACATAATCCAGATCCAGGTCCTCAGGGGACATAGCAAGGTACAAAATAACTCATGCCAAAATAAATACAGTGCAACAATAAATGAAATAATAGGATAAACTATATAACCAGCTAAGTGATATACAAGTGAGAGCATTATTCATACTCAGGCTGAGACTACTACAGGCTCTATGTCGGGAAAACCCATAGCAGTATTTTCTCGAAGGGCCAGTAAATGTGCCAAAGCTCTGTGTCAGAGTCTAAGGAACCTCCAGGAAAGTAATATATATATATATATATATATATATATATATATATATATATATATATATATATATATATATATATATATATATATATATGTGTGTGTGTGTGTGTATAATCAGCCTTTTGTATGGTAAAACTCTTCCCACCCAATGTAATCACACATCTCATGTTCACGATGTCTCATGTCTATGTCACGCAAGATCATATCTAATGCAACAAGTCATAATAAGATCTAGGCATGAATAAAGTATATGTCATAAACCTGTGTCCTATACAAAATCACCATGAATATCTCAGGAAGATTTTGTCTCATGAATAGTGTCAGGTGTCCTGAGGTATGACGCACTTGATAAGACAAGTACAAAATGTATAGTGTCTCAATAACCATGTCTAGGTGACATTACACAACTCTGCGTACAGTGTTGACACCCGAATATTAGTTGAATGCTAAGTAATGTCACACGGCCCAAGGTTGAACAGAGATCTTATAGTCTTAAATCAAGAAAATAGTATAAATAGTTGCTGCAAGTAGGGCAAGGTACACTTGCCTGGGTTTTGGTTACCAACTACGGCTCTGGTATCAGCGGGTTCCGCAGGTACTTCTCTGGTTGCTAAAATAGATATCACCATCAGATTTAGAAGATATTAAATAGCTAAAAATGCCTGTCCTTGAGTCCAATTTGGACACAGGGGGCTAAATGATCGTTTTTGGTCAAAGCGGGGTCCACATGTGGCCCACTTTACACCAAAAAATGTGTCAGAGACAATATTCTCCAAATTCGTCAAACTTAGTGTCAACAAGTCCAGAACGATGATACAAACCCAACGAAACTTCCAGAACTAGATTTCGATGAGCCGATCACAAAATCGTCCGTCAAGTAAAGTCGTGGGGCCCACGATACGCGATTTTGTCAACGTTCTCAGAATTGAACCAAACTTGGGTCACAGGACTAGCGTATTGCTACGAGTCTGATGGTGCAAGTTTTGTTTCGATCTGATGTGTGTACACAAAGTTATAATATGTTCGGGAATAGGGCCGATAAGGGACGTTGTCGACGGATACACGTTGATTTCGGTGTGCATGCACATCCAAATCAACTTCTGCAAAATCCTACATGTTCGTATTAACGGCACGCAACTTTCAGTGAAGTCCGCATACGACCATCCCGTTTGGCGGAGCGCACTCAGTTCAGGGGTAAAATAGGGTAATATTTTCTTATTTTTGGATCGTAGTTCACGATCCCCACAGGACGTGACACATCAAGAGGGTTATACAGGCATCGAGAGGGTCACACAGGGTTCGCGTCACAACAGACAAAACAAGAAACGGGGTAGCGAGGAGGGAGAAAAGGCTATCTGAAGAGGGCTCCGCAGAAACGGGGATTTCTCATGTCCGCGAGGCGACACGACACACCATGACACAGTGTTAGGGTTAGGGTTTCGTCGGGCTCGCCGGAGCTACTGCGGCCGGAGGAAGGCTGAGGCGGCTCGGCTCGTCGGCTCGTCGGTTCGTCCCAGAGCTGGAGGCAGCACTGGCGGAGCTGCTATGGCGAGGTGGAGTAGGACGACTAGGGCGTCGCGGAGGCTAGGGGTTCTGGTCGGGGAAGAGAGGCGGAGACAACAGTGGGTGGTGGCAGAGGAGACGATGAAGGGACGATCGGAGCTCGAGGGCTGGAGGCGAGAGGGTCGGGGAGACGGTGGCTGCGGGTCGAGGAGAGAGGCGAAGGACGGCGAGGGAAGAGGGCGACTCAGTGGTGGTGAAGGGTGGCCGGGGCTAGGTTTTATATGGCGAGGCCGAGAGTAACCGCCGCGGGGAGGCAGAGTGTAAACCCCCTGATTTTTTTAGGAATTTTTAAAATAAATTTTCAGAATTTTTTATAAATTTTTCTGTAATTTTTAACTAAATAAAACCAAGGTATTTTAAAATTAAAACAATTTTAAATAATGTTAATTAATATTAAAATACTATAAAATAATATTTTTATGTGTAAAATAAAATATTAGATATAGGATAATTTTTTGAAAATTTATTGGACCCCGAAAACATTTTTAAAGCCCTAAAAAAATTAATTAATTTTTAACCCCAATTAAACCCTGAACCAAACCCGATTTTTCCTTTGAACCAACCCGAACCGGACCGGACCCGGTCTATCTGAACCGGGTCCAACCCTAGTGGGTCAGATTCGGGTCTAACCCGAAACCCGCCGACCCGAAACCCGCCTACCCGTAACCCGAAAACCCTTCTCCTTCCCTGAATCCCGACCGCCGCGTAACCGCCGTGCCTCCCCTGCTCTTCACGGCCATTCTCCGTCGCTTTGCCTCTGCAACCGTCGTTGCTCTACCTCCCCTCCTAGTAACGGCCGGCGTTCCTCCTCCTCCTCCCTCTCGCCTCTATAAAAACCTCCCCTCTCTCAGCCCCGAGCAGCTCCGGCGAGATCCTCCGCTGCCATTTCCTTCTCTCCACTACCGATTCCCATCACCCGACCACCGCCTCCACTCTCTGAGATCCACCCCGACCTCGACGAACCACCCCCGCGGTGCCTCAGCCGACTCGTCGACCCGAGCTCTGGCGTCTCCGTCTCTGCCCTAGCCGCCGCAGCAGCTCCACCTCGACCTCGCCGCAGCAGCTCCGCCGCCTCCGATGAACTACTCCCCGCAGCACCTCAGCCAAGCCGAGCCGAGCCGAACAGCCTCCGCCTCCCTCAGCCTCGGTGAAGTTTCCGGCGATCAAAACCCTAACCCTAGACACTGTACAGTATTGTGTCGTATCGCCTCGCGGATACGAGAAATCCAGTTCTGTGGAGCCCTGTTCAGGTAACCTTTTCTCTCTCTTTGCTGCCCCATTTCCCGTTCTGTCTACTATGACGCGAACCCTGTGTGACCCTCTCGATGCCCGTGTAAACCGCTCGGTGTGTCGCGTCCTGTGGCGATCGCGAACCGGGATCCAAAAACAGAAAAATAAATATCCTATTTTCTTCGGAACTGAGTGTGCCCCTCCAAATTTGACGACTTGGTTGCATGTGGTCTTCATCGATAGGTGCGCGCCGTTGATACGGACGTATGGGATTTCGTAAAATTTAATTTGGATGTGCGTGCACACCGAAATCAACGCATATTAGTCGATAACGTCCCGTATCGGCCCTATTCCAGAACTTGTTGAAACTTTGTGTACATATGTCGGATTGAAACAAAACTTGCGCCATCGGACTCGTAGCAATACGCTGATCCTGTGACCCAAGTTTGGTTCGATTCTGAGAACGTTGACAAAATCGCGTATCGTGGGCCCCGCGGCTCCACTTGACGGGCGATCGGCTCATCAGAATCCAATTCTGGAAGTTCCGTTAGATTCGTATCATCATTCTGGACTTGTTAACACTAAGTTTGACGAAATTTGGAGACCATTGCTTCTGACACATTTTTCGGTGAGAAGCGGCCCACATGTGGACCCCGTTTTGATCAGAAACTATCATTTTTGCCCCTGTGTCCAAATTGGACTCAAGGATAGGCATTTCTAGCTATTTAATATTTTTTGAACCTAATGGTGATATTTATTTCAGCAATCAGAGGAGTACCTGCAAATTTCGCTGCTACCAGAGCTACAGTTGGAGCTAGAACCCCAGACAAGTGTACCTTGCCAACCTTGCTGTTCTTGATATATATTTTCTTGACTTATTTATATGTTGTACATGCTTAACCTAGGACCATGTGACATTACTTAGCGTCCGAATAATATTTGGGTGCCAACACCGTACTCGGCGTTGGGTAACGTCACCTAGACATGGATATCGAGACCCTATACATTCTCGTACTTGTCTTATCAAGTATGTTATACCTCAGGACACCTGACACTATTCATGAGACATAATCTTTCTGAGATATTCATGGTGATTCTGTATAGGATACAGGTTTATGATATCCACTTTATACATTCTTAGATCTTATTATGACTTGCTGCATTAGTTATGATCTTGCGTGTCATGGACATGAGACGTATGATTACATTGGGTGGGGAGAGATTACCATACAAAGGCTGATTATATATATATTACTTTACTGGAAGTGCCTTAGACTCTGACACAGAGCTTTGGTACATTACTGGCCCTTCGAGAGAATACTACTATGGGTTTTCCCGACACAGATCCTATAGTAGTCTCAGCCCGAGTATGACTAAAACTCTCACTTGTATATCACTTAGCTGGTTTTATATTTACCCTATTATTTTATTTATTGCTGCATTGCATTTATTTTAGCATGAGTTATTTTGTACCTTGCTATGTCCCCTGAGGACCTGGATCTGGATTATGTCCCCAGGGTTAGCAGAGGATATCTATCCTGAGGTATACGGGACCGGAGCATTAGTAGGTGCAGAAGCAGGAACCGGTGCATACGTTGGAGCAGAACCAAGAACCGAGGACGAGGTGATTGTAGAGGGTTTCTCCTTAGTATATGTTTCTTCTATGCTCAGTCTTGATCTATTAAACTCTTTTAATTCTTGTTTAATGAACAATTGTAACAGACTTATTATCGGGATTGTTCCCCAATTTTATTTACTTGTGACTGATGATATTTTATTTTTTTTGTTGATATTGCTGTATTTATTCTGTGGATGAGATTAGTAGACCCTTATTATTGTATTACAACTTAAGTACACCCTATGGATCCATTAAATTGGGTTTATCCATCAGTGTGTGCTGCTGGCCATTGTCACGTGTCTAGTCCCTCGATATTTTGGGACTGGGGCATGACATGGTTTTTGTGGTGGCCCATGCAGGTGAACGACTAAATTGCTTCAGTTTCAACTTAGGGACCGAGCAATCCTGCAATAAGGATAGGTTAAGTTTTTAGAATCTCATCCACTTGCTTGAATCGTTCTTGACATCTATATCGGATTCGAATTTATTTCTTGACTTGCATCCTGCTTTGATTCCTGTGCGCCTCTTATTGTTTATTTTGGATGCAGAGTTATGGATCCACGAGCAAATAATGAGACTCCTGCAAGATCACCACGAGAAGCTGTGGTAACTAACGAAGAGGAAGTAATACCAGTAGGAGAAGGTCAATCTGCTCAACAACATACCTCGAGAAACCAGCAAGATGATACTTCATCGCAGTTCACTCCACCAATGCCTGTATGCCCACAAGGGCAAGCTATGGATAGGCAACAGATGTTTCAAATGTACTACATGATGATGCAAGCTTATCAGAAGGTTCAGCAAAGCCAAACGGAGGAGTTTATTTATAGACTTAGCTCAGAGCTACAGAAGTTAATCAGCTTCGTTGCAACGGACGTTCTTACTGCAGCACAGGCCATAGAGTGCATCACCAGGATAGAGTCCAGCCAGAAGCGGCCGCATGCACCAGACCAAGCACAGCAGAAAAGAGCTGCAAAGCGACCACAGATGAATCCACCATAGAGAGCAGCATCAAGAGCCTCATTCCTACCTATCTGTCAATATTGTCGTAAGCGAGGTCATCATGAGAGCGAGTGTAGATGCAAAAGGGGACTATGTTTAGCTTGACTATGTTTAGCTTGTGGATTCAGTCAGCATTCAGTGAAGGAATGCCCTGAGCGTAGAGAAGGAGCACCAATGGTAAACTAACAACCTTTACCAGTACCGAGGCCAGCGTATCCAGCATTGGAAACACCGCAAATGGGAGTTGAAGGAGTCATACCATCACCTCCAGAAGGGTATCAGCCGATGCTACCTTTGATACCCCAGGCCGTACTCTTCTAGCAGGTCTAGCAGCAGTAGAGGAATCGATCACAAGAATGCGAACAAGCTCTTGCCTTGGAGAACGCACAGACTCTTGGAGTAGCTAATGCGCGTAAGTTTTCGTAGTTATCTCGTCTAGTATTGCTTTAGTTCATGCCTGTTGGTTTGTGACCTTAGCCTTAACCTGGTAATTTTTAAACTTGCTAATAATTGATAACCTAGTATGTTCTTAAGTGATAATCTAGTTTTCTAAAACTGTAGTTTTTCTTTCTTCTGGAAATTGCATAACTTCCATTTGCTTAGGGAAATGATTCCCTATGTGTTTTTGCTTAAACTCGCATCCTTGAATCTCCTTAATCGTGATGTGCTATGAACAATACTTGCAACCGTGTCATCTCTATTGACCGATTATTTTTTGATTGCAAGGACGCAATCCTCTTAAGGGGGTAGATTGTAAACCCCCTAATTTTTTTCAGGAATTTTTAAAATAAATTTTCAGAATTTTTTATAAATTTTTCTGTAATTTTTAACTAAATAAAACCAAGGTATTTTGAAATTAAAACAATTTTAAATAATATTAATTAATATTAAAATACTATGAAAATAATATTTTTATGTTTAAAATAAAAAATTAGACATAGGATAATTTTCTGGGAATTTATTGGACCTCGAAAATATTTTTAAGGCCCTAAAAAAATTAATTAATTTTTAACCCCAATTAAACCCTGAACCAAACCCGATTTTTCCTTTGAACCGACCCGAACCGGACTAGACCCGGTTTAGCTGAACCGGGTCCAACCCTAGTGGGTCGGATCCGGGTCTAACCCGAAATCCACATACCCGTAACCCGAAAACCCTTCTCCTTCCCTGAATCCCGATCGCCGCGTAACGGCCGCGCCTGCCCCGCTCCTCACGGCCGTTCTCTGCCGCTTCACCTTCGCAACCGCCGTCGCTCCGCCTCCCCTGCCAGCAACGAACGCCGTTCCTCCTCCTCCCTCTCACCTCTATAAAAACCTCCCCTTTCTCAGCCCCGAGCAGCTCCGGCGAGATCCTCCGTTGCCATTTCCTTCTCTCCACCACCGATTCCCGTCACCCGACCACCGCCTCCACTCCTTAAGCTCCGCCCTGACCTCGACGAACCACCCCCACAGTGCCTCAGCCGACTCGTCGACCCGAGCCCTGGCGTCTTCGTCTCTGCCCTAGCCTCCGCAGCAGCTCCGCCTCGACCTCGCCACAGCAGCTCCGCCTCGACCTCGCCGCAGCAGCTCCGCCGCCTCCGACGAACTACTCCCCGCAGCACCTTAGCCAAGCCGAGCAGCCAAGCCGAGCAGCCTCCGCCTCCTTCAGCCCCGGCGAAGTCTCCGGCGATCGAAACCCTAACCCTAGACACTGTACAGTATTGTGTTGTATCGCCTCGCGTACACGAGAAATCCAGTTCTGTGGAGCCCTGTTCAGGTAATCTTTTCTCTCTCCTTGCTACCCCATTTCCCGTTCCGTCTGCTGTGACGAGAACCGTGCGTGATCCTCTCGATGCCCGTGTAACCCGCTCGGTGTGTCGCGTCCTGTGGCGATCGCGAACTGCGATCCAAAAACAGGAAAATAAATATCCCATTTTCTCCGAAACTGAGTGCGCCCCACCAAACGAGATGACTTGGTCGCGTACGGTCTTTACCGAAAGGTGCGCGCCGTTGATACGGACGTGTTAGATTTCTCAGAAGTTGATTTGGATGTGCGTGCACACCAAAATCAACGCGTATCAGTCGACAACGCCCCATATCGACCCTGTTCCAGAACTCATTGAAACTTTGTGTACACATGTCAGATTGAAACAAAACTTGCACCATCGGACTCATAGTAATACGCTGGTCCTGTGACCCAAGTTTGATTCAATTCCAAGATCATTGACAAGATCGCGTATCGTGGGCCCCGTGGCTCCACTTGACGGGCGATTTTGTGATCGGCTCATCGGAATCCAATTCTGGAAGTTCCGTTGGGTTCGTATCATCGTTCTGGACTTGTTAACACTAAGTTTGATGAATTTAGAGACCATTGCTTCTGACATATTTGGTGCGAAGAGGCCCACATGTGGACCCCGCTTTGACCAGAAACTGTCATTTTTACCCCTGTGTCCAAATTGAACTCAAGAACAGGTATTTCTAGCTATTTGATATTTTCTGAACCTGATGGTGATGTTTATTTTAGCAACCGGAGGAGTACCTGTAAATCCCGCTGCTACCAGAGCTACAGTTGGAGCTAGAACCCAGGCAAGTGTACCTTGCCAACCTTGCAGTTCTTGATATATATTTTCTTGACTTATTTATATGTTATACATGCTTAACCTAGGACCGTGTAACATTACTTAGCGTCCGAATAATATTCGGGTGCCAACACCAAACTCGGCATTGGGTAACGTCACCTAGACATGGATATCGAGACCCTATACATTCTCGTACTTGTCTTATCAAGTACGTTATACCTCAGGACACCTGACACTATTTATGAGACAGAATCTTCCTGAGATATTCATGGTGATTCTGTATAGGATACAGGTTTATGACATCCACTTTATACATTCTTAGATCTTATTATAACTTGCTGCATTAGTTATGATCTTGCGTGTCATGGACATGAGACGTATGATTACATTGGGTGGGAAGAGATTTACCATACAAAGGCTGATTATATATATATTACTTTACTGGAAGTGCCTTAGACTCTGACACAGAGCTTTGGTACATTACTGGCCCTTCGAGAGAATACTACTATGGGTTTCTCCGACACAGATTCTATAGTAGTCTCAGCCCGAGTATGACTAAAACTCTTACTTGCATATCACTTAGCTGGTTTTATATTTACCCTATTGTTTTATTTATTGCTGCACTGCATTTATTTTGGCATGAGTTATTTTGTACCTTGCTATGTCCCTTGAGGACCTGGATATGGATTATGCCCCCAGGGTTAGCAGAGGATATCTATCCTGAGGTATACGGGACCGGAGCATTAGCAGGTGTAGAAGCAGGAACCGGTGCATACGTTGGAGCAGAACCAGGAATCGAGGATGAGGTAATTGTAGAGGATTTCTCCTGAGTATATGTTTCTTCTATGCTCAGTCTTGATGCTATTAAACTCTTTTAATTCTTTTTTAATGAACAATTATAACAGACTTATTATCGGGATTGTTCCCCAATTTTATTTACTTGTGACTGATAATATTTTATTTCCTTTTGTTGATATTGCTGTATTTATTCTGTGGATGAGATTAGTAGACCCTTATTGTTGTATTATAGCTTAAGTACGCCCCGATGGATCCATTAAATTGGGTTTGTCCATTGGTGTGTGCTGCTGACCATTGCCACGTGTCTAGTCCCTCGATATTTTGGGATTTGGGCGTGACACGGAGGCGGTTACGGGCGGAGGAGAGGGGGTAAAACCGACATGGAGGAGGCGACGACGGTTACGGGCGGCGGTCAACGGAGATGCAGGGTCGGGTTGCTACGGTTACTGTAGCAGCGGGTAGGGTAGGCGGGTCGGGTCGGGTTCAGTTTCGGATCCGACCCGATCCGATATGAATTGGTACGGGTATTGGGTTAGCGGGTCGGGTTTAAGTTTTGGGCCCAGATCTGACCCAATAAGGATTGGGTTGGGTTCAGTTAGACCGGTCTGGGTTGGTTTGGTTCACTAAACCGGTTGGTTCAGGAATAAACCGGATTTATTTTAGGGTTTAATTAAAACTTAGTTTTTAGGTCTTTAAAATATTTTCGGGGTCCAATAAAATCCAGAAAAATTATCCTATATCTAATATTTTATTTTACACTCAAAAATATTATTTTTATAATATTTTAATATTTAATAAAATCATTTAAAAAATACTTAATATCAGAAAATAATTGATTTAATTAGTTAAAAATCACAAAAAATTCTAGAAAATTTATTTTTAAAATATGAAAAATTTCTGGGGGTTTACATGAGCCTCGAGTGCTGGCTTAAAACTTGGCCATGCAAAACAAGTGGGATTGACCCCAAATAGCAAGTACCACAAAGGAGGCACGAAATAAAAAGACAAAAACTCAAGCAATATATATATATATATATATATATATATATATATATATATATATATATATATATATATATATATATATTATATGTTATTTGTTGCAATCTTGGTCCATAACCTATCCTAGCACAATGGCCTAACCCTACAACCAAACAAAGACAAGGATTGAACCATCACACTATGATAGTCCATGTTCCTAGAAAACTAACATAATAATACAATCACAATCAAGTCCAGCTATTATAAATTGTCAATCAATTATACAGTTTGCTATTATGGAGTCAGAGGCTATCTCATAAATAATGTATAATAGGTAACCTCAGATCACGTCATTGTCGAACATGGGCTAACCGAGCCAATAAATGATTATACACACACTTCATGAATTGCACCAGTCCCCCGTAGGGCCACTGCGCTATATCACGGTATTAGCAATTCCAGTGCTCTATAGGAAGAAAATGGCTCAGTATATTTTTAATATGTCAGATACTACACTCCACTAAGGTGGATGATATGCAGTATCTGTGGTGGCCAGTCCGATGTCGGAATATTCGTTGGCATGATCTCTGGATACCGTTCCCTCCCCATGATCTACAGATTATTGTTGCCTATTTAACCCTATATTGTATTGAAATCTCAAGGCGTGGCCGTATGAGAAATTCCTTTAAGATGTCGAACAGAGTACGTGCATACTAGATATGAATCCATGTAAAGATCAAAAGTTTATTCTTGGATTCATCCGAGCGTGTATGTAACATTCAATAATCAATGTCCTAGCCACGCTTTGGTAGTTGACTTGCATATCATGCCCGTGCTGGAAAAAATATATATAGTATCACGTATTCACGAATTATAGGAGGCATTCTCGATGCACAACCTAAACATAAAAATTACTTAACACGTAACACTTTATGTCGTACCTTAGTGCATATTTAAATTATGTACACTTAGCACGGAATAATTATATCAGCACGGATACGAGAAATTGAGTCGAGGTTACCAAACTTAGGAGTTGGTCACATGAATCATTATCACTTGTACATGTAGCTCACGTCATGCACATGGCTGGTGGGTTACTTATCACATAGTCTAGTTCATGTAAAGTCTTGTTCAACACATGTATATGCCACATGCATAGGTAGTGTATCCACTTGGCGCATGGTCAGAGTCTTCACATGGTCGGGTCTAATACATAGTTAATTCTATCACATAGTTATACTTAATCCACACACACTTGTAATTACTAAGATCAATACATAAAATGATAAGGTACAATAAAAATTCTAAAATCAAGATTTGACACATTTGAGAAAACTAGGCATAACTCTTTCATATGAACACCAAGTGAGGTGATTCAAAAACTTTCTATGCATCCAAGATACTCCCCCTACTCTTGGCAAATTTTTATTTGCGGTGCACTGCGCGTAGGCAGAAATCTATCCGCAGTGTACTGCTACGCGACAAGGATTCCATGTGCGATGCATTGCATGTCCACAACCAGAAATTCATGCACGGCACATTACGTGCGGCAAGTATTCCATTCGTGGCGCATTATCGCGGCCAGAAATTCATGCACAGCGCATCGATGCACGCGACAAAGTGGTGCATGCGACATACTTCTATGTGCGACCAGGAATCCATGCAGGACGTACTACACATGACCAAATTTTTGTGCATGGCACACTGTGCGCGGTACTGCTCATCGTCCCCATCATGACAGGTCCGAGAACAAAGCTCTAAAACATTCTTTCATTATAAAATCTTTATTTTAACTCCAAATTAAGTGATTCAAAAACCAAAATCATACAAAATTTAATGCTCTAACTCATAGAACTACTACTTTTCGGAAACAACAACTTTTAGTATATTAAAACCAAGAAAAACTCTAGAAACATATAAAAAATCAAATTTAGAAATGTAGATCTACACTAATCCATCAAAATCGAAAGCTCTAAGTATTAAACATGCTAAGAATCACACCACAAGCAAAATAAACTAATAATTATGGAGGGTTTCTCCATTTCTCATGAAAGGTGTACTTGCGTATGGATTGAGAGAGAAAACCTAAGGAAGAGAAAGAAATGAAATAAAGTTATGAAGAGAGAGAGAGAGAGAGAGAGAGAGAGAGAGAGAGAGAGAGAGAAGGGGGGGTTGGTTATATATAAGGAGGGTTGAGATTTAGACCATGGGAAAAATTCCTAGCCAAACCAACCCACAAAATAAACCATGAGTCAAATTAAACCAAAAAAATGGGTCTAGTCTCCATGACATGCAACCTAATTAAGATACAAGTAAGAATAATACGTTCTAAATATGTATACCGGGAACGAGGAGTGACATCTTTATTCACCTTAGAAAAAATTATGTCCTCAAAATTCGAATCTAAGTAAAGCTAGAGAAGTCAGGACAAGCACAATACAAATCTACTAACAAATCTACACACGTAAGTAATAATATCACAATACATAGGTGATCACCTGATCATGGAACCTAAGATATGAAGGCATAAGGTAAAATATACCTCCTAAATTGAATATGTGCGATACCGAGATCGAATATCATACTCGCGCTCCCAATTCGATTCTCTAAGAGTGTGATGGCCCAGGCAACCCAGATAAGAGAAATAGTTCAGTTCTTGAGTACCTTCTCCTTCGATCCAAAATGGATACAGGTTTTCATCGTCAAATAAGTCAGTACCAATGACTAATTCAGAGTGATCGAGGATATGACTCAGATTCGGAACATACCTACGTAACAAAGACATATGAAATACATCGTATACCTCACGTAGCAAAGGTGGAAGGGCAAGACGATAAGCCATATCGCCCACGCGCTCAAGGATATCAAACGGATCAATGTACTGCTGACTAAGCTTCCCACGAACCCCGAATCTAATGACTCCATGGATCAGCAAAATTTGCAAGAATACGTAGTCGTCGACACAAAATTCTAGAGGTCTACGATGTTGATCTGCCCAATGTCGATGCCGATCTTGCACAACCCGAAGTCACTCTCGATCTGCTTGATAACTTCTACTATTTGTGTAATCATTTTGGGACCTAAGATTTTTCGCTCACCAATATCGTGCCATGTCAATGGTGACCTACACTTCCTTCCATATAGTGCCTCAAAATGTGACATATGAATACTAGCCTGATAACTATTGTTATACGAGAATTCTACTAAGTGAAGGTGATTCTCCCAAGATCCACCAAGGTCTAGGGTATAGGATCGTAACATATCCTCCAAGGTCTCGATGGTTCTCTCTGATTGTCCATCTGTCTGGGAATGGTATACCGTACTGAATCTTAACTTTCTACCCAATCTCTCGTGCAAGCTTTTTCAAAAATAAGAAGTAAAACTTGTATCTCGGTCTGATACTATAATTACTGGCACACCATATTGTCTCATAATTTATTATATGTACAAATTTGCCAACTACTATGTAGACTATCCTACTCTAAAGGAGAGAAAACATGTTATTTTTGTGAGTCGATCTACTATTATCCAAATTGTATCTCGACCAGTCAGGGGTTTAGGTAAATCGGTCACAAAGTCCATCGTGATGTGTTTCCACTTCTACTCTAAAATATGAAGCGGTTGTAATAACCCTGTCGGTCTTTGTTATTATGCCTTCACTTGTTGGCATATCAGGCATCGGGATACAAAGCGTGCTATTTCCCTCTTCATTCTGTTCCACTAAAAGTGTTTCTTTATATCTTGGTACATCTTCGTGCCTCCCGGATGAATGAAATACTAGAAACTGTAGGTTTCAGTCATAACTTCTTATCGAATATCTCCACTTGGTATACATAGATGATTTCCAAATCTAAGTGTTTTGTCTGCATGGATCGTCAACTCTTTCTGAAGATCGGACTCACATTCTGCCCGTAGCTTCTGAACTTTTGAATCTTCCGCCTGAGCTGCCTTGATTCTCTCACCCAAAGTAGACTATATTTACAAACTAGCTAAAACCCCTGCTTTCTATGGAAGAACTATCTCGATACTTATCTCCTGTAAGTCTTCTAGAATGTGCTTCTGAGTGGTCAACATTCATTCTCTACCTCTTCTGCGAAGTGCATCAGCTACTACATTAGCTTTGTCAGGATGGTACTGAAGTTCCATGTCGTAGTTTTTCAACAACTCTAGCCACCTTATTTGCCTCATGTTTAGGTCCTTCTGCATGAATACATACTTCAAACTCTTGTGATCTGTGAAGATTTTCACCCGATCACCATACAAATAGTACCTCCATGACTTAAGTGCAAATACTACTACTGCTAGCTCCAAATCATGAGTTAGATAGTTCTTCTCATGATCTCGAAGCTGTCGAGATGTATAAGCTATTACCCTTCCGTGCTGCATCAGTACACACCCAAGTCCCTTGCTAGGTGCATCACAATATACTTTGAATCCTCCAGAGCCTGCTGGAAGGGTAAGGACGGTGCAGAGATTAACTTTTTCTTCAACTTTTTAAAGGCTCTCTGGCATTCTGCTGACCATACAAACTTAACCTTCTTATGCGTCAACTGAGTTAATTGTGCTGAGATCTTAGCGTAGTCTGACGCAAATCTTCTTCCAAGCCAAGAAAACTACACACCTCTGCCACGGTCTTCGGGGTTGGCCAGTTCTCTACTGCCTCTACCTTCTTGGGATCCACTGACACTCCTGCTCTAAAAATAATATGTCCAATAAATGCTATGCGGTCCAACCAAAACTCATATTTACTAAGCTTCTCATATAGTTAATGCTCCCTCAAGGTCTGCAATGCTATCCTGAGATATTCTTCATGCTCTTCATCATTACGAGAATATACAAGGATGTTGTCAATAAATACTACCACAAACTTGTCCAAGTATGGCATGAAGATGCGGTTCATCAAATCTATAAATACCGTTGGCGCATTGGTCAACCTGAATGGCATAACTAAGAATTTGTAATGCCCATATCGTGACCTGAAAGCTGTCTTTGTTTTATCCTGCTTTCGGACTCGTACTTGATGATATCCCGATCGCAGATCTGTCTTGGAGAAGACTCCTGCTCCACTTAATTGGTCAAATAAATCATCAATCCTGGGTAATAGATACTTGTTCTTCAATGTCACCGCATTCAACTGTCTATAATCAATGCACAACCACATCGATCCATCTTTTTTTTCACTAATACCACTGGCGCTCCTCGTGGTGATCCACTGGTCCAAATAAACTTATTCACCTTCAGTTCTTTCACGTATTGATATAACTGGTCAAGATCTGATGGTGACATTGGATAAACCTTATAGGATACTGGTTTTGTTCCTGGCATCAACTCTATACAGAACTCTATCTCTCTAACTGGGGTAATCCAAAAATCCCGTTGGGAAAGACGTTCATGAACTCTTCAACTATTTTGGGTATCTGGTTCTCTTCTGTTGCTACTGTTGCGATTCCTTCTTTATGCTGATCTTTGGCTATTCTGCTAAAGACAAACTTCTCTAAACCAGGGACTCTAAATAATACTCTACCCTTATGACAGCCTATCATCACATGACTGTCTCTCAGCCAGTCCATGCCTAGGATAACGTCAAAGTTGCCCATAGAAATCTCGATCAACTTTGTAGGTAATAAATGTCCCCATATTACGACTGGACATGCTAGGCACACCCTACTAGCTTCTATGATCCCATTACCAGTGAGTATATTCAACCTATCTAGCAATGTCTCAAACTCTAATGTGATACATGTCGCAAATTGTATAGATATAAATGAGTGCATAGCTCCTAAATCAAATAATGCTTTGGCAGAAAATGATGCAACGGAACCATTACCTGCCACTATGTCACCTGATGCTAAGGGTTCCTCCAAAGATAAGATAAATGCCTCCCCTTGGCCTCGTCGATCTCCCTGTTGCTGCCTTCCCTGGTGTCATTGTCACAGTCCTTGTTGATTCTATTGTTGTTGTTGTCGGTACAATTGAGCTTGTATCTGCAACGGACGCTGATCTAAGGGCCACACCGCTACTGTTGGTCCTTCTTACTGCACTGCCTTGGAGCTGGAAATGTAGGAAATTATTGTACTGGCCCTCCTGGACTCGATATTGATGGACAAGTAGCAACCCTATGATCGGGGCTTCCATACTTTAAGCATAGTCCATTTGCTGTCCGGCAAACGTCCTAGCTCTCTGCTATTGTTGTTGTTGCTGCTGCCAAGTTGGTACTATCACTCTCGAGGTCACTGGCCTCCTCTATGCTACGTCATGAATGCAAATGCCAGGGGATGGTACTGACATTCATGGTACTGGTCCCCCTTCACTGCTCTGTCAATGAGGCCTCTTCTGGTCTACTCTTCTCGATGCCATCCTTTGGAAGGTAAGCTCAAACCTCTTGGCCGCTATCAATACTGCCTTAAAAGTCTAGTAGTCATGCACCTCTACCATGTGTAAGATCTGTAAGTGAATCCCCTGCTGGAACCTCATTGACCTCTCTAACTCCGTTGCTACCATGGTTGGAGAAAACCTGCTCAGACGACAAAACTCTGCGGTATAGCCGTCTACAGTCCTACCGACCTATTTAAGATTGACGAATCTCTGCTACAGTTCACACTGAGCCATAACTCCAAAGTATTTAGCCCTGAACCTGGTCCTGAAATTGTCCCATAAAATAGGATACCTCAATCCTACCTCCATTGAGGCCCACCAATCTCGTGCAAGATCCTGAAGCTGTAAACGGACCTGGTCAACCTATGTAATCACCCTAAATTTTTTAATTAATAAATAATACATGTATATATAAATACGTAGTTTTGTAAGAATAGTGATGTGTGAGGGTGACCCCTACAACGTTAGTATATTAGAAATTAGAATTTCTCGTAATAAATAAAATAATTTTGGTATTATAGAATAATAATAATAATAATTCTAGTATCAATAATAAATAAAATATAATAAAGTAAAATATAATAATAAATAAGTTTGTTGTTAAAAAGAATATATAAAATAAAAGTCATATAAATAAAGAAAGTATTAAAAAAGTAAAGGAAAGAAGAAAAAGAAAAAGAAAAAACAAGAGCACTTGCTAGTGCTACTAACAAAAGTAGCAGTAGCAGTAGCATAGAACTTTCACCCCCGCCCCTTAAACGCGGAACACAACAACATATTAACCCGACCTATAACTTCCTTCTATCGGGGTATATATATATATATATATATATATATATATATATATATATATATATATATATATAATGAAACCCTAACCTTACTTCTTGATCTCGGAGCCGCAACCCATCTTCCCCACCGCTGTCGACCCTCGACCGCCTCCCAAAGTTGTCGTTGTCGACCGCCTGGACGCCGCTTCGCTGTAGTCAATTGCCGCGAACTCGTCTTTTCGATTAACTCGACCAAGGTACCCACTTTCGAGAATAGATTTCTCTCTCCATGCATGGTTAATTTTTGATCTGTCAACTCCTATGCACAGACCATATGATCTAGTTTATGATTGTGTAAATTCTTAGAATAAAACCTGATTAAATCGAGATGATAATTCCCCTCCAAAAACCTAAAAAACTGCTTTTATATGAATATACATATTTGACAGAATTTACAATCAAGAACCCTGTTTTGGAAGGCAGATTTCTCCTAACCCATTCAACAAATATTTGAAATTATTTTTCTAACATAGAATCCATATAACCATGATCGCAAAAAAGTATTACTTTAGAAAATTACTCATTAATTGCTGATAAAAAATTGTGTCCAAAAACCCAAAAAACTTGCTTTAAAAATATTCAAAATTTGTGATACGAAGTGCGTTCCGACAAACCATACCACCACGTCACGTACTAGTTGTTCCTAAAGGAGCGTATGTTATACCCTTAAATGCGAGATTTCGTAAAAGTTGATTCGGACGTGTGTGCGCGTCAAATTCAACGCGTATCCGTAAAAAGTTCTCCGTATTCACGTTTTGCAAAATTTCTAATTAGTTTGTGCACGTTTGTCGGAATGCAATAAAACTTACGCCATTGGACTCGTGGTATCACGCTGGTTCTGTAACTCAAGTTTCACACAATTTTGAGATAGTTGACTGAGCCGCCTATTCGAGGGCCCACGGGTTGACTTGAAGAATAAAATTTTGATCGGTTCACCGGAATCTAAAACTGGATATACTGTTGAGTTCGTATCGATGTTTAGGATTTGCTTGACTTATAATTTATTCAATTTAGATACTTTTATCCCTAACACGTATTTTGGTGCAAAGTGGGCCACACATGGATCCCACTTTGACCCAAATTATCGTTTTGCCCCTGTATCCAAATTGGACGAAAGGATAGTATTTTTTAGCTATCTCGCTGATTTTAGGAATGTTAGTGATGTTTATTTTAGCATCCGAAGATGTTCAGTTAGAGGTAGCGGGTTCGGATACTCTGTACTTGACACCTGAACGTTTATATTACACAGCTTTCTTGTCACGCCCCAGTCCCAAATACGTAGGACTAGGAATACGTAAGCATGCCAGCCGCATGGATATGGCAACTTTAATATATGGAAACCAAATCCATACGTACACTGTAATATGAATACAAAATCCATAAGTGGTATAAACATATGTCACAAGTCACAGGATAAAATCTAAATCTCATCCACCAAAATTATATAGAAATAAATAACCAGTATCTATGAAACTAGATCTCAATAAGAAGTATCTAAGGATGATAGTTGGATGGAAACAAATTCACTACCAACTCGAATATAAGAGCAAATACAATATGAGTACAACACCACAACACAATATAAGAATACCAGCTATCCATCACAGCTCGAAGAGAAGACATCCTCGGATCACATGTAACCATCCAAATCTGCGCTCCTGCAAATACTCAAGAAAAGATACACCTGGCAGCGGACCAGGTCCTCAGAGGGACATAACAAGATACTTAAACACATGCCAATAAAGTACTGAAATAAATATCCAAAGGGTCGCCTAACCGGCTAAAGTGAATGCAGTTTAAGAACAACTTTCCCAACGCGTGGGCTATCTGGCTAAAATGGGATTGGCATAGTTCTTTTGGAGATCCAGGGGCCTACAAAGGCACGGCGTCTTTCGAACACCGGAGGCCCGCCAAGTAGTATATATAGGGGTCATCATGACCGCGCATCTCCGGCGGAGCGTACGGGTTACACAAGGAAAGTGCAACAGAGCCCACACGCCTTACTTGTTGTTCTCCCCACCCCATGCTCTAAGCATGTCACATCCATGACACGATAATACCTCTAATAACTGCCAAGTCTACTAGCATGCAAAGTTTCTAACAGCAGCTATTCCTAACGCACGGCCCATACGTACAGGAGGCCAAACCTGTCACGCAGTCCGTGATCTATATGAGACTCACACTCGTGTAACCACTGTGTCACGGCCAATGAACTTAATGGTGCTACATGATAATGGGGTAGTCTCATGAACAAGGTCAATGCAATACATAAATAAAAACATATCGCGACGTCACCGTCGCGCGCATTTTATATAACAGTTAAAATATATGAACTAAAGACAGAAAATAAAGATGCATACAACATATGGAATATAAATAACAGTACAATGGCAAGGTATACTTGCCTGGCAAGGAAGCTGCAATGTACCAATAACCTGCTCCAGAAATCGCGCAGAACAATCCAATATCCTATATACACATAAATATAATATAATAGAATCATTAGTCATTACACTAGCACATACTCAACCACATTTACACTGGAATCAGGAGATATACTAGGGGTAACACTAGTCATCTAACACGGTCAATTATGCATTGAATTACGCGGGTGTCGCGTCTTCAAGTACTGTACGAAATCAGTCAGTCAACTGACAGGTGTCTATGCCAGTACATTAGTGTACGCAAGGCAGACAAATTCACAAGTTCTTAGGGTCAACATGGTCAAGGTAAGTATAGGATAGTCCACGATGTCCTAGGGTCATACAGTCTGAATATTTAGTCATAATTATCAATTAGCATTTACTTACATATATATTCATATAACTATATAATAATATAACCATTAATTTATTTTAATTTATTTAATTCTGGAATAATTACTCTAAAATTCTATTTTAATCTTATTATTCTGATTTTTATGTTAATTCCTAAATTTTGTCCAAAGAAACTGAATTTTATCAACTCGAGACTCATGGCACGCAAATCGAGGCGATCTGTTGACCAAAAAGTCAATCGATACAAACTCGACTTTCATGCATGATTTCCTGTAGATTTCAGCATCAAAAATATACTGAAATTTACGGCTCGTCTGAATTCAAATTTGTTTGGGAATTATGGCACATACAAATTTTGTATTGTGCACCGATGGTTAAATTCTAACCTAGAAGTTCTACAGAATTAACTGTATGTAAATACTTCGAAATAAATTCTAGGAAAAATATATGTCGATGATCTTGACATTAGCTTTCCAAAACTTTAAACGGTTCATGATTCTGATTCCTGGTTCTCCCGAAATCGCAAAAATATCGATACACGTCTATTTTCGGATATGCTGTGCTCTACGAATTTTCCAGAATTTAACACTAATAATTTAGAAAAAAAATTTATATCATCAGAAAGCTAACCTCATTATCGTTCTAACAAAAAAAACTGGAGCGTGTTTGGAGTCCGGAGCTAGGAGATATCGTCTTTTTAATTCTTCATAACTAGTAGAAAATGAGGCTGAATTTATGACGAATTTTGACTATTTTTTGGACGAAAAAGAGAGGAATTTGGGAAAGAAAATATGAAGGATGAGGTATTTATAATGGTGGACACTACTTAATTAAATACGAATAGGATTGGTTAATTTGGATAGGATTATGATGAATTTAAATAAGGATAGGATATGCATGAAGTTGATTTCCTAGTAGGTTCAGGATTTGAATTAATTTAAAATAGAGTTTGAATTTATCTCAATAATTTATAATCTTAATATAATTAAAGATAATACAAATAATTTATAAAATCTTATTAATATCTATTAACACTAAATTAGTATCTATCTAATATTAAGACTATATATATCCAAATAAATCCTAAATAATTTCAAAATCTAAATAAATTTCTTAAAATTCTAAATAAATTACAAAAAAATATAATTAAATATTTTAAACTAAAATAAATATTTGGTAGGAACGACATGCAAGTATGGTCGTATAGTAAATCATAGAAGTCCTAGAAATATATGTTTTCTAAGTTTTAATTACCAAAAATTCTAGAAAAATCTCCAAAAATCTAAAATAACCTAAAATAATTCTAAATAAATATTTATATAAGTAAATATATCAAGAAATTTATTTTCTAATTAACTAAGAGCATATTCTAAATAAATTCAACATATATAATAAATATAATAATATAAAATATACACAAAATACCTATTTTGGGTGAGGGAGTTTACAATCTACCCAACTTAAAATAATTTCGTCCTCGAAATTAAAATAAGACATAATTTGTTAAATCCTTCACATTCGTACATAAGGTATGTCAATCGCAATCTCTTCCAAAAATTTAAATAACAAAATCTATTCGAATCTATCGCGATCACTTCAAAATTAATATAACCTCTGTTTAAATCAAAATTCAACATGTCGTAATCTCTTCTCGATTTTTAAATAATCAACATCCAAATCTGACTCAAGTCTATATGACATCCCACATCAAAATTTATATCATAATTTTCAACTATCATAATCTCCTCTAGACTTTGAACAATAAATAATTCTAATCAAATCTTATTCCTATTCTTAACTTAAGAATTTTGTACTATTCAAATATTTAAACTCAATTTACATCCTCAATATTTCAAATAGGTGACCCAACAATCAAAATTGAACTTTTAATTCAACTCATCAAATTGTAAAATTTAAATCTAATTAACCAATTGTTCAAGTCTAAAATTCTATATTTATCCTCAAAATTTAAATCGACGATTCATCCTTCAATATTCAAAATTTAAATCATGTGCTCAAAGTATAAATATTGGGTCCTCAATATCAAGATTTTTAAAATTCATTAAATCCTCATTATCTTAATCCCTCTTTTAAAATTCTCCATATTTAAAAGGACTTAATCTCTCAATCTAATCCTACTTGATCACAATCTAAAAGAATTCTCCTCAAGTTTAATACTGCAATTTCTACCCAACTTAGAATTTACCCATCTATCACATAAGGCTCTTACACTTAAGAAAAATATTCCTCAATTTATTTTCTCATGTCATTCAATCCTCAAAACTTTAACACCAACTATATCATATGTGATATGTCCTTAATCAATTATGAAAGATAGTCACCAAATAATGTGATTGGCCTATGGGGTATATCTTGTACTATCCGTGTATCACTTATATCCAAGCACGAGATTTCGTCTTTCCGAAACAAGGGAAGACGGAAAGCAACGGAAAAGAGTTCAAGGAGGGGTAATAGAATGGATGGGAATCAAAGCGTTTAAAGAATTCAAATGGGAATTGTCAAGACAGTTGTGGATTAAAATCTTAATTTGGTAATTTTCTATTCGTATGCTCACATCGGTGCAGTTATGTACTTGATATGATATGCTTTGTCGTATCTAGAGGGTAGGTATATTCGTCTACTAATCACTACATATCTCAATCCACGTAAAGTAGTTATGCGAAGGGCGAACCAAGCGCACTAAGGTTAGCTAGACCCTAATATACTGATTCTGAAATATATTATTGTGGGCCCCCAATAATACGTATGTCATGAACAAGCTCGATAAAGAATAAGCTTGCAAAAACTAGGCTATAATAGCAGCATAAGTTAAGGTAGTACAGCAAATATGAATACGCTAGATTATGATGAAAGAAGGTTCATAACAATTCAAATTCACAAAAACAAAAGCAAAATAAGCAATAATAATGAAAGACTACACAATCTTTACAGTTGTCATACTAATTTCTTGTCTAAGTCGCTAGTCGACCAATAGGGACATGGACCTCTAAATTCTATCGTTTGAATAAACACTGTCGTCTTTGCTAGCATACAATTAATGTCATTCAGTTACACTTCATCAAGGGATCACAGGGACTACGTGATACTAGGTGGTGAGGTATACTATCCAACTTAAAATAATTTAACTACTATTGTATTGCCTTAAGGATACCTACAAAAATAACCTTGCACATGTACATAGAACAGAAACTCTTATTAGGGTCTCCTATTAGGGATAGAAGAGTTACTAGCCGTTAAGGGGAAAGGGATTTAACTCGTATCGAGCTATGGGTACAAATTTCGTGATTTAAAGCTAAGGGGTAATCATTAGGTCACAACCTAAGGGAACTACGCAAACTATCAAATCCCAACTATCACGCACAAAATTCAAAGTTCAAATTACCAAGCTATACCCTAGCAAACTACATGTCTTAACATAGAATAAGATTACTTGGCCTTCAATCATACGAGTTATGTGGCACGAGTTAAATAATAAAGAAAGAAGAATCATAATTTAGTCGTCACACAATTAGCGAACGCTAAGGTTGCAGGGGGACAAGTTATAAAATCAAAAATAGAGGGCTCTAGATAGCATCATGGTTCTCTAAGGTGGTGGCATGCTAGTTGCCATGTTCGGGGTATGATCAAGGGAAAGGGTTGATTACATTTCTCTAGGCTTCCTAGGGTGCTGTCTACTAGTAACAAGACAATGACATAAGTTTTATAGTTCTCTAATACTATCCAATTATGAGGGTTAGGTTCAGTCCTAATGTTCAATATTGGTTCTCCATTGGTTCCTCAATACTAGGGTCAAACATTATGGTAAAACTTCTAACTAACTCTAGTAGTGTCTATACTACTCTCAAGTCTTCATAATACATCAGGGGGTAATGGTAAATCAATTCTAAAGATAAGGGATTCTAGGGTTCACTAGATATTCTAAACTTAGTGGTGTGTCTATATTCTCGTTGTATTCTTAATAGGTGTGCTACTCTAATTATCATCATAATAACAGGGGTTCCTATATTCTAGCAGAAGGCCATATATACTCAAGGAACTTATTAGGGAAGTACAGGAATCAAGCAGGATACAATTGTTCAAATAGAACAGATAGGAGGAAAATGAATCATAGTCAATTGTGGATGAGATCCTATATTTTAGTCCTAGGTGCAGGCTTGTTCGGTACAGTAACGTAACCGAGGCAATATACTCTCGACCTGCATGGGCCACCACAAAAATATGTCACGCCCCAGTCCCAAATACGTAGGACTAGGAACACGTAAGCATGCCAGCCGCATGGATATGGCAACTCTAATATATGGAAACCAAATCCATACGTACGCTGTAATATGAATACAAAATCCACAAGTGGTATAAACATATATCACAAGTCACAGGATAAAATTTAAATCTCATCCACCAAAATCATATAGAAATAAATAACCAGTATCTATGAAACTAGATCTCAATAAGAAGTATCTAAGGATGATAGTTGGATGGAAACAAATCCACTACCAACTCGAATATAAGAGCAAATACAATATGAGTACAATACCACAACACAATATAAGAATACCAGCTATCCATCACAGCTCGAAGAGAAGACATCCTCGGATCACATGTAACCATCCAAATCTGCGCTCCTGCAAATACTCAAGAAAAGATACACCTGGCAGCGGACCAGGTCCTCAGAGGGACATAACAAGATACTTAAACACATGCCAATAAAGTACTGAAATAAATATCCAAAGGGTCGCCTAACCGGCTAAAGTGAATGCAGTTTAAGAACAACTTTCCCAACGCGTGGGCTATCTGGCTAAAATAGGATTGGCATAGTTCTCTTTGAGATCCAGGGGCCTACAAAGGCACGGCGTCTTTCGAACACCGGAGGCCCGCCAAGTAGTATATATAGGGGTCATCATGACCGCGCATCTCCGGCGGAGCGTACGGGTTACACAAGGAAAGTGCAACGGAGCCCACACGCCTTACTTGTTGTTCTCCCCACCCCATGCTCTAAGCATGCCACATCCATGATACGATAATACCTCTAATAACTGCCAAGTCTACTAGCATGCAAAGTTTCTAACAGCAGCTATTCCTAACGCACGGCCCATACGTACAGGAGGCCAGACCTGTCACGCAGTCCGTGATCTATATGAGACTCACACTCGTGTAACCACTGTGTCACGGCCAATGAACCTAATGGTGCTACATGATAATGGGGTAGTCTCATGAACAAGGTCAATGCAATACATAAATAAAAACATATCGCGACGTCACCGTCGCGCGCATTTTATATAACAGTTAAAATATATGAACTAAAGACAAAAAATAAAGATGCATGCAACATATGAAATATAAATAACAGTACAATGGCAAGGTATACTTGCCTGGCAAGGAAGCTGCAATGTACCAATAACCTGTTCCAGAAATCGCGCAGAACAATCCAATATCCTATATACACATAAATATAATAGAATCATTAGTCATTACACTAGCACATACTCAACCACATTTACACTGGAATCAGGGGGTATACTAGGGGTAACACTAGTCATCTAACACGGTCAATTACGCATTGAATTACGCGGGTGTCGCGTCTTCAAGTACTGTACGAAATCAGTCAGTCAACTGACAGGTGTCTATGCCAGTACGTTAGTGTACGCAAGGCAGACAAATTCACAAGTTCTTAGGGTCAAAATGGTCAAGGTAAGTATGGGATAGTCCACGATGTCCTAGGGTCATACAGTCTGAATATTTAGTCATAATTATCAATTAGCATTTACTTACATATATATTCATATAACTATATAATAATATAACCATTAATTTATTTTAATTTATTTAATTCTGGAATAATTACTCTAAAATCCTATTTTAATCTTATTATTCTGATTTTTATGTTAATTTCTAAATTTTGTCCAAAGAAACTGAATTTTATCAACTCGAGACTCATGGCACGCAAATCGAGGCAATCTGTTGACCAAAAAGTCAACCGATACAAACTCGACTTTCATGCATGATTTCCTGTAGATTTTAGCATAAAAAATATACTAAAATTTACGGCTCGTCTGAATTCAAATTCGTTTGGAAATTATGACACATACAAATTTTGTATTGTGCACCGATGGTTAAATTCTAACCTAGAAGTTCTACAAAATTAACAGTATGTAAATACTTCAAAATAAATTCTGGGAAAAATATATGTCGATGATCTCGACATTAGCTTTCCGAAACTTTAAACGGTTCATGATTCTGATTCCTGGTTCTTCCGAAATCGCGAAAATATCGATACACGTCTATTTTCGGACATGCTGTGCTCTACGAATTTTCCAAAATTTAATACTAATAATTTAGAAAAAAAATTTATATCATCAAAAATCTAACCTTATTATCGTTCTAACAAAAAAAACTGGAGCGTGTTTGGAGTCCGGAGCTAGGAGATATCGTCTTTTTAATTCTTCATGACTAGTAGAAAATGAGGCTGAATTTATGACGAATTTTGACTATTTTTTGGACGAAAAAGAAAGGAATTTGGGAAAGAAAATATGAAGGATGAGGTATTTATAATGGTGGACACTACTTAATTAAATAGAATAGGATTGGTTAATTTGGATAGGATTATGATGAATTTAAATAAGGATAGGATATGCATGAAGTTGATTTCCTAGTAGGTTCAGGATTTGAATTAATTTAAAATAGAGTTTAAATTTATCTCAATAATTTATAATCTTAAATATAATTAAAGATAATACAAATAATTTATAAAATCTTATTAATATCTATTAACACTAAATTAGTATCTATCTAATATTAAGACTATATATATCCAAATAAATCCTAAATAATTTTAAAATCTAAATAAATTTCTTAAAATTCTAAATAAATTACAAAAAAATATAATTAAATATTTTAAACTAAAATAAATATTTGGTAGGAACGACATGCAAGTATGGTCGTATAGTAAATCATAGAAGTCCTAGAAATATATGTTTTCTAAGTTTTAATTACCAAAAATTCTAGAAAAATCTCCAAAAATCTAAAATAACCTAAAATAATTCTAAATGAATATTTATATAAGTAAATATATCAAGAAATTTATTTTCTAATTAACTAAGAGCATATTCTAAATAAATTCAACATATATAATAAATATAATAATATAAAATATATATAAAATACCTATTTTGGGTGAGGGAGTTTACATTTCTTGCCCAGCAAGTATACCTTGTCATTGTACTGTGATTTACATTATATATGGTGCATGTATTTTATTTCTATTACTTAGTTCATATTATCATGCCCCAGTTCCAAAATACCAAGGGACTAGCCACGTGGCAATGGCCAGCAGTACAACTCCAATGGGCAACCCAATTTAATAGACCCGTTAGAGTGCACTTAAGCTGTAATAAATATAAATACAAGTCTACACTAGCGATCAAAGTATAATTCTAATCTCATCCACAGAGAGTAAACACAATTCAATATGATAGACCAGTCAAGATAATATATAACCAAATATGGTCCATCATCAAATCCAAATAAGTAGTATCTCAGGGAATAACCCGTCACAATAAAAAAAATATTAACACCAATTACATAAGTTTATAAGTCCAAGTTCTCATATGAAATAACACAAAGCATAAATAACTAAGTAAGTAACTGAGTACTCAGGAGAAAACCTCTGGCACAACTTCATCCTCTGGTGCCAGTACCGCTCATACGTCAGCTCTTGTCCCGTAAACTTTGTGGTAATCCTCCTCTGCTATACTTTGGGACATAATTCGAATCCAGGTCCTCGGAGAACATTGCAAGATACAAGAATAACTCAAGCCAAAGTACAGTAAATAAAATATGCATGCTTAGGGTATCTAACATAATCCATCTATGTGTATGCAAGTAAAAACATACTCGTCCACTAAACCACCAGCTTTATACATATACTATGGTACTAGTGATAGTAGTAATAACAGTAGTAAGTACGTACAAGCCCCATCAAGGTACCTGCAGTACTATAATACTAGTAGAGTTTGGTAGCCCAGCAGTATGGTAAGTTCTCCCCAACCCCATGTATCTCACATCTCAAGTTACGAAATGCAAGACAATCACTATCTATGTCTCAAGTCCAAGTATAAATAACATCATGTCAACTAGCACATGTCTCAAGTCACGTCATAAAATAGAAGCCGGAATCCTCGAATATCTCAAGTGAGGCTTCTGTACATGAAAGTCGTGTATAGTGTCCTAAGGTAATTTGTCATACCCCAGTCCTAAAATACCGAGAGACTAGCCATGTGGCAATGGCCAGCAACACAACTCCAATGGAAAAACCTAATTTAATGGACCCGTTAGAGTGCACTTAAGCTGTAATAAATATAAATGTAGTCTACACCATCTATCACAGAATAATTCTAATCTCATCCACAGAAAGTAAACATAAGTTAATATGATAGACCAGTCAAGATAATAGATAAAAAATATAGTCTGTCAACAAGTCTAAATAAATAGTGTCTTAGGAAATAATCCGATAAAATAAGTTAATACATAAATTCAAGAGTCAAGATAAGAAATAACTGGAAGCAGAAATAACTAATATGTAACAGAATACTGAGGAGAAATTCTCTGGCACAACCTCGTCCTCTGGTGCCAGTACTGCTCCAACGTTAGCTCATGTCCCATATATCTCGGGGTATTCCTCCTTTGTTGTACCTGGAGACATAATCCGGATCCAGGTCCTCAGGGGACATAGCAAGGTACAAGAATAACTTAAGCCAAATAAAATACAGTATATAAAAGTAGATCCATAAGGCAATCTATGTAACCAGCTATATGAAATACAAGTTAAGAGGATCACTAGTACTCAAGCTGAGACCACTACAAGCTCTGTATTGGGGAGCCGGTAGCAGCAAGTAATTTCATGAAGGGCCAGTACATGTGCCAAAGCTCTGGTACAGAGACTAAGGCACTCTCCAATAACATAAGTATATATATATATATATATATATATATATATATATATATATATAATCAACCTGTAGCCTGTGTGTCTCTTTTCACCCATTGTAACCTCACATCTCATATCCACAACACTCAAGATCATGACCTCTAGCTAGTACAACGAGTCATAATGATATCTATGTATGCAAGTCTTATGTCACGAATCCTGTAAACCTAAACAAAATCACCATGAATAACTCAAGAAAGATTCTGTCATATGAATAGTGTCAAGTGTCCTATGGTATGATGTACTTGGTAAAGCAAGCACGTAAAATATAGGATCATGGAATCAACTCTCTAAGTGACGTTATACGACTCCGCGTACGGCGTCGACATCCGAATCATGTTCGGACGTTAAGCAACGTCTCACGGTCCTAGGTTGAATAGGTACAATACAAAAGTATATGGAAATAATATAAGCAAATAATAGCACAAGATCTTCTGCAAGTTGGCAATGTACACTTGTATGTGTTCTAAGCTCCATCAGTTGCTCCGATAAAAGTAGAATCTTCAGGTATGCCTCCAGATACTGAAACAAATATTACCATCGCTCTCATAATATATGAAATATCTAGGATTGGCTATCCATAAGTCCAATTTGGACACAGAAGTAGAATTGATAGTTTCTGGTCAAATCAGGGTCCACATGTGACCCACTTCGCACCAAAAATGTGCCAGAAACAAAGTTCTCCAAATTTATCAAACCTAGTGTCTACTAGTCGAGAATGATGATACAAACCCAACGGAACATCTAGAACTGGATTCCGATGAGCCGGTCACGAAATCGTCCGTCAAGTGGAACCGTGGGGCCCACGAAAATGGGATTTCGTCAATATTCTCAGAATTGAACCAAACTTGGGTCACAGGACTAACGTAACACTATGAATCCGATAGTGCAAGTTTTCTTACGAAACGATAAGCACACACGAAATTATGACAAGTGTCAGAATATGTCGGTACGGGACTTTTTAGCGGATACGTGTTGATTCCGGTGTGCACACACATCCAAATTAACTTCTGCAAAATTCTATATGTCCGTGTTGACGATACGCGCCTTTTGATAGAATTTGCACATGATAAAGTTGCCTCGTTTAGTGTGATACACCATGTTTCAAAAAAAATTGGGTTTAGAAAACTAAGTTTTTGGTCAACTTCAACCACGAATAAAACACAATATACAACAAATTAAAATAAACTAATTAAAGGGATTAAATCTTGGTTATGTTGTTTAAATTACTGTTCAAGTAAAATTTAAAAATATTAACCAGGTTGGAAGAAAAACAACCATGAACATGGGTGTTTGGGACAGTTTTCTGAACTATATTTTTTTTGTTTTACGTCACGAATTACGACCGACATAGGACACGATACATAGAACTAATTTCACAGGGTTCAAGAGTGTCATGTGGTCTTCGTACAAGATTCAACAGATCGATATTTGGATTACTGTGTAGGGAGATACGAGGGTGGGAAGTTGAGTACCTTACTGCTGCTGTTTGCTCGGAATTGGGCGGCCCGTCTTGCGGTGATCGTCGGCGGTGGTCCGACGGTCGTCGGAGGCTGAGGTTGGTCATGGTGGAAGAGGAGATGATAGTGGTGAGGTTCGGCTAGGATGGGGATTTTATAGGCTGTCGAGGTGGACGTTACAAGGAGGGAAAAGGGGTTCGGCCATCCGGGTGGAGGAGAAGAAGGGAGAGAGTTTTATTGTTACTGGAATGAGAATGGATTTAGGTTGTGGGTTAATGGGTTACGGGTTCGGGTTATGTATTTAATTCTTTTGGTTTGGTTGGTTTGATTCAGTTTGGTTCAGTTTGGGTTGGTTTGGGTTGAGTTGGTTCGATTTAAATAAAAATAATGCAATATGGCCATTTAAAAATAGTTTTGGAGCCCAATAAATTCTAGAAAAATTACACAATATCCTATTATTAGTTATACACCCAAAAATATAATTTTTGCAATATTTTAAAAATTAATTCACAAAAATATAAATTCATGAAGAATATTTATTATAATTAACTAAAAATAATAAAAATTTCTACAACAATAACTATTGAAAAATTTAAATTTAAATTTAAAAATCTGGGTGTTTACATAATTAGTGCAAGTGTTGCACTTATACGGTATACGATGACAATGCAATCTAACGATACCCGACTTCGTGCACGAAATTCGACAACCGAATATGATTCAGATGCAAAGTATCGTCACGGTCCTAGGGTCACAATTGAGTACATGTGTTAAAATATAAACTAAAATTGTAGTTAAATTTAAGCATAATTTATTGAGACCAAGGCAAGGTATACTTGCCTGGATTCTGGATATAATGAGGTCCAAGTAGCGAGCTTAATGTATCAACTGCTCCCAAAAAGGTAGAATCTACACGAACTTCTTCGGATGCTACAACATATATTACAAATATTTCCAGAACATAAGAAATAGCTAGAATTGACTACCCATAAGTCTAAATTGGACACAGAGGCAAAAACGACAGTTTCGGGTCAAAACAGTGTCCAATTGTGGCCCACTTTGCACTGTAAAATATGTCTGTGATAAAGTCCTCTAAATTTAACAAATTTAGTGTCCACAAGTCCATAACGATGGCACGAACTCAACGGAGTATCCAAAATTGGATTCCAGTGAGCCGGTCACGAAATCATCCGTCAAATGGAATCGTGGGGCCCGTGAAACGATATTTTGTTAACATTAATCGAACCAAACTTGGGTCACAAGACCAACATAATGATGTGAATCCGATGGCGCAAGTTTCGTTGCGAAATGATAAGAATACATGAAGTTATGATAAGGTATCAAAATAGGTCGATACGATATTTTTTGATGGATACACATTGATTTCGGTGTGCATGCATATCCAAATCAAGTTCCGCAAAATCTCACACGTTCGCGTTGATGATACACGCCTTTTGGTGTAATTCGTATACGACAAACTCGCCTCATTTGGCGGGACGTACCCCTTTTTGGGATATTTTAGGTTTTCAAAATAAAGTTTTTGGCAATTTTCAGCATTAAATTAATCACAGAATGAATTGAATTAAAAGAAAGTATTTAAAGGGATTAAAACTTTGTTGTCAAGAAGTCTGTTCAAGTAGAATTTTAAATTACTAAATATTTTGAGAGAAAAACAGGTGCAAAGTAGGGGGTTTGGACTGATTTTCTATAGTTTAAAAATTATTTTTTGGCCGATCTTTGAGTCGATTTACACACAATTTAAAGAAGAAATAATATATCTAATTGAAAAGACTCGAAGGTGGTCATGTTGTAAATCCAACAAAATAAACAGATCAAAAAATGGATGAACGGCGAGGAAGAAATCAGACCTAAAACTTGAGGTGATGGAGGTTGGACGCTGATTTGCACGGTCGATTTTTGGGCGGATCCGGCTGGTTCAGTCGGTCGTGGATGGTGCGACGGCTGCTGTGGTGGCCGGGGTGGTTGCCTGAAGTTGATGGTGGTGGTGGTGGTTTGTTGATGATGGTAATGGTCTGTTTGTAATGATGTGAAGGGGGGGGGGGGGTTACAATATACGAACTGAGGGGTCGCAGGGGTTATTGGAAATGAACAGAGGGTCGGGGTTTCAGGTTTGGGTTGTGTTTGGATTTGGGTTTCGGGTTTGTTTATTTTTTTATTTCTTTTTCTCTTACATTACCACACACACACACACACACACACACACACACACACACACACACACACACACACACACACACACACATATATATATGTTTGTAGCGTAAATAATTTTCAGAAAAAATTCTATAATATTTTAATAGTAGTTGTACACCCAAAAATATATTTTCTGTAAAATATTTGTACTTAATAAATATACATAAATATCTATCCATGAATTTTATATTTTTCTAATTAGCTAAAAATAATAAAAATTCTTCCTTAATCTCAATAATTACATAATACCAATAATAAAAATAATTAAATTTAAAATTTAAAATTAAGGGGTTTATATTCTATCCAACTTAAAAGAATTGCGTCCTCGCAATTAAGAATTAAACTACTAAGAAATTTATAAAGATATGGTAATCTATGGGTAGTTCTTAGGTCATACCTGCATCCTCGAATTAGTGAGGACAACGCTGGTGTATGACATCCTCTCGCTCCCAAGTGGATTCGCCTGGGGAGTGATGTTTCTAAGCTACCCGCACCAGTCTGATCATCTAACCCCGTAATATCTTCTCACTAATGTCAAGTATCCTAACTGGCTGCTTCTCATACCTCAAGCTCGGTCCCACTAAAATCTCAGAATGATCAACTATGTGACTTGGGTCAGTCACGTATCTCCTCAGCTGTGAGACATAGAATATATCGTGCACTCCCTCTAGAGATGGAGGTAATGCAAGATGGTATGCCACCTCACCAATATGCTCTAAAATATCAAAAGGCCCAATGTACCTTGGGCTCAGCTTGCCTCTGCTACCGAATCAAATAGTACCTCGAGTAGGTGAGATCCTCAAGAACACATATTCTCCTTCCTTGAACTCCAAAGGTCGGCGGTGTGTGTCAGCTTAATGCTTTTGTCTGTCCTGAGCTGCACGAAGATGACTCTGAATTTGCTTTACCTTCTCAACTGTCTGCATCACTAACTCTAGACTGAGTATCTGACACTCGCCAATGTCACTCCAACATATCAGTGACTTGTACTTCCTGCCGTACAGCATCTGAAAAGGTGCCATTTAGATGTTCGCCTGGTAGTTGTTATTATAAGAGAACTCCACCACGTGCAAATATTCTTTCCAAGACCCTACGAAGTCTAACATACATGACCTCAACATATCTTCTAGGATCTGAATCGTGTGCTCCGACTGACCATCTGTCTGTGGATGGTAAGCAGTGCTGAACTTGAGTTGGGTGCCTAGACTCTCCTGCATGCTCCGCCAAAAATGGGATATGAATCTTGAGTCACGATCAGACACAATACTAATCGGTACTCCATGTAACCTTATAATTTGTCGTATATATATGTCGGCTAGAATCTCTGTGGACTATCCAAATTTGAATGACAAAAAATGTGCCAATTTGGTGAGTCAATCCACAATAACTCAAACTGCATCCTTTCCACTAGGGCTTCTTGAAAATCCTGTAATAAAATCCATAGAGATATGTTCTCACTTTCATTCGGGTATGAGAAGCGGCTGTAACATACCAGCAATTCTCTGATACTCGGCCTTAACCTGCTGACAGACCAAATATTTTGACATAAATCGTACAATCTCTCTCTTTATCCCATGCCACCAATGGTACTGCCTTAAATCTTGGTACATCTTTGTACCTCATGGATGAATAGAGTACTTGGAGCTATGTGCTTCAGACATCAACTCATGTCTCAACTCTCTATTCAGAATATATAGGCAATTTTTGTACCTTATCGTCCCGTCCTGATGTATTCAAAGTCCCGTCTGCATGCCAGCTTCCGTCTGCTTTTTAAGTCTCTGAAACCTAGCTATTGTAGGCAATGCCGCCTTAATTCTCTCCACTAGTGATGACTTAACCTCAAGATTAGCCAACTGCCCATTCTACCCTGGCAAAATAACCTCTATCACGAGCTCCTGTAGGTCCTCTAATAGCTGGGGCTGCGTCATCAAGAAATAATCTGTGGACTTTCTGCTGAGTGCGTCTGCTACGACGTTTGCCTTGCCCGGATGGTACTACAAATCTATATCAAAATCAACCATCAACTCTTACCAATGCCTCTGCCTCATGTTGAACTCTTTCTGAGTATAGACATACTTCAGACTCATGTGATCAATAAATTTTTTTACCCTATCTTTGTAAAGAAGTGCCTCCATATCTTTAATGTAAATATTATCGCAGCCTGCTCGAGATCGTGCGTCAGGTAGTTCTTCTCATAAACCTTCAGCTGCCATGATGCATAAGCGATAACTTTGCCATGTTACATCAAAACATATCACAGTCTACTACCTAATGCATTACTATAAACTATGAATCCTCTCAATCCTGAAGGAAGAGTCAAGACCGATGCTGGCAATCTTTCGTCCATGTAAACTCCTAGTTCTTACGTGTCAACCGCGTCATAGGCTCTACAATACTTGAGAAATTCTCTACGAATCTCCGATAATATCCAGCAAGTCCGAGAAAACTTCTCACCTCCACAACTGATGTAGATGTGGGCCAAGTTTTTATTGTAGCAACCTTCTGCGGATCAACTAAAAGTCCTTCTCTCGAGATGATATATCCCAGGAAAGGCACCATATCCAGACAAAACTCATATTGCTGAGTTTGGCATACAGCCTCTCCTGTCTCAGCGTCTCCGGCAGGATTTTAAGATGCTCCTTGTGCTCTGCATGGCTCTTGGAGTATACCAAGATGTCATCAATAAACAAAACCACGAAGTTGTCCAAGTACTGATGGAAGACTCTATTCATCAGACTTATAAACACAGCTGGCGTATTGGTTAAACCAAACGTCATAACTAAGAACTCATAATGTCCGTACTTGGTCTTGAAGGCTGTCTTTGGTATATCCTCTTTTCGTACTCTAATCTGATGATAACTAGATATGAGATCGATCATTGAGAATACACGAGCACCACTCAATTGATCAAATAGATTATCAATATATGGTAAGGGATACCGGTTCTTGATGGTTACGATATTCAGTGGCCTGTAGTCAATACACAAGCGTACCGTCTTATCCTTTTTTATCACAAATAGTATAGGTGCTCCCCATGGTAAAACACTGGGCCAAATAAATCCCTTCTCCAGAAGATCATCAACTTACTTCTTCAGTTCTACCAACTCCTTAGGTGCTAGCTGGTACACTGATGAAGTGATAGGCTCTGCTCTTGGAGTCAAGTCTATTATGAATTCTATTTTCCGATCAGGTGGTAAGCCTGGAAGATCATCAAAAAATACATCCATAAACTCTGATACAACCTTTGGGTACTCGGGCTCCCCTTCTTCAAAGAGTGCCTTAAGTGTAGGCTGAACACCTTGCTCTTTGGCTCCCCGAAGAAACTCAAACTCTGGATGTCCGGGCGGTCTAAATATAACCTGTCCATGCTAGCAATCTAGAGTCGCATGGTACTGACTCATCCAGTCCATACCAAGTACAATATCATAATCCGGCATAAAAAAGATCAAAAATTGAGCTCGCATCTTTCTTCCACAGACTACTACCGAACAAGATATATAAATATCACTAACTGGGATAATTTTGCCTCCCATAAGAATTCTCATAGTCTTCAGAAGGGGTACGGTAGCTACTCTATGTGTGGCTATGAAGCTAGCAGCTATGAATGAATGCGTTACTCCAGAATCGAATAAAGCTACAACAGGTAATGAAGCTACTAATATAGTACCTGCGATAACCTCTCCTGCAGTAGCTTCCTCTTCAATAGTTATAGCAAATGCCTGCCTTCACCCCTGAGTTGGTCCTCTCTGCTGCCGAGCCTACTGGAATTGTGCTGCCTGTGGTACCAAATGTGGCCTTGGCTGATACCCTCTTGGAGCTGGTTGTCTGACTCCTCCAGCTTTCGTTTGTGGTGCTCCCAGTGCTAGATAAGCTGGCCTAGGTGGCTGCTGGGTGGGTCTTGGTACTGGTAAGGCTGGTTAGTAAATTATAGGTGCCCTCGCACAATTATGTGCTGAGTACTGTACTGATCCGCAAACCAAGCATAGTCCCAACTTGCATCTGTATTCGCTCTCAATATGACCTTGCTTGCCACAATATTGACATATTGGTGGTTCCTGCAATGCTGCTCTAGGTAGCTGGTACATGTGAGGTCTCTTTGTAGCTCCTCCTTGGGATACTCTGGCTGGTGCTAGTGGGTATAGTTGTTTTTGGCTGGACTCTCTCCGGTTGACATGCTCCATGCATCGTGCTACGGTATGGACGTCAGTAAATAAAGTAGGTACAACGTAGCCGATCAATCTTTGTAGCTCAAAGTTAAGTCTGTAAAGAACTTCTTTGCCTTTTCCTCTTCTGTCGGAATCAGAGTAGGGGCGAAGCGACTCAAATGGATAAACTCTGCATTATACTCTTCTACTGTCATATTGCCTTGAGTGAGGCTGTTAAACTTATCCCTAAGTTCTGCTCTAGCAATGGCTGGAATGTACATCTCTTGAAAGTATATAAATAACTCCTTCCTAGTGTCTCGGTCTGAGCCTAGCTAACTCTCCTCGGATAGCCACCAATAATATGCATTGCCTATCAACTGCATCTTGATAGCAATCATCCAATGCTCTCTAGGAAGCTCAGCTGCTTCCAATTGAAGTTGAGTGTTTGTGAGCCACTTATGAACTTCAGTGTGCTCCTACTTGCCTGAAAAGGTATGTGGCTTCAACTGAAAAAAAATTGAGATGGATCCCGTCGATGGTTGCCTGGCTAGTGGGGTCGAATACTCCAGTGTTGTCACTAGGCTGTTCCTTAAGTTTTTCTTCTGGCGTTATTGGGCCGCTTGATGAACCTGCTGTTGTGCTTGCATCATTTTGTAGAATATTTGGAATATCTGCTGTCCATTTATAGGCTGACCTGGTAGAAAAATGGGCATCGGTAGAGTAAACTGCGACGATGGTAGAATATTGTCTCGTCGGAACCTTGAGGCATGCTGGTCTGCTTGATTACTTTATTGAGTGAAGGGATCTCCACTTAGTGGCATCACCCCATCATCGTAGGTAACCACAACACCTTGTGGTATACCCGCAGGAGTCTCATCGCTGGCTCGTGGATCCATTACTCTGCATATAAAGTAAACTATAAGAGTCGCACAGAGGAATCAAGGCATGATGCAACTCAAGAAATTATTTTAAAGTCGATATAGAGGTCAAGAATGGGTCAACAAGTGGATAAGATTCTATAATTTATTCTATCCTAATTTACAGGCTTGCTTGGTTCTGTATTTGGAATTCAAAGCAATATATTGTTTGACCTGTATGGGTAACCACAAAAACTATGTCATAACCCAGTCCCAAAATACCAAGGGACTAGCCACGTGGCAATTGCCAGTAGTACAACTCCAATGGAAAACCTAATTTAATGGACTCATTAAAGTGCACTTAAGCTGTAATAAATATAAATACAAGTCTACACCAGTTATCATAGTATAATTCTATTCTCATTCACAGAGAGTAAACACAATTCAATATGATAGACCACTCAAAATTATAGATAATAAAATATAGTCCATCATCAAGTCTAAATAAGTAGTGTCTCGGGAAATAACCCGTCACAATAAAGAAAAGATATTAACACTAATTACATATGTTCATAAGTCCAAGTTCTTATATGAAATAACACAAAGTATAAATAACTAAGTAAGTAACTGAGTACTCAGGAGAAATCCTCTGACACAACCTCGTCTTCTGGTGCCAGTACCGCTCCTACGTCAACTCATGTCCCGTAAACTTTGGGATAATCCTTCTCTGCTATACCTTGGGACATAATCCGGATCTAGGTCCTCAGGGGACATAGTAAGGTATAAGAATAACTCAAGCCGAAGTATAGTAAATAAAATATGCATGCTTAGGTTATCTACCATAATCCATCTATGTGTATGCAAGTAAAAATGTACTCGTCCGCTAAACCACCGGTTTCATACATATACTAGGGTACTAGTGATAGTAGTAATAACAGTAGTAAGTACATATAAGCCCCATCAAGGTATCTGCAGTACTATAATACTAGTACAGTTTGGTAGCCCAGCGGTACGGTAAGTTCTTCCCAACCCCATGTATCTCACGTCTCAAGTCACGAAATGCAAGACAATCACTATCTATGTCCCAAGTCCAAGTGTAAATAATATCATGTCAACAAGCACATGTCTCAAGTCATGTCCTAAAATAGAAGTCAAAATCCTCGAATATCTCAAGTGAGGCTTCTGTACATAAAATTAGTGTATAGTGTTCTAAGGTAATTAGTGCAAGTGTTGCACTTATACGGTATACAATGACAATATAATCTAACAATACTCGACTCTGTGCACGGAAGTCGATACCCGAATATAATTCAGACGCAAAGTATCGTCATGATCCTAGGGTCACAATTGAGTACATATGTTAAAATATAAACTATAACTGCAATTAAATTTAAGCATAATTTACTGAGACCAAGGCAATATACACTTGCCTGGATTCTAGATATAGTGAGGTCCAAGTAGTGAGCTCAATGTGTCAACTTCTCCCAAAAAGGTAGAATCCACATGAATGTCTTCGTATGCTACAATAGACATTACCAACATTTTTAGAACATAAAAAATAGCTAGAATTGACTACACATAAGTCTAAATTGGACATAGGGGCAAAAATGACAGTTTTGGGTCAAAGTGGAGTCCAATTGTGGCCCACTTTGCACCGTAAAACATGTCGGAGATAAAGTTCTCCAAAATTAACAAACTTAATGTTCACAATTCCAGAACGATGGCATGAACTTAATGTAATGTCCGAAATTGGATTTCGGTGAGCCGATCATGAAATCACCCGTCAAATGGAACCTTGGAGCCCACGAAATGGTGTTTCGTCAATATTCTCAGAATTAAACCAAACTTGGGTCACATGACCAGCGTAATATTGTGAATCCGATGGCACAAGTTTTGTTGCAAAATGACAAACACACACGAAGTTATGACAAGGTGTCAGAATTGGCCGATATGGTATTTTTTGATGGATACGTGTTGATTCCGGTGTGCACGCACATCCAAATCAAGTTCCATAAATTCCACATGTCCGCTTGGCAATACACGACTTTTAGTGTAATCCATATGCAACGAAGTTGTTACACCCCAGTCTCAAATACCGAGGGACTTGACACGTGGCAATGGCCAACAGCACACACCAATGGGCAAACCCAATTTAATGGACCCACTAGGGTATACTTAAGCTGTAAAATAACTATAATGATACTAATCTCATTCACAGCAGATAATCACAAAATAAATATCAAAATAATCAAGATCAAATATATCCAACAAATCATAATAAAAAGTCTCAGGAAACAACCCGATAAATAAGTTTGATACAATAGTTCAATAAACAAAAAATAATAGTCAATAATAGAAATAACTACATATAATAAACCAGATACTCAGGAGAAATCCTCGACGATTACCTCATCTTCTGGTTCTGATACTACTCCAATGTCTGCTCTTGTCTCGTATACCTCGGGGTAGATCTCCTTTGCTAAACCTGGGCACATAATCCGAATTTTAGGTCCTCAGGGACATAGCAAGGTACAAGAATAACTCAAGCCAAATAAATACAGTATATAAATAAAAGGTATCAATAGGGCAAACTAAGTAACGAACTAACTGATATGCAAATGAGATCATTAGTTATACTCAGGCTGAAACTACCATAGGCTCTGTGTCGGAGAAACCCATAGCAACATTTATCTCGAAGGGTCAGAACTTGTGCCAAAGCTCTGTGTCAGAGTTTAAGGCACCTCTAGAAAACTATATATATAATATAATCAGCCTTTAATATGGTAATATTCTCCCCACCCAATGTAATCACACGTCTTATGTCCATGACACGCAAGATTATGACCTCTAACAGATGCAGCGAGTCTTAATAATAGCCAAGTATATGTATAAAGTCTATATCAGAATCCTGTAACCTATACAAATCACCATGAATATCTCAGGAAGATTCTATCTCATGAACAATGTCAAGTGTCCTATGGTATGACGTACTTGATAATGCAAGCACGAAAATATATAGGGTCGCGATATTCATCTCTAGGTGACGTTACACAACTCCACGTACGGCGTTAAAACTCGAATATTATTCAAACGCTAAACAATGTCATACGGTCCTAGGTTGAACATTTATATCACAGAAATAGTTCAAGAGAATAATATGAATCAATTTACTGCAAGTATGGCAAGGTACACTTGCCTAGGGTTTGAATACCAACAATCGCTCCGGTATCAGCGGAAACTTCAGGTACTCCTCCGGTTGCTGAAATAATCATTACCATCAGGTACAAAAGATATCAAATATCTAGAATTGCCTGTCCATAAGTCCAACTTGGACACAGGGGCAAAATTGACCATTTTTGGTCAAAGCGGGGTCCACATGTGCCCCGCTTCGAACCAAAAATATGCCAGAGATAAAGTCCTCCAAATTTGTCAAACTTAGTGTTTACAAGTCCAGAACGACGATACGACAGAATGTCCAAAACTGGATTCTGCTAAGCCGATCACAAAATTGCCCGTCAAGTGGAGTTGTAGGGCCCACGATACGAGATTTTATCAACGTTCTCAGAATCGAACCAAACTTGGGTCACAGGACCAGTGTATCACTACGAGTCCGATGGCCCAAGTTTTGTTTCGAAACGATAAGTATACACGAAGTTACAACGAGTTTAAGAACAGGGCCAATACGGGGTGTTGTCGACGGATACGCGTTAATTTCGATGTGTACGCACATCCAAATCAACTTTCACAAAATCTCACACTCCCGTATTAACGGCGTGCACCTTTCGGTAAAGTTCGTACATGACCAAGTTGCCTCGTTTAGCGGGCGCACCCAGTTTCAAAAAATTAGGATTTTAAATAACCAATATTTTGGTCATTTTCACCCTCGAATTAAATATAATCTACAACAGCATAAATTAAACTAAAAATAGGGTTTAAAACTAGGTTATACGGTTTAAATTATTATTCAGGTAAAATTTGAAAATATTTAGCTGGTTGGTCGCAAAACGGTCGTGAACTGGGAAGTTCGGGGCAAAATTTGAATTTTTAGAAATTGGAAAGTTTTTCCTGATTTTGCGTCGCAGTTTGCGATTGACACAGGATGCAATACCCCGAACGAATTATACGAGGTTCAAGAGGGTTACACACGGAATGCATCACAGTAGACAGTTCGAAAAATGAGGCAACGAGGAGAGAGAAAAACTCACCGGAACGATGGTTCGGTAACGACTAAAATTTGCGTTTACGTGGTGGCGCGATGCGGCTATGGCGGTGCTCGGCCAGTCAGCGGCTGCTAGGGTATCTGTGGCAGCGCTCGATGATAGGGGCTCAGGGTCAGCCAGAGGGGAAGTTGGGGTGGCTCGGACGGAGACGTCGCCGGGGTTCTCGGGTCACGGCTAGGGTCGAGGTTGTTGAAGGGGAAGATGGTGGTGGTGTGTGGTTGATGGTAGTGGCAGCGAGGTTTAAATAGGAGAAGCCGCCGACCGTTGGTGGGGAGAGGAGAGGTCGGTGGGGAGACGAATGGGTAGGGCACGGCGGAGAGGCAGAGTGTCGGCGACGGGCGGTGAACGGCAGATAGGCGTCGATTGGGTTTCGATTTTGGTTTACTGTAGGAAATTGGGTAGTGGGTCGGTTAGGCGGGTTCGGGTCGGGTTCAGATCCGACCCAATCCAATAGGATTGGGTGGGTTCAGGTTGTTCGGTTCAGCATGGGTTCGGTTCGGTTCAGTTTATATTGGTTTATTTTGGTTTATTTCCGGTTTAATTAAAACTAAGTTTTTAGGTCTTTAAAAATAGTTCTGGGGTCCAAACAATTCCAAAAAAATTACACTAGGTCTAATTCTTTATTTTACACTCAAAAATATTATTTTTATAATATTTTATAATTTAATAAAATCACAAAAAATATTTAATACCAGAAAATATTTTAATTAGTTAAAATCACAGAAAATTCCCAAAAATTCATTTTTAAATTTTAAAAAATTCTGGGAGTTTACAATCCACCGCCCTTAAGAGGATTGTGTCCTTGCAATCAAAGAATAATAAAATATAACCGATCAAAAGAGATGACACGGTTGCTGTAAACTCCCTCACCCAAAATTAGGCTTACTTGGCTTAATAGTGAAACTAGGGCTAGTTTGTATCCAATTGGAAATAGGATACGACATTTTATTTAATTTTACAACAATTAAATCATATAGTGCACCTTATCGTTGCTTTGATAATTGGAGCACCTCACTAGCCATTGTCTTCCTATAAATTTTACATCCTTGCCAAGACATGTCCGCCTTCTATTCTGACATTTGTGTAACTTATAATTATGCTCTCTTGTGCTATATTTTAGTCACATAACATTCGTCGTAGATTTTTATATTTAATTCTAAATAAATATGACTTTGTATCCTTGTGCATTCTAATCGAAATTGGAGACACAATCTTGTCCCGTTTTGTGCAACCTAATTTATGATAATATTCTACTCTGAGCCCTCTATGTCCTTGAAACTTGTGTCCCACCTAATTTTATCCCCATGTACTTCTAATTAATTCTAAAATACCATGCGCATTAATTTTAATTAATTTAATCCAATTTCTATCTTTGTGCAATTTTCCAATTGATTGGACACTTTTATGCAAATGTGCATTAAGGTGTCCACCCCGTTGGACATGACACGTGAATAAATCCATTTCTCCTTTATGTGAATTTTTCCATAATTTTTGGGAGTATATAACTTACATCAACCCACATTGACCCATAGCCCTCCATCATTTTGAAATTTGCAATCCTAGCCATACATTTTGAATCTAGAGAATCATAGCCTTGGGAATACCTACATGAGAACCCTTTTTCAAATGTTGACCAAAGTCAAATTTTTCTAGGTCAAACCAACCCCCTTACGTGTATATATATATTCTCTTCCTTTATTTTTCCTTTTCTTTTCCTATTCCTAACCCAAGCACAGTCGACCTCCACCCTTACTATTCTTCTTCTTCATCCCTCTCCATCTTCGTCCACTCCTCCACCCTTGCTCCGCTGGCCCAGACTCCATCCCCGTCGACTCCTCTGCCTGATCCCCTCTCCTGTTCACATCTCCTTCCTTGTCACGGCCCCGAGCCGCTGTGCCCCGCTCGCCTGAACTCCTCGACTGAGCCCCGACCTCGCCGACCGCCTGGAACCCGACCCTGGCCGCCTGTACTTTGTCATGCCGGACTGAACCTCCCTTTCGACCCCATCGCGCTCGACTGAACACCCCGCCTGACCCCCTTCCTCTAGTCGACTCGACCAGAGCCCCTCCGTCGACCAAACGAGCAAACTCTCCTTCAACTCACCGCCATTAATGTTACCATCTCCTCCACCTCCACTACCGGTGAACCACCACGACGAGCTACCTGCCGTTCACCTCCCTCGACAGTCAGCACCCCCTCTCCCTCTTTTCTTATCCCTGCTCCCTGCCATCATTCTCTCCGTCGACTGAACTACCCCCGTTCCCTGCCACTACGTTGACAACCATCACTCCACCATTCCCTGCTCTCTCCTCCTCCTTGGCCGGACCTCCCTGGACGGAGTAGCACCATCTCACCATCATCATCTCCTACCCTAATCACCATCACCATCCATATTATCATCATCATCCCATCATCTATATCAGTATCATCTCCAATCATTATCCTTGTCATCACCAACATTCCAATCATTATCCTTGTCATCACCAATATCCTAATCATCATCCTTATTATCACCAATATCCCAATCATCATCCTTGTCATCACCAACATCCCAATCATCATCCTTGTTATCACCATCATCCCAATCATCATCCACATCATCACCATCACCATCACCATCTCATCATCATCTCATCATTATCATCACCATCACCATCTCATTATCATCTCATCCTCACCATCACATTAACCTAATTACCTATGTGAATCATCATCACCAATCACTATCCTCATTATCATCAATATTAACCCAATCATTATCACCCTCGTCATCAGCGTCGTCATCATAGACTCGTCACCCTCGTCGAAGACAACCTGCAGCAGGCACCCCTGATCCTTGTGCCCGTGTGCGTATCCCGAGGTTCGAACCTGTCCCTCTTCTCTTTTTTGTGTGCTTATGTGTATGTTATTAGGACATTAGTATTGCCTTATGATAGTTAGTTGATTTCAGACCGCGTCGGTGAACCCAATGACTTGTACGCATACACGTACGCATATTAGAATTAAATTGATATATATATATATATACTTATATATATGGATGTATTATATAATTAATTATATGCTAGTAATAATTATGACTATGTATATGATTGTACGACCCTAGGACACCATAGATTTTGCTCGCATATTTTCATATGACTTGGTGACCTGAATATTAGGGAATTGATTGCCTTGTGTACATTGACGTCAGACACCTGTTAATTGATTGTCTGATTGTGTACAACACTTGAAGATGTGACACCCGCATAATTAGACACACAGTTGACCCTGTTAATTGACCAGTACCACCCCTAGCGTACCCTCTGAGTCCAGTGTATTAAGGTTGTGTATGTGCTAGCGTAATGACTGATGTGTATTCTATTATATTATATGTATATAGGACTGTTGGATTTATCTGTACGACTTCTGGAGTAGGTTATTGGTACTACACAGCTTCCTTGCCAAGCAAGTATACCTTGCCATTGTACTGTTATTCATATTCCATATGTTGCATGCGTCTTTATTTTTTGTCATTTAGTTTATGTATTTTAACTGCTATATAAAATGTGTGTCCAAGGAAACTTGGATGCAACAACGGTGTCGTCGTGATCTATTTTTATTATGTATATGCATTGACATTGTTTATGAGATTGACCCATTATCATGAAGCATCATTAGGTTTTATTGGCCGTGACACAGCTATTACACGAGTGTGAGTCTCATATAGATCATGGACTTGCGTGCAGGGTTTGGCCTCCTGTACGTGTGGGTCGTGCGTTAGGGATAACTATTGTTAGAAAATTTGCATGCTAGGAGACTTGGCAGTTATTAGAGGTATTATCATGTCATGGATATGACATGCTTAGAGTATGGGGTAGGGAGAACAATAAATAAGGCGTGTGGGCTCCGTTGCACTTTCCTTTTATAACTAGGATGCTCCACCGGAGATACGGGCGGTGAAGACCACTATATATTATATTATTATCAGACGGCCTCTGTCGTTCAAAAGACGACATACTTTTTAGGCCCCTGAATCTCCAAGAGAATCATGCCAATCCTATTTTATCCAAATAACCCACGTGTTGGAAAAGTTGTTCTTAAACTGCATTCACTTAGACGGTTAGGCAACCCCATTAGATATTTATTTTAGTACTTTATTGGCATGCTTCTATGTATCTTGTTATGTCTCTCTGAGGACCTGGTCCCTTTTCAGGTATAGATGTTCATGAGTATCGCAGGAGCGCAGATCCAGACTGGTTACTTATGTTTCGAGGAGGTCTTCTCTTCGAGACCAGTACTTGTTATTATTGTACTTATATTGTGTTTATTTTTATATGCTAGTCGGCAGTGGATTTGTTTCCATCCGACTATCATCCTTTGATACTTTATATTGAGATCTAGTTTTATAGATATTGGTTATTTATTTATATTTGATTCTGTGGATGAGATTTAGTTATACCCTGTGACTTGTGATAGTTTATACCACTTGTGAATTATTGTTCATATTACAGCATACGTGTGTATCATGGTATCCATATATTGGAGTTGCCATGTACATACGGTTGGCATGCTTACGTGTCCTAGTCCTACGTATTTTGGGACTGGGGCATGGCAGTTGCAAAATATGTTTGAAAGCATGACACAAAGAAAGAATCATGATCAAGAAAAATCAAAGGATGAGGGTTAAGAAAACACCTAGGGAAGGAATAAAATATTTCCCTAGACAATGAAAGTTAGGTAATTTAAGAGTGAAGAAAATCTGGTTAAAGCAAAGTAAATTACATCTTAGAAAAACTAGGTTATCAATTATTAATAAGTTCAAAATACTAGGTTTAGGGATAAGGTCATGAACTAACAGCACGTGCTAAGCAATACTATGAATAGATAGCTATGATAAACTTAAATCTTATGCGTATTTGCTACTTCACGAGTCTACACGTCCTCCATGGTCATTGCAAAAGCTTGTCCGCGTCCTTGTGGTGGTGCCCTCTGCTGTTGCTAGGCTTGCTGGAAGAGTACTACTCGTGGTACCAAGGTTGGCCTCGGTTGATATCCTCCTGGTGCTGGTAGAGCTTGTTGGTTTCCCATTGGTACTCCTTCTCGGTGTTCAGGGCAATCCCTTACTGCATGCTGATGAGATCCGTATGCTAAACACAATCCCAATCTACGTCGACATTCCTTGGCAAGATAGCCTGCTTTGCCACAGTAGTGACAATTAGGAAGGACTATTACTAGTTGTGTAGATGCTCTCTGTTATGGATTCATCTGTTGTTGCTTTGTAGACTTCTCTTGTGATGCTCTGGTTGGTGCTGATATGAACGGCCATTTTAGGTTGGACTCCCTCCTGGTGATGCGCTCCATGCGTCGAGCTGCAGCAAGAACATCCGAGTATGAAGTAGGTGCAACGGATTCGATCAATCTCTGTAGCTCAAAGTTTAGTCCTTCGAAGAACTTCTCAGCCTTCTCCTTTTCTGTCAAGATCAGGAAAGAGGCAAAGCGACTCAGACGGATGAACTCTGCATTGTACTCTTCTACTGTCATACTGTCTTGAATGAGGCGATTGAACTTGTCCTGAAGTTCTAATCGAGCAATAGATGGAATGTATATCTCCTGGAAAAATCTAGAGAACTCTTCCCAAGTGACTCGGTCTGGTCCGAGCCTTCTCTCCTCAGTTAGCCACCAGTGATGTGCATTGCCTGTCAACTATATCCGGACAGCAGTCGTCCAACGTTTCCTTGGAAGCTCAGCTGCTTCTAATTGATGTTGAGTGTTTGTGAGCCAGTCATGAACTTCAGTAGGCTCCTCCTTGCCAAAAAAGGTACGAGGCTTCAACTAGCAAAAATCGATGATAGATCCCATCGAGGGCCATCGTGTTGGCAGGTTTGCCTACTCCGGTGCGATTATTAGGCCGTTCCTTAAGTTCTCCACCTCGTGACATAGAGCCTCTTGTTGAATCTGCTATTGAGCTTGCATCATTGCATATATCATTTGAAATATCTGTTGTCCGTACATAGCCTGCCCTTGTGGGAATACGGGCATTAGTGGAGTAAACTTTGGTGGAGGTGGAATATCATCTCACCGAAATCTAGAAGCATGCTGATTTGCTTAATTGCTTTGGTGAGTGAAGGGATCTCCACTTAATGGTGTCACTCCATCTTCTTTATAGGTAGCTACAATACCTTGTGGTATTCCTTCAGGAGTCTGATCTCTTGCTGGTAGATCCATTACTCTATATCCAAAATAAACTATAAGAGAGCACAGAGCAATCAAGGAAGGATGCAAGTCAAGAAATTTGAATCAGATAGAGATCAAGAATGATTCAAGCAAGTGGAAGAGATTAATATGAATCAATTTACTGTAAGTATGGCAAGGAACACTTGCCTGGGGTTTGAATACCAACAGTCGCTCCGATATCAGCTGGATCTTCAGGTACTCCTCCGATTACTGAAATAATTATTACCATCAGGTTTAGAAAATATCAAATAGCTAGAATTGCCTGTCCATAAGTCCAATTTGGATACAGGGGCAAAATTGACCATTTTTGGTCAAAGCGGGGTCCACATGTGGCCCGCTTCGCACCGAAAAGTGTGCCAAGAAAAAGTTCTCCAAATTTGTCAAACTTAGTGTCTACAAGTCTAGAATGATGATACGAACCCAACGGAATGTCAAGAACTGGATTCTGATGAGCCGATCACAAAATCGCCCGTCAAGTGGAGCCGTAGGACCCCCGATACGAAATTTTGTCAACGTTCTCAGAATCGAACCAAACTTGGGTCACAGGACCAGCGTATCACTACGAGTCCGATGGCATAAGTTTCATTTCGAAACGACAAGCGTACACAAAGTTACAACGAGTTTTAGAATATGATCGATACGGGGTGTTGTCGACGGATACGCGTTGATTCTGGTATACACGCACATCCGAATCAACTTTCACAAAATTCTATACGTCCGTATTAACGGTGCGCACCTTTCGGTGAAGTTCATACATGACCAAGTTGCCTCATTTAGCGGGGTACACCCAAATCTAAAAAAATAGGATTTTAAATAACCAATATTTTGGTCATTTTCACCCTCGAATTAAATACAATATACAATAGAATAAATTAAACTAAAAATAGTATTTAAAACTAGGTTATACGGTCTAAATTACTGTTCAGGTAAAATTTGAAAATATTTAGCTAATTGGTCGCAAAACGGCCGTGAATTGGGAAGTTCGGGGCAAATTCTGAATTTTTAGAAATTGAAAAGTTTTTTTTTCCTGATTTTGTGTCACAGTTTACGATCGACACAGGATGCGATACCCCGAACGAATTGTACGGGGTTTGAGAGGATTACACAGGGAACGCATCATAGCAGACAGTTCGAAAAATGAGGCAAGGATGAGAGAGAAAAACTCACCGGAACGATGGTTCGGTAACGACTGAAATTTGCGTTTACGTGGTGGCACGATGCGGCTACGATGGTGCTCGGCCAGTCAGTGGCTGCTAGGGTGTCTGTGGTGGCGCTCGACGATAGGGGCCCAGGGTCCGTTGAAGGGGAAGTCGGGTGGCTCCGGCGGAGACGTCGTCGGGGTTCTCGGGTCACGGCGAGGGTCGAGGTGGTTGAAGGGGAAGATGGCGGTGGCGGTGGTGTATGGTTGATGGTAGTGGCAGTGGGGTTTAAATAGGAGAAGCCACCGGCCGTTGGCGGGGAAAGGAAAGGTCGGTGGGGAGACAAAGGGGTAGGGGCACGGCGGAGAGGCAGAGCGTCGCCGGCGGGCAGTAAACGGTGGATAGGCGTCGGTTGGTTTTCGATTTCGGTTTACTGTAGGGAATTGGGTAGTGGGTCGGGTAGGCGGGTTCGGGTCGGGTTCAGATCCGACCCGATCCAATAGGATTGGGTGGGTTCAGGTAGGTTCAGTTCAGCATGGGTTCGGTTCGGTTCAGTTTATATTGGTTTATTTTTGGTTTAATTAAAACTAAGTTTTTAGGTCTTTAAAAATAGTTCTAGGGTCAAAAGAATTCTAAAAAAATTGTACTAGGTCTAATTCTTTATTTTACACTCAAAAATATTATTTTTATAATATTTTATTGTTTATTAAAATCATAAAAAATATCTAATACCAGAAAATATTTATTTTAATTAGTTAAAAATCACAAAAAATTCCCAAAAATTCATTTTTAAATTATGAAAAATTCTGGGGGTTTACAATCTACCCCCTTAAGAAGATTGCATCCTCACAATCAAAGAATAATAAAATATAACTGGTCAGAAGAGATGACACAGTTGCTGTAAACTCCTCCACCCAAAATTAGGCCTACTTGGCTTAATAGTGAAACTAGGGCTAGTTTGTATCCAATTGGAAATAGGACACGGCATTTTTTTTAATTTTACAACAATTAAATCATATAGTGCACCTTACCGTTGCTTCGATAATTGGAGCACCTCACTAGCTATTGCTTCCTATAAATTTTACATCCTTGCCAAGACATGTCCGCCTTCTATTCTGACGTTTGTGTAACTTATAATTATGCTCTATTGTGCTATATTTTAGTCGCACAACATTCGTCGTAGACGTTTATATTTAATTCTAAATAAATATGACTTTGTATCCTTGTGCGTTCCAATTGAAATTGGAGACACAATCTTGACCCGTTTTGTGCAACCCAATTTATGATAATATTCTACTTTGAGCCCTCTATGTCCATGATACTTGTGTCCCACCTAATTTTATCCTCAAGTACTTCTAATTAATTCAAGAACACCATGCGCATTAATTTTAATTAATTTAATCCAATTTCTATTTTTGTGTAATTTTCTAATTGATTGGGCACTTTTATGCAAAAGTGCATTAAGGTGTCCACCCTGTTGGATACGACACGTGAATAAGCCCATTTCTCCTTTATGTGAATTTTTTCATAATTTTTGGGAGTATGTAACTTACATCAACCCACATTGACCTATAGCCCTCCATCATTTTGAAATTTGCAATCCTAGCCATACATTTTGAATCTAGAGAATCATAGCCTTGGGAATACCTACATGAGAACCATTTTTTTAAATATTGACCAAAGTTAAATTTTTCTAGGTCAAACCAACCCCCCTTACATGTATATATATATATTCTCTTCCTTTATTTTTTCTTTTCTTTTCCTATTCCTAACCCAAGCATAACCGATCTCCACCCTTACTATTCTTCTTCTTCTTCTTCTTCATCCCTCTCCATCTCTGGCCACTCCTCCACCCTTGCTCCGTAGGCTCAGACTCCATCCCCGTCGACTCCTCCGCCGGATCCCCTCTCCTATTCACATCTTCCTCCTCGTCACGGCTCCTAGCCGCTGTGCCCCACTCGCCTGAACTCCTCGACTGAGCCCCGACCTCGACGACCGCCTGGAACCCGACCCTGGCCGCCTGCACTTCGTCACGCCGGATTGAACCTCCCTCTTGACCCTGTCGTGCTCGAATGAATACCCCGCCTGACCCCCCTTCTCCAGTCAACTCGACCAGAGCCCCTCCGTCGACCAAACGAGCAGCCTCTTCTTCAACTCACCGCCATTAATGTCACCATCTCCTCCACCTCCACCTCCGGTAAACCACCACGACGAGCCACCCGCCGTTCACCTCCCTCGAGCGTCAGCACCCTCTCTCCCTCTTTTCTCCTCCCTGCCATCCTTCTCCCCGTCGACTGAACCACCCCTGTTCCCTGCCACCACGTCGACAACCATCACTCCACCATTCCCTGCTCTCTCCTCCTCCTTGGCCGGACCTTCCCCTGGCCGGAGTAACACCATCTCACCATCATCATCTCCTACCCTAATCACCATCTCACCATCATCATCTCCTACCCTAATCACCATCAACATCCATATTATCATCATCATCCCATCATCTATATCATCATCATCTCCAATCATTATCCTTGTCATCACCAATATTCCAATTATCATCCTTGTCATCACTAATATCCCAATCATCATCCTTGTCATCACCAACATCCCAATCATTATCCTTGTTATCACCAATATCCCAATCATTATCCTTGTCATCACCATCATCCCAATCATTATCCACATCATTATCATCACCATCTCATCATTATCTCATCATCACCATCACCATCTCATTATCATCTCATCATCACCATCACATTAACATAATTACCTATGTGAATCATCATCACCTTAACCATTATCATCACCAATCACCATCCTTATTATCATCACCAATCACCATCCTCATCATCATCAGCATTAACCCAATTATTATCACCCTCGTCATCAGCGTCGTCATCATGGACTCGTCACCCTCACCGAAGACAACCTGCAGCAGGAACCCCTGATCCTCGTGCCCGTGTGCGTACCCTGAGGTTCAAACCTGTCCCTCTTCTCTTTTTTGTGTGCTTATGTGTATATTATTAGGACATTAGTATTGTCTTATGATAGTTAGTTGATTTCAGACCGCGTCGGTGAACCCAATGACTTGTATGCATACACGTACGCGTATTAAAATTAAATTGATATATATACATATATATATGGATGTATTATATAATTAATTATATGCTAGTAATAGTTATGACTATGTATATGATTGTACGACCCTAGGACACCGTGGATTTTGCTCGCATATTTTCATATGACTTGGTGACCTGAATATTAGGGAATTGATTGCCTTATGTACACTGACTATTGGCTTAGAGACCTGTTAGTTGACTATCTGATTGTGTACAACACTTGAAGACGTGACACCTGCGTAATTAGACGCACAGTTGACCCTATAGTTGACCAGTACCACCCCTAGCGTACCCTCTGAGTCCAGTGTATTAAGGTTGTGTATGTGCTAGCATAATGGCTGATGTGTATTGTATTATATTATATGTATATAGGACTATTGAATTTATCTGTGCAACTTCTGGAGCAGGTTATTGGTACTACGCAGCTTCCTTGCCAGGCAAGTATACCTTGCCATTGTACTGTTATTCATATTCCATATGTTGCATACATCTTTATTTTCTGTCATTTAGTTCACGTATTTTAACTGCTATATAAAATGCGCGTCCAAGGAAACTTGGGTGCAATGACGGTGTCATTGTGATCTGTTTTTATTATATATATGCATTGACCTTATTTATGAGCCTGCCCCATTATCATGAAGCATCATTAGGTTTCATTGGCTGTGACACAGCTGTTACACGAATGTGAGTCTCATATAGATTACGGACTTGCGTGCAGGATTTGGCCTCCTGTACGTGTGGGCCGTACGTTAGGGATAACTGTTGTTAGAAACTTTGTATACTAGAAGACTTAGCAGTTATTAGAGGTATTATCGTGTCATGGATATGACATACTTAGAGCATGGGGTAGGAAAAATAACAAGTAAGGCGTGTGGGCTCCGTTGCACTTTCCTTTTGTAACCCGGACGCTCTACCGGAGATACGGGCGGTGAAGACCACTATATATTATATTATTATCAGGTGGCCTCTGCCGTTCAAAAGATGACATGCTTTTTAGGCCCCTGAATCTCCAAGAGAATTATGCTAATCCAATTTTATCCAGATAACCCGCGTGTTGGAAAAGTTGTTCTTAAACTGTATTCACTTAGACGGTTAGGCAACCCCATTAGATATTTATTTCAGTACTTTATTGGCATGCTTCTATGTATCTTGTTATGTCTCTCTGAGGACCTGGTCCCTTTCCAGGTATAGATGTTCATGAGTATTCATAGGAGCGCAGATCCGGACTGGTTACTTATGTTTCGAGGAGGTCTTCTTTTCGAGTCTCAGTGCTTGTTAGTGTTGTACTTATATTGTGTTTATTTTTATATGCTAGTTCGGCAGTGGATTTATTTCCATCCGACTGTCATCCTTTGATACTTTATATTGAGATCTAGTTTCATAGATATTGGTTATTTATTTATATTTGATTCCGTGGATAAGATTTAGTTATACCCTGTGACTTGTGATAGTTTATACCACTTGTGAATTATTGTTCATATTACAGCGTATGTGTGTATCATGGTATCCATATATTGGAGTTGCCATGTACATACGGCTGTCATGCTTATGTGTCCTAGTCCTACATATTTTGGGACTGGGGCGTGACAGTTGTAAAATATATTTGAAAGCATGACACAAAGAAAGAATCATGATCAAGGAAAATCAAAGGATGAGGGTTAAGCAAAACACCTAGGGAAGGAATAAAATATTTTCCTAGACAATGAAAATTAGGTAATTCAAGAGTGAAGAAAATCTGGTTAGAGCAAAGTAAACTACAGCTTAGAAAAACTAGGTTATCAATTATTAATAAGTTCAAAATACTAGGTTTAGGGATAAGGTCATGAACTAACAGCACGTGCTAAGCAATACTATCAATAGATAACTATAATAAAACTTAAATCTTATGTGTATTTGCTACTCCACGAGTCTGCACGTCCTCTATGGTCATTGCAAAAGCTTGTCCACGTCCTTGTGGTGGTGCCCTCTGCTGTTGCTGGGCTTGCTGGAAGAGTGCTGCTCGTGGTGCCAAGGGTGGCCTCGGTTGATATCCTCCTGGTGCTGGTAGAGCTTGTTGGTTTCCCATTGGTACTTCTTCTCGACGCTCAGGGCAATCCCTTACCGCATGCTGACGAGATCCGCATGCTAAACACAATCCCAATCTGTGTCGACATTCCTTGGCGAGATGGCTTGCTTTGCCACAGTAGTGACAAGTAGGAAGGACTATTACTAGTGGTGTAGATGCTCTCTGTTATGGATTTATCTGTTGTCGCTTTACAGACTTCTCTTGTGATGTTCTGGTTGGTACTGATATGAATGGCCATTTTAGGTTGAACTCCCTCCTGGTGATGCGCTCCGTGCATCAAGCTGCAGTAAGAACATCCGAGTATGAAGTAGGCGCAACGGATCCGATCAATCTCTATTTCTCAAAGTTTAGTCCGTTGAAGAACTTCTCATCCTTCTCCTCTTCTGTTAGAATCAGGGAAGAGGCAAAGTGACTCAAACGAATGAACTCTACATTGTACTCTTCCACTGTCATACTGTTTTGAGTGAGGCGATTGAACTTGTCCCGAAGTTCTGATCAAGCAATAGATGGAATGTACATCTCTTGGAAAAGTCTAGAGAACTCTTTCCAAGTGACTCGGTCTGGTCCGAGCCGTCTCTCCTTAGTTAGCCACCAGTGATGTGTATTGCCTGTCAACTGCATCCGGACAGCTGTCATCCAACATTTTCTTGGAAGCTCAGCTGCTTCTAATTGATGTTGAGTATTTGTGAGCCACTCATGAACTTCAGTAGGATCCTCCTTGCCAGAAAAGGTACGAGGCTTCAGATGGCAAAATCGATGATAGATTCCATCGAGGGTCGTCGTGCTGGTAGGTTCGCCTACTCCAGTGCGATTACTAGGCCGTTCCTTAAGTTCTCCACCTCGTGACACAGAGCCTCTTGTTGAATCTGCTGTTGAGCTTGCATCATTGCGTAGATCATTTGAAATATCCGTTGTCCGTACATAGCCTGCCCTTGTGGGAATATGGGCATTGGTGGAGTAAACTATGGCGGAGGTGGAATATCATCTCACAGAAATCTAGAAGCATGCTGATTTGCTTAATTGCTTTGGTGAGTGAAAGGATCTCCACTTAATGGTGTCACTCCATTTTCTTCATAGGTGGATACAGTACCTTGTGGTGTTCCTTCAGGAGTCTCGTCTCTTGCTGGTGGATCCATTACTCTGCATCCAAAAAAAACTATAAGAGGCGCACAGAGCAATCAAGGCAGGATGCAAGTCAAGAAATTCGAATCCGATAGAGATCAAGAACGATTCAAGCAAGTGGATATCCTTATCACAGGCTTGCTCGATTCCTAAGTTAAAATCGAAGTAATTTAGTCGTTGACCTGCATGGGCCACCAAAAAAAACCATGTCACATCCCAGTCCCAAATACTGAGGGACTTGACACGTGGCAATGGCCAGAAGCACACACCAATGGGCAAACCCAATTTAATAGACCCACTAGGGTGTACTTAAGCTATAAAACAACTATAATGATACTAATCTCATCCACAGCAGATAGTCACAAAATAAATGTTAGAATAATCAAGATCAAATATATCCAACAAATCTCAATAAAAAGTCTCGGGAAACAGCCCGATAAATGAGTTTGATACAATAGTTCAATAAACAGAAAATAAGAGTCAACAATAGAAATAACTGCGTATAATAAACCAGATACTCTAGAGAAATCATCGGCGATCACCTTGTCTTCTAGTTCTGGTACTACTCCAATGTCTGCTCATGTCCCGTATACCTCTAGGTAGATCTCCTCTGCTAAACCTGGGGACATAATCCGGATTCCAGGTCCTCAGGGGACATAGCAAGGTACAAGAATAACTCAAGCCAAATAAATACAATATATAAATAAAAGGTATTAATAGGGAAAACTAAGTAACCAACTAAGTGATATGCCAATGAGAGCATTAGTTATACTCAGGCTGAAACTACCATAAGCTCTGTGTCGGAGAAACCCATAGCAACATTTATCTTGAAGGGCCAGAACATGTGCCAAAGCTCTGTGTCAGAGTCTAAGGCACCTCGAGAAAACTACATATATATAATATAATCATACTTTAATATGGTAATATTCTTCCCATCCAATGTAATCACACGTGTCATGTCCATGACACGCAAGATCATGACCTCTAACTGATGCAGCGAGTCATAATGATGGCCAAGTATATGTATAAAGTCTATGTCATAATCCTGTAACCTATACAGAATCACCATGAATATCTCAGAAAGATTCTATCTTATGAACAGTGTCAAGTGTCCTATGGTATGACGTACTTGATAATGCAAGCACAAAAATATATAGGGTCACGATATTCATCTCTAGGTGACGTTACATAACTCCGCGTACGGCGTTGACACCCGAATATTATTCGGATGCTAAACAATGTCACACGGTCCTAGGTTGAATATTTATATCACAAAAATAGTTCAAGAGAATAATATGAATCAATTTACTGCAAGTATGGCAAGGTACACTTGCCTGGGGTTTGAATACCAACAGTCACTCCGATATCAGCGGGATCTTCAAGTACTCCTCTAGTTGCTGAAATAATCATTACCATCAGGTTTAGAAGATATCAAATAGCTAGAATTGCCTGTCCATAAGTCCAATTTGGACACAGGGGCAAAATTGACCATTTCTGGTCAAAGCGGGGTCCACATGTGGCCCACTTCGCACCAAAAATATGCCGAGATAAAGTCCTCCAAATTCATCAAACTTAGTGTCTGCAAGTCCAGAATGACGATACGAACCCAACGGAATGTCAAAAACTGAATTCCGATGAGCCGATCACAAAATCGCCCGTCAAGTGGAGCCATGGGGCCCACGATACAAAATTTTATTAACGTTCTCAGAATCGAACCAAACTTGGGTCACATGACCAGCGTATCGCTACGAGTTCGATGTCACAAATTTTGTTTCGAAACGATGAGCATACACGAAGTTACAACTAGTTTTAGAACATGGCCGATACGGGGTGTTGTCGACGGATACACGTTGATTCCTGTGTGCACGCACATCCAAATCAACTTCCGCGAAATCTTACATGTCAGTATTGATGGCACGCAACTTTTGGTGAACTTTGCACATGACCAAGTTGCCTCGTTTAGTGGGGCGCAGCCAGTTTTGAAAAAATTAGGATTTTAAATAACCAATATTTTGATCATTTTCACCCTAAAATTAAATATAATCTACAGTAGCATAAATTAAACTAAAAATAGGGTTTAAAATTAGGTTATACGGTCTAAATTACAGTTCAGGTAAATTTTGAAAACATTTAGCAGGTTGGTCGTAAAACGGTCGTGAACTGGAAAGTTCGGGGCAAATTCTGCATTTTTAGAAATTAGGAAGTTTTTTCCTGATTTTGCGTCGCAGTTTGCGATCGACACAGGATGCGATACCCCGAACAAATTGTACGAAGTTTGATAGGGTTACACAGGGAACACAACACAGCAAACGGTTTAGAAAATAAGGCAACGAGGAGAGAGAAAAACTTACCGGAACGATGGTTCGGTAACGACTAAAATTTGCGTTTACGCGGTGGCGCGACGCGGCTACGGCGGTGCTCGGCCAGTCTGCGGCTGCTAGGGTGTCCGTGGAGGCGCTCGACGGCAGGGGCTCGGGGTCAGCCGGAGGGAAAGTTGGGGTGGCTCAGGCGGAGACGTCGCCGGGGTTCTCGGGTCACGCGAGGGTCGAGGTGGTTGAAGGGGAAGATAGCGGTGGCGGTAGTGTGTGGTTGATAGTGGTGGCAGCGGGGTTTAAATAAGAGAAGCCGCCGGCCATTGGCGGGGAGAGAAGAGGTTTGTAGGGAGACGAAGGGGTAGGGGCACGGCGGAGAGGCAGAGCGTCAGCGGTGGGCGGTGAACGGCGGATAGGGGAGGCGAAAAGGCGTCGGTTGGGTTTCGATTTCGGTTTACTATAGGGAATTGGGTAGTGGATCGGGTAGGCGGGTTTAGGTCGGGTTCAGATCTAACCCGATCCAATAGGATGGGGTGGGTTCAGGTTGGTTCGGTTCAGCATGGGTTCAGTTCGGTTCAGTTTATATTGGTTTATTTTGGGTTTAATTAAAACTAAGTTTTTAGGTCTTTAAAAATAGTTCTGGGGTCCGAAAAATTCCAGAAAAATTACACTAGGTCTAATTCTTTATTTTACACTCAAAATATTATTTTTATAATATTTTATTATTTAATAAAATCACAAAAAATATTTAATACCAGAAACTATTTATTTTAATTAGTTAAAAATCTCAGAAAATTCCCAAAAATTTATTTTTAAATTTTGAAAATTTTTGGAGGTTTACAGAAGTCGCCTCGTTTGGCAGAACGCACCCCGTTTTGGAATATTTTGGATTTTCAAAATATAATTTTTGACAGTTTTCAGCATTAAATTAATAACAGAATGAATCGAAATAAAAGAAAGTATTTAAAGGGATTAAAACTAGGTTATGTTGTCAAGAAGTCTGTTCAAGTAGAAATTTAAAATACTAAATATTTTAAGAGAAAAATGAGTGCAAAGTAGGGGGTTTGGACTGGTTTTCTGTAGTTTAAAAATTAGACCTGAAACTTGAGGTAATGGAGGTTGGACGCTGATGTGCAAGGTTAATTTTTGGGCGGATCCGACTGGTTCAGTCAGCCGTGGATGTTGCGACGGCTGCTGTGGTGGCCGGGGTGGTCGCCTGAAGTCGACGGTGGTAGTGGTAGTCTGTTGATGATGGTAATGGTCTGTTTGTAATGGTGTGAAGGGGGGGGTTACAGTATACTAACTGAGGGGCCGCGGGGGTTACGGGAAATGAACAGAGGGGTCGAGGTTTCGGGTTTGGGTTTGGGTTTGGGTTTCAGATTTGTTTATTATTTTTATTTCTTATTCTTTTATATTACCACACACACACACACACACACACACACATATATATATATATATATATATATATATATATATATATATATATATATATATATATATAAGTATAAATAGGTTTGTACCCTAAATAATTTTTAATTTTTTATAATATTTTAATAGTAGTTGTACACCCAAAAATATATTTTTGTAAAGTATTTGTAATTAATAAATATACATAAATATCTATCCATGAATTTTATATTTTTCTAATTAGCTAAAAATAATAAAAATTCTTCCTTAATCTCAATAATTACATAATACCAATAATAAAAATAATAAAATTTAAAATTAGGAGGTTTAGACATATATTTTAACTACTATATAAACCGCACATCCAAGAATAACTTGGGTGCAACGACGGTGGCATCGTATTTTATCTTTATTATATATTATGCATGTTGACATAGTTTTACGAGACAACCCCATTATCATGAGATGTTATTATGTTTCATTGGCCGTGACACAATTGTTACACGAGTGTGAGTCTCTTGTATGATACGTACTTGCATGGCTAGCCACCTGTGCATATAGGATGTGCAATGGATAGGGATAACCGATGATAAAATTATATGATTAGAAGCCTTGACAGTCATTAGAGATGTCATTGTGTCATGGATATGGCATGAATAGAGCATGAGGTGGGGAGAACAACAAGTAAGGTATTTGGGCTCATTTGCATTTTTTCTTATGTAACCCGTACGCTCCGCCGGAGATGCGTGGTCAGATGACCCTTATATTATATATCTACAGGCGGCCTCTGACGTTCAAAAGATATTATGCTTTTTAGGTCTATAATTTTTTGACAGAATCATGCCAATCCAATTTTAGCCAGATAGCCCACGTGTTGGAAAGTTGTTCTCAAAGTGCATTCATATAGACGGTTAGGCGACCCTTGGATATTTATTTTTAGTACTTTAATGGCATGCTATTTCTTTATCTTGTTACGTGTCACGCCCTAGTCCCAAAATACGTAGGACTAGGACACATAAGCATGCCAGCCGCATGGATATGACAACTCTAATATATGGAAACCAAAATCCATACGTACGCTATAATATGAATATCCAGTCCACAAGTGGTATAAATATATGTCACAAGTCACAGGGTATAATCTAAATCTCATCCACAGAAAATCAATATAAATAAATAACCAATATCTATGAAACTAGGTCTCAATACAAAGAATCTAAAGATGATAGTTGGATAAAAACAAATCCACTACCAACTTGAATATATAAGTGCAACACAACAAACACAATATAAGAATATCAACTAACAATCACGGGGCTCGAAGAGAAGACCTCCTCACAAATATAAGTAACCAGTCTGGATCTGCGCTTCTGCGAATACTCATGAACATCTACACCTGGAAAGGGACCAGGTCCTCGGAGGGACATAACAAGATACATAGAAGCATGCCAATAAAGTACTAAAATAAATATTCAATGGGTCACCTAACCATCTAAGTGAATACAGTTTAAGAATAACTTTCTAACAAGTGGGCTATCTGGCCATAAATGTGATTGGCATGATTCTCTCAAAGAATCAGGGGCCTAAAAAGCATGTCATCTTTTGAACGACAGAGGCCGCCAGGAATATATGGGGTCATCACCACCCGTCGCTCCAACGGAGCGTCCGGGCGAACAAAGAAAAGTGCAAAGGAGCCCAAATGCGGTACTTGTTGTTCTTCCTACCCCATGCTCTAAGCATGTCACATCCATGACACAATTTGGTTTATAGCCTATCTTTAGTACAATAGCCCAACCCTGCAACCAAACAAGGACAAGGATTAGACCACCGTACTACGATAGGCTATGTCCATAGACTACTAATAACTGCTAAGTCCTCTAGCATATAAAGTTTTTATTAGCAGTTATCCCTAACGCATGGCCCATACGTACAGGAGGCCAGACCTGTCATGCAGTCCGTGATCTATATGAGACTCATAATTATGTAACAGCTATGTTAAGGCCAATGAAACCTAATGATGCTTCATAATAATGGGGTGGTCTCATAAACAAGGTCAATGCATATACATAATAAAATATATCACGACGACACCGTCGTTGCATTCAAGTTTTCTTGGACGCACATTTTATATAGCAGTTAAAATATATGAACTGAAGACAGAAAATAAAGATATATGCAATATATGGAATATGAATAACAGTACAATGACAAGGTATACTTGCCTGGCAAGAGAGCTGTAAAATGTAATGTCCAGATGTCAAACACCAAGAGTCAGAAACTACGGTCTCAGAATGAACATCTCCGGATGCTAAAATAAATATTACCAACATTCCCAGAATAAGCAAAAAAGCTAGAAAATACTATCCTTTTGTCCAATTTGGACACAGGGACAAAATAGTAATTTTGGGTCAAAGCGGGCTCCACATGTGGGCCACTTTGCACCGAAAAGTGTGCCAGGGGTAATGGACTCTAAAAGGGACAAATTATAGGTCAAACAAACTCTAGATGTTAGTACGAACTCAACGGTATATCTAAATATGGATTCTGGTGAGCCGAACATAATTTTGCCTAAAAAGTCAACCGTGGGGCCCGCTAATAGGCGAATTGGTCAACTATCTCAGAATTGTGTAAAAATTGGGTCACAGGACCATCACAATACCACGAGTCCAGTGGTGCAAGTTTCGTCGTATTCTGACGAGCGTGCACTAAATGGTGCAAGATTTTACAAAAGTCACGACAAGGAAGATTTTCTGCAGATACTAGCTGATTCTGACGCGTACACCCGTCCAAATCAGTTTTTGCGAAAGCTCACACATCTGGGTATATTGTGCGTACCTTTTAGTACACTTGGTACACGACGGGATGGTCCCGTTTGGCGGGGCACGCTCCGTATCATAAATTTCTAGAAATTGGAAAAAGTAGGTTTTCAAAAGTTTTTATCTAATTTAATTTGACATACAACAGCTAATAAATTATTGTATTTGACAAAAAATAAACTAGGTTAGGTGGTATTCGCATACCAAAAAGAAAAACCGAATTTGGATCTCTGTGGTGGGAGATACGAGTCCGTGAACATAGGTAGTTATCGCAGTTTTCTGCGATCCCAAAAGTTATCATTTTTTGCCAACTTGGTCGCTATTTTCATCTAGGTTTACATGCTATTCGAGGTCAACTAATATATAGATATGGAAGGGGGTTAGATCGTGAATATACTGGTGAAGACGAGGTCGAGTTTGGTCGAGTGAGGGCGCGAGAAATGAGTCGTGAACAGAGCTAGGTTGTTGTTCAAATTCTGCTGTCGTAGTACGCGGTCACGCGGGGATCATACGACCGGCTGTGCTGGCTCCGACGGTGAACGGCACCGCGGCGGGTCTCCGGTCGGCGGTCTGGCTGGAGGCGGCGGGCTCGGGGTTGAGTTTAGATGTAGGGTTAGGGTTTACTGTACTATACATATATATAAATAGAGCGCGGGTGGGGGGACGGATACAACGGATCTGAGAAGCTGCCGCTGCTGCGTTCATTAATAGCGGGTGTTGGGCTAATCGGGCGGGTAGGGTTAGGAATTACGGGTTTGGGTTTTGGATCCATAAATATTCTATTTTCTTTTCTTTCTTTTATCTATTTCTTTTCTTTCTTCTATTATTCTTTTTAATAACACTATATATATATATATATATATATATATATATATATATATATATATATATATATATATATATATATATAGAAAACTCTAGAAATTTTGTTAGTACATACTATTAATCTATCAATGGTCCACAGAGTCTCCTACATGTAAATAATTCGGAAAAAAATATGGTTGCTCCATAGATCTCCTAAATGCACAAACACCTAAAATAAAAATTAAATAAAATCTATTTCCTCTAATTAGCTAATAATTAATATAACTTAATTAAATAATTAATTAAAAAGATTAATACGGTTTTTGAGAGTAGGGGTTTTACATTCTACCCAACTTATAAAAAATTTTATCCTCAAAATTAAAACTAAGCCACGATAGAAAGTCAAGGATGGTATAAGATAGAGATTTGCAGCTTATTCTGTAACTTCCTCCATCCCCACCTCCATAATTTTTCAATTGTCATGGGAATGTTTGGAGGGCTATAATTTATATTGTTTAAAATACAATGCTAGGTTTAAATAAGGGGACGATATTGTGCGTTAATATTCCAAAAATCATGGAGAAAATCCACATGAATAAAAAAAAGGTTTTTACATGTATCATGTCCAATGGTGTGGACACCTCAATCCACTTTTGCATAAAAGTGCCCAACAATTAAAAAATTGCATAAAGTTGGGAATTGGGTTAAATTAATTAAAATTAATGTGCTTGGTATTCTTGAATTAATTAGAAGTACATGAGGATAACATTAGATGGGACACAAGTGTCATAGACATAGAGGACTCAGAATAAAATATTATCATTAATTGGGTTGCACGAAATGGATGAAGATTGTGTCTCCAAATTCGATTGGAACGCACAAGGATACAAAGTTAGAATTATTTAGAATTAAATAATAACGTCCGTGATGAATATTGTGCGACTAAAATATAGCACAAGAGAGAATAATCATAAGTTACACTGAGGTTAGAATAGAAGGCGGGCACGTCTAGGACAAGGGTGTAAAATTTATAGAAAGACAATGGATAGTGTAGTGCTCCAATTATCGAAGCAACAGTAAGGTGCGCTAAGTGATACAATGTTATAAAATTAAATAAAAATGCTGTGTCCTATTTCCAATTGGATACAAACTAGCCCTAGTTTCTCTATCTAACCAAGTAGGTCTAATTTTGGGTGAGGGGGTTTACAATCTATCCAACTTAAAATTTACCCATCTATCACCTAAGGCTATACGTCTAGGAAAACTATTTCTTAAATTATTTAATCATGTTACTCAATCCTCAAAGTTTTAACACCAAACATATCACCTATGATATATCCTTAATTACAAAAATAATAATCAAGTAATATGATTGGCCCATGGGGTATATCTAGTACTTTCTGTGTATCAAACTTATACCAAGCACGAGCGTTCATCTTTTCGAAATAGGGGAAGACGGCGAGCAATAATAAAGAATTCAAGGTGAAAGTGATAGAATACAAGTACAAGGTTCAAGGAGATTAAAGAATTTGAAAAGAGAGTTGTCTGGGCAGTTGTGGATTGAAATCCTATTTTGGTAAATTTCTATTCGCATGTTCATATTAGAACAGTTATGTAACCAATACGATAAGCTCAGACATGTCTAGAGGCAAGTATATTCGTCTACTACTATATATCTCAATCCACGTAAAGTAGTCATACGAAGAGCGAACTAATGCACTAAGGTTGATCAGACGTAATACACTAATTCTGATTTAGACAACGTATTAGTGTGGTTGATCAGACCCCAATAACACATATGTCATGAATAAGCTCGATAAAAGAATAAGCTTGCAAAACTAGGCTATAATAGCAGTATAAGTCGAGATAGTCCAGAAAATATAAGAACGCTAGATTATAATAAGAGAAGTTACAAAATAATTCAAGTTTACAAAAGGATAAGACTCAACAATCTCTACAGTTGTTATACTAACTCCTTGTCTAAGTCGCTAGTCGACCAAATAGGGTATGGACCGCTAAATTCTACATTCTGAATAAATAATGTCATTTTATGCTAGCATACAGGTAATATCATTCAGTTACTCTTTATCAATGAGTCAAAGGGACTATGTGATACTATGTTGTGAGATATACTACCCAACTTAAAACAATAAACTAATACTGTAATTGCCTTGAGGGAATTCTTCAGAATAACCCGGTCCTTGTAAATAAAGTAAAACTCTTGTTAGGGTATACGAGAAAAGATCTTGGTACTCATTAAGGTCTCCTATTATATTATATAGGTAGTGGTCATCTTAAGTCTTAATCATAGTGCTTATAGAACAAGTGTCAATAGTATGAATGAAAAAGTTATTGGCCTTCAGAGGGAAAGAGGATATAACTCGTATCATGGTGTGATACAAGTTACGTAATTTAAAACTAAGGGATAATCATCAGGTCACAATCTACAAGAATAACTTAAACCATCAAGTTCTAACTACTAAGCACATAATTCAAAATTCAAGATTGTAACTATAACCTTAGCAACTATATATCCTAACATAGAATAAAATCACTCGATCTATAATCAGAATGGTTAGGTGGCACAAATTGAAAGATGAAGAAAAAAAATATAATTAGTCGTCGCACAATAGCGAGCGCTAAGGGTTCAGAGGAACAAGTTATAAAACTAAATAGAAGGACTATAGGTAATATCATGGTTTCTTAAGGGAAGATGCTATGCTAATCTCTGTGGTTGAGATATGATCAAGAAAATATTCTATGCATTGCTCTTGGCTTCCTAAGATACTGTTCTGCTAATATCAAGAGAAGAAGCTAAAGTTATAGTTCTCTAGTACTATGTCACCATGAAAAGCTTGGTTAGTCCTAATATTTAACCTTGGATTTCTATTGGTTCCTCAATACTAGGGTTAAACACTATGATCAAATTTTAATAATCCTAGTAATGTTTATATTACTCACAAGTCTTCATAAATACATCAAGGATAATGGTAAACCAATCTATAGATAAGGGACGCTAGGGTTCATTAGGTATTCGGATCTTAGTGATGTGTCAATACTCTAGTTGTATTTCTAATAGGAATATTACCCTAATTATTATCCTAATAATAAGGGATTCCTATATTCTAGCAGAAAGCCATACTCAAGGAACTATTAGGGAAACACATGAATCAAGCAGGATACAATTATTCAAATAGATTGGATTGGAAGGAAAGTAATTCATAGTCAATTGTGGATGAGATCCTATACTCTAATCCTAGGTACAGGCTTGTTCGGTACAGTAACGTAACCGAGACAATATGCTCCCAACTTGCATGGGCCACCACTAAAAATATGTCATACCCCAGTCCCAAAATACGTAGGACTAGGACACGTAAGTATGCCAGCCGCATGGATATGGCAACTCCAATATATGGAAACCAAAACCCATACGTACGCTGTAATATGAATATCCAGTCCACAAGTGGTATAAATATATGTCACAAGTCATAGGGTATAATCTAAATCTCATCCACAGAAAATTAATATAAATAAATAACCAATATCTATGAAATTAGATCTCAATACAAAGAATCTAAAGATGATAGTTGGATGAAAACAAATCCACTACCAACTCTAATATATAAGTGCAACACAACAAACACAATATAAGAATATCAACTAACAATCACGGGGCTCGAAGAGAAGACCTCCTCGCAAATATAAGTAACCAGTCCGGATCTGTGCTCCAACGAATACTCATGAACATCTACACCTGGAAAGAGACCAGGTCCTCGGAGGGATATAACAAGATACATAGAAGCATGCTAATAAAGTACTAAAATAAATATCCAATGGGTCACCTAACTGTCTAAGTGAATGCAGTTTAAGAACAACTTTCTAACAAGTGGGCTATCTGGCCATAAATGGGAATGACATGATTCTCTCGGAGAATCAGGGGCCTAAAAAACATGTCATCTTTTGAACGATAGAGGCCGCCAGGAATATATAGGATCATCACCACCCGTCGCTCCGGCGGAGCATCCGGGCGAACAAAGAAAAGTGCAAAGGAGCCCAAATGTGGTACTTGTTGTTCTCCCTACCCCATGCTCTAAGCATGTCACATCCATGACACGATTTGGTTCATAGCCTATCTTTAGTACAATAGCCCAATCCTGCAACCAAATAAGGACATTGATTGGACCAGCGTACTACGATAGGCTATGTCTATAGACTACTAATAACTGCTAAGTCCTCTAGCATGCAAAATTTCTATTAGCAGTTATCCCTAACGCACGACCCATACGTACATGATGCCAGACCTGTCACACAGTCCGTGATCTATATGAGACTCACACTCATGTAACAGCTGTGTCATGGCCAATGAAACCTAATGATGCTTCATAATAATAGGGTAGTCTCATAAACAAGGTCAATGCATATACATAATAAAAATATATCACGACGACACCGTCGTTGCATCCAAGTTTTCTTGGACGCGCATTTTATATAGTAGTTAAAATATATGAACTAAAGACAGAAAATAAAGATACATGCAACATATAGAATATGAATAATAGTACAATGACAAGGTATACTTGCCTGGCAAGAGAGCTGCAAAAGATAATGTCCAGATGTCAAACACCAAGAGTCAGAAACTACGACCTCAGAATGAACATCTCCGGATGCTGAAATAAATATCACCAATATTTCCAGAATAAGCGAAATAGCTAAAAAATATTACCCTTTCATCCAATTTGGACACAGGGGCAAAATGGTAATTTTGGGTCAAAGCGGGCTCCACATGTGGGCCACTTTGCATCGAAAAGTATGCTAGGGGTAAAGTTCTCCAAAAGGGACAAATTATAGGCCAAACAAAATCTAGATGTCAGTACGAACTCAACGGTATATCCAAATATAAATTTTGGTGAGCCGAACACAATTTTGCCCAAAAAGTCAACCGTGGGGCCCGCCAATAGGTGACTTGGTCAACTATCTCAGAATTGCGTAAAAATTGGGTCACAGGACTAGCGCGATACCACGAGTCCATTGGCAGAAGTTTTATCGCATTCTGACGACCGTACACTAAATGACGCAGAGTTTTGCAAAAGTAACGACATTGGGGGATTTTCAGCGGATACGGGCTGATTCTGACACGCACACGCATCCAAATCAGTTTCTGTAAAAGTTCACATATCTGGGTGTATTGTGCGCACCTTTTGGTATACTTGGTACACGAGGAACGGTCCCGTTTGGTGGGTGGTGCTCCGTATCACAAATTTTTAGAAATTAGAAAAAATATGTTTTCGGGATTTTCTATCTAATTTAATTTAACATGCAGTAGCTAATAAATTATTGTATTTGACAGAAAATAAACTTGGTTAGGTGATCTTCGCATACCAAAAAAAAATTGAATTTGGATCTCTGTGGTGGAAGATACGAGTCCGTGTACATAGGTAGTTATCGCAGTTTTCTGCAATCCCAAAAGTTATCATTTTTTGCCAACTTGGTCACTGTTTTGTCTAGGTTTATGCGCTATTCGAGGTCAACTAACATACAGATATGGAAGGGGGTTAGCTCGTGAATATACCGATGAAGACGGGGTCGAGTTTGGTCGAGTGAGGGCGCGAGAAATGAGTCATGAACAGAGCTAGGTTGTTGTTCAAATTCTGTTGTCGCAATGCGCGGTCACGCGGGGATCGCGCGGCCGGCTGTGCTGGCTTTTGAGGTGAAAGGCGGCGCAGTGGGTCTCTGGTCGGCGGTCTGGCTGGAGGCGGCGGGCTGGGGGTTGACTTTAGATTTAGGGTTAGGGTTTACTGTATTATACATATATATAGATAGAGCGCGGGTGGGGGGACGAATACAACGGGTCTGAGAAGCTGCCGCTGTTGCGTTCATTAATAGTGGGTGTTGGGCTAATCGGGCGGGTAGAGTTAGGAATTATGGGTTTGGGTTTTGGATCCATAAATATTCTATTTTCTTTTCTTTCTTTTATCTTTTTTCTTTCTTTCTTCTATTATTCTTTTTAATAATACTATATATATATATATATATATATATATATATATATAAAACTCTAAAAATTTTGTTAGTGCATACCATTAATCTGTCAACAATCCACAGAGTCTCCTACATGTAAATAATTAGAAAAAAAATTATGGTTGCTCCATAAATCCCCTAAATGCACAAACACCTAAAATAAAAATTAAATAAAATCTATTTTCTCTAATTAACTAATAATTAATATAACTTAATTAAATAATTAATTAAAAAGATTAATACGGTTTTTGAGATTAAGGGTTTTATATTACGTCCCTCTGAGGACCTGGTCCACTTCCAGGTGTAGACGGGCAGGATTATCCGCAGGAGTACGGACCCGGACCTGACACTTCGTACCAGATTGATGAGATCTTACCTTCAGAGTACCACTGATTCTTCGTAGAGGATGGATATTTTAGTTGCTATTATTTTATTGACATTTATCTTATATTGGAGTTTTGATCTCTTCTCTCATTTAGTTTTTGGTATAGTCGACTGGCAGTAGATTTATTTTCACCTGACTATCATTCTTTGATATTTTATATTTGAGATTCAGTTATTTATTTTATATTTCCTTAATTGTGTTGTGGATGAGATATAGATTGCATGTGACTTGTGTCGATAGTATATTACCACTTGTGGATTTGATATTCATATACATTATTCGTATGTGTTACGATCTTCCAACACATTAGAGTTATCGTATACATACGACTGGCATATTACATATTCCTAGTCCTACGTATTCTGGGACTGGGCCGTGACAACCTGCTCTTCTGCCGGAACCTTAGCCGCTGTCAGGATGGTCTCAATATCCTGGAGCCAATCATCTGTCGTGTTGGTGTCTTTCATGCCATTGAAATATCTGGGGTTCAATATGCAAAATCTAACAGATGCCCCAGAATCTTCTCCCGTATCGTTCTAGGGCCGTCTGCAACCCTTGGTTCAAGAGGACATCATATTCTTATTGCTGAAGCTATTGATGCTGTTGTTGCTATTGTTGATGTTATCGTTGTCCCACCATATAGTGCTATTGGGCATCCAATTTCCCCCGAATAATCTCTATTAAGGTCGGGGTATCCAATACTGCCGGTACTACGGGAGGTACGAGAATATCTAGAGCCTATTCCTCTGTCGCACTATCATGGGCTCAACTTAAATCCACATCCAGGGTTCTACTGGATCCCGTTCTACTGACAACTGTCACTACCATATTTCTAGATGATGGCATTTTTGTCATTAGCATATTTATTAGTTAGTGATTCAATATTATATATTATACTAGTAATTAATTATATTATGATGTGCTAATTACTTTTTGTTAGTGGGCTATCATATTATTATTTAGATATGTTGTCACGACCCGCACCCGGTGTAGGGGCACGAGAGCGTGGGTACGTCCAGCCTACGCCGCAGCATCGACGATAGAACGCTGTTTGGGTCACAGTAACACTAACTAACTAAACACCTGTCAATGATATACATCTCCAAATCTCTCAATATAACTCAATCACAAGAACTATAAGGCACGATAAAAGATAAAAGAAATAACATAGTTAAACACCATGTCTCAAACATAAAGATAACTCACAGTCTAGCTGTCCAACACAAGTCTCCAATTAAACTTAACATAAGTCTAAACATAAACTGAAATATCTTTCATAAGTCTCAAGCATAAAATAAATACTATCTAGGTAGCTATAGGCAACGCCTCATCTAGAAGCATGGTATCCTCTAGGATCTCTGGTACATAGTCTGCATCTATACCTAGTCCGTAGTGCGTGGTACAGAAATCCTCAAGATTCTCTGGAAAAAATATCCAGTCAGGATTGGAACAAAAATACACCTCTAACAGCAGTTCCACATATATTGATAAAAACTATAATACAGTGTAAAGAAATACAAGACAGAATGAAATACTGGCAATGAGAAATACTGGAATAAAGAATGCTGGAATAAAGTACTGGAACATCATCATCAATAGCATCTGACATAGAATAGAACTATAAGTGTGCGCAAGTACAAGAACTGGTATGTAAGTATGTATAAGAACAACAACTAGAACATGTGGAAATACAAGATCAGTCTATCAAGATACATGTCAAGAATCATCTATCTAAGTGTGTGAAACATCAGTATATCATGTGATCGGCTTGGGACTATATGACTCAATACATGGATTAGCGATCATCCCCAACAGGTCAGGCTAACCAGAATGTAACAGCGATGAGGCATATAAGGGTAAGGCTGTACCGACGTGAGATGTGGGTGAGCTAATGCTGCATGTAAGGTTGGGTATGATCACATAAACTACCAATATTTCCTCATTTCCCCTGCTAGTACGATGGATTCCCATCACGACTCCTCGTGACAGGTCTCAATGATGCCAACTCGTGTAAAGAACAGTGTTAGAGTCATGTACGCTATACAACAAGAATTATAGAGATAATCAACATAATGGAAACTGTCAGAGAATGTACTCGCCTGGGGTCCTTAGCTGGTAATACCTCTGTCCAGGTTCCAAGGTATCGTCTGAGTGATCCAATAGTCCTATAGACATATCACATATACAGTACTCATCAGACATTGCTCTAGCACACAATCAACATAATGATCTCAACAGGCTACGCTAGGGGTCACAGGTTGATGTACCTACGGGGTATCCGTGGTCACATTCAAGACATCTAGCGCATATAATACATAGTACATACTATGACTAACGTATCTCATAATACTAATTAATTACAATAGATATATGTATATACATACTTAATAGTGTTTATACTATGCACATATATACATATTAACATATTTTAGAGATATATATCTATACATACTTAATAGTGTTTATACTATGCACATATATACATATTAACATATTTTAGAGATATATATATAGATATACAAGACATATACATATGTATATATGCAATGGGGATATACCATATATATATATATGTTCCAAAATACGTTTAACACATACTAATACATACGCAAGTATATACATACTATCATATACTAACTACTCTACGGTTAATACGTAGGAAATACTGCAAGGAATACGTGTATACGTGTATGTGTATATGCATGCGAGGGGTTCGAACCTGTATACGTGAATGAAGGGTTCGATGTCGAGGTCGTCAGCAGCAGGTCACGGCGGAGTCTCCGGCTGTCGGCAACGTCGGGTAGTCGGGAAGGTCGACAGCAGGTCGGTGGCTCGGTCGGCGAGTTCTGATCGGTCAAGTACAGCGGTCGGTGGCTTCGTCGGCTCCGGGCTGAGTCGACGTGAGGCAGGGCGACGTGTACAGCGGGGATGGCGAGGTCCGGGATGTGCAGGCGAATGTGGAGGAAGTCGGCATTCAGGCCTCCGGCCGAGGGTGGCGAGTTCTGGGAGACGATGGGTTCGGGGTACAGCGGGGTCGACAGGTCGGCGGTTCGTCGAACCCGGGCGGTCAGCGGACGGGAAGGGTGTCGATGTTGGGAGGTGGTGGTGCTGGCGGTGAGTAGTGGTTCAGCGGACGGGAAGGCTCAGGCCGTCGGGTTGGGCTCCGGCGGTCTTCGACCAGGGATGGCCGGACGCGGCGACTCAAGGGGGGTCGGGATAAAGATAAATAGGAGAGGGTCGGCTAGGTATTAGGTTTACAGCATATAAAGAAAAGAAAAGTAAGGAAAATGAGTTTATATATATAAAGGGGGTTTGGTTTGACCTAAAAGTTGACTTTGGTCAAAGCCCTCTTGGAATTGGGCTTCTTATGTAGGTATTTCAAGGACTATGATTAAAATAGGTTCCAAATCAGTAGCTAGGATTGCATTTGGTTCAAAGTTTGGAGGCTATGGTTCGAGAAGGTTGGTGTTCAATTACACACTCCCAAAAATCATGGAAAAATATAAATGAGGGAAAAATAGATTTTATTCACGTGTCATGTCCAATGGGATGGATACCTCAATGCACTTTTGCACCAAAGTGCCCAATGATAGAAAAACTGCACAAAGAATGATTTTTGGTTTTTATTTAATTAGATTTAAATGGAATTGGTTGCGACGAATGTCGTGCGTCTATATGAACACGACAAGACATGATTATGAGTCTCACCAGGATTAAGATAACAGTCTGGCATGTCTAGGACAAGGTATAAAATCTGTTAGAAGACAGGGGCTAGTGTAGCGCTATATTTATCGAATAACGGTAAGGTGCAACGATCAATTAAAATCATAATTATTTAGACATAATTAATTATCAGGCAATTATTTATATTTTAATTACGAAAGACAAAAATATCCTTAATTCGAAAAGTGAGGGTGACAAGTCTACCCTCCTTAAAAGAATTTCGTCCTTGAAATTTAATTAACTATCACTAGAACAAGCAATCAATTAATGAATTATACCTCAAGTCTCGAAGAGATATGGATACCGCTTGCGCATTTCGTCCTCTCTCTCCCAAGTTGATTCTCCTAGAGAGTGATTTCTCCATGCAACACGAACCAAGGGAATAGTCTGGTTTCGCAATATCTTCTCTCTACGATCCAAGATCTCCACTGGTTGTTCAGGATAACTGAGTGTCGGTCCAACTTCGATCTCCGAGTGATCTAATACGTGACTAGGATCTGCCATGTACCGTCTCAGCTGTGACATGTGGAACACGTTATGCACTCCATCTAGAGCATGCGGTAAGTCAAGTCTATAGGCCACTTCACCGACCCTTGCAAGAACACTGAAGGGCCCGATGTATCGTGGACTAAGCTTTCCTCCTCTGCCGAAACGAATCGTGTCCCGTGTCGGAGAAATTCGTAGGAACACCAAATTGCCAACCTAGAACAACGATCTTAACATGCAATCTAAACAAAACAATCACAAATCAAACCAAATAAAACAAATCAAAACAATACCTGAAACCCTAGGGGTCTACGGTGACTATCTGCCCAATGTCGCTGTCTGTCCTGCGCCACTCGTAGTCTGTCTCTGATAAGTTTTACCTTTTCTGCTGCATCCACGACCATTTTTGGTCCTAACAAGGCTCTTTCTCCAACATCATCCCAAGATAAAGGGGTACGATACTTCCGTCCATATAAAGCCTCGAATGGTGACATCTCAATGCTGGCCTGGTAGCTGTTGTTGTAAGCAAACTCTACCAAGTGTAGATGATCCTCCCAAGAACCTCCGAGATCCAATACGCAAGTGCGTTGCATATCTTCAAGAGTCTGAATAGTCCTTTCAGACTGCCCGTCTGTCTGAGGGTGATATGCGGTACTGAACTTGAGCTGAGTGCCCAAGCTAGACTGTAGGCTCCCCCAGAAATGGAAAGTGAAACGATTATCCCGATCTGAGACAATACTCACAGGAACTCCATGTAATCTGACAATCTGCTGTACGTACATCTCTGCTAGCCTCTCCGTCGAAGTACCCACTTTAAAAGGTAAAAAGTGGGCTGATTTGGTCAACCTATCCACGATGACCCAAATTGCGTCCTTTCCTCCTGGAGAACGAGGAAGTCCTGAAACGAAGTCCATAGTCACGTGCTCCCACTTCCATTCTGGAATGGGTAAAGGTTGAAGCAATCCTCCTGGCCTCTGTCGATCTGCTTTTACCTGTTGGCACACTAGACATCGGGATATGAAGCTTGCTACTTCGCGCTTCATACCATACCACCATACATGCTTCCTCAAATCTCGATACATCTTGTTGGCTCCGGGATGCATCGAGTACTGAGAGCGGTGTGCCTCCTGTAAAACTTCTTCGCGCAGCTCTCCACTTGGCACACACATCCTCGTGCCATGTCGTATGGATCCATCATCCGCAATAGTGAAATTATCTATCAATCCTGCCTGAACTTGTGCCCTAATATTCCTTAGATTCTCATCATCGTACTGCGCAGCTCTAATTTTGTCTATCAGCTCTGATTGAATCTGCAGTCCCCATATCTGAATTTCAGCTCCTGGAACTAATACCTCAATTTCCAAGCTCTCAAGATCAGCTAATAAGTGTCTATCCGAAGTCAAACACATAGCCATTGGGTACCTGCTCAAGGCATCCGCGACTACGTTGGCTTTCCCTGGATGATACTGTAATAAGATATCGAAGTCTTTCATCAATTCTAACCACCTTCTCTGTCTCATATTCAGCTCCTTCTGTGTAAACACGTACTTTAAGCTCTTGTGGTCTGTGAAGATTTCCACACGCTCTCCGTACATATAGTGCTTCCACAGCTTTAGGGCAAAGATAACTGCTGCTAACTCCAGATCGTGAGTGGGGTAGTTCTTTTCATGAGGGCGTAATTGTCTTGAAGCATAGGCAATTACTTTCCCGTGTTGTTGAAGAACGTATCCCAACCCTTTTCCTGAAGCATCACTGTAGATAGTGAATCCACCTGTCCCTGAGGGCAATGTCAAAACTGGTGCTGTCGTCAATCTCCTCTTCAGCTCATCGAATGCGGCTTGGCATTCTTCTGTCCAGACAAATTCCACATCCTTCTTGGTCAACCTAGTCATTGGCTATGCAATCTTGGAGAAGTCTTGTACAAATCTTCTGTAGTATCCTGCTAATCCGAGAAAGCTCCTGATTTCAGCTACCGTACCGGGGGTAGCCCATGACTTCACTGCCTCTATCTTCTTTGGGTTAACTGAAATTCCATCACCCGTTACCATATGTCCAAGGAATTCAACCTTTTCAAGAAAGAACTCACACTTTGAAAGCTTCCCGTATAATTTCTCTCTCCTGAGAGTTTCCAAGACTATTCTCAGGTGCTCTTCATGCTCTTCGGGGATTTTTGAATATACTAGAATGTCGTCAATAAATACCACTACGAACTTGTCAAGGTACTGGTGGAACACCTTGTTCATCAAGTTCATAAATACTGCTGGTGCATTGGTTAAACCAAACGGCATTACTGTAAATTCAAACTGGCCATATCTGGTTCGAAAGGCGGTCTTCGGTATGTCTTCTTTCTTCACTTTCACCTGGTGATAGCTTGACCTCAAGTCTATTTTTGAAAACACCTTCGCTCCGCTCAATTGATCGAAAAGATCGTCTATCCTCGGCAGCGGGTATTTGTTTTTGATAGTGAGGTTATTCAAAGCTCTATAATCGATACACATACGTACCGTGCCATCCTTCTTTGGTACAAATAATACCGGTGCTCCCCATGGCGATGAACTGGATCTAATAAAACCTTTGTCTTGTAGCTCCTCAACTTGTTTCTTTAGTTCTACCAATTCGTTGTTGTTAACTCTATAGACATGTTGTGAAATAGGTTCCGCTCCTGGTATTAAGTCTATAGAGAACTCAACGTCTCTGTCTGGTGGCAAACCTGGCAACTCCTCTGGAAATACATCCAGGAACTCCACTATAAGTGGATGCGGTAACTCTTCTTCTTCCACCCTGGTTCCGCAAAAAGTGCCTCTGCTCCGCTCCTCTGACAATCTCAAACTCTGGCTCTCCTGGTGTTCGAAATACTACTCTACCTCCGTGACAATCTATAGAAGCATGGTATTTACTCAGCCAGTCCATTCCGAGTACAATATCATATTCCGGAAGTGGCATAACGAGTAAACTCACGCTCAACTCTCGGTCTTCCAATGACACTCTTCGATCCTTGCAACAATCACGGACTAGGATAATGCCTCCTCCTGTCGTGATCTTGCAAGTCTTATCTAATAGTTCTATTTCTAAATGATGTTTAAGGGCATAAGATACAGATATGAAACTATGGGAAGCGCCAGAATCAAATAATGCAAGTGCTGGAGTATAATCGAGTAAAACTGAACCTGAAATCACGTCTCCAGCTGGCTCGGCCTCCTCATGGTCATGGCGTAAGCTCGTCCTTGTGGTGCACCTCTCTGTTGCTGCTATTGCTGAGCAAACCTCTCCTGCTGTGTTGGAAGTGGAGGTCCTCTCTGCTGGCCTCCTGGTACAATAGGTGCTCTGGCTGGTCCTCTCTGAGCGGCTCCTCCTCCTTGGCGATTCAGAATAGTTGGGCAGTCCCTCAGCTGATGTGCTGCTGATCCACACGATAAGCAAGTGCCCAACCTTTTTCTGCAGATGTCTCTTGTATGTCCCATCTTCCCGCAATACGAACATGGGGCAACGAGTTGATTATGTCTTTGTGGTTGCTGTTGTTGAGCATGTCCTCGAACTGGTGCATGTTGCTGGTGTTGCTGCTGGTGTTGTTGCTGGTACGGCCTATGTTATTGTTGAAAGTGTGGGCGCTTGGCTGGTCCTGTGTTACCTCCTGTTGCTCCAGATGTATCGCGTCCTCTTTTGGGCCTGAGGTCCAAGTCGTCTTCGGCAATCTGGGCATCCATCAGAATACCCTCAAATATAGTAGTACGTCGTCCCGAAGTACGAGACTTGATCTTCCTGTTTAATCCCTTCCTGAATTTCCGAGCTCTGTCTCCTGGGTCTCGAACCATTGATGGTGCAAATCGACTCAATCGACAAAACTCTGCAGCATATTCATCGACTGACATGCCTCCTTGGACTAAGTCATGGAACTGGCTTTCTAATGCTCCCAAGGCTACGTCAGGAAAGAATTTCTCTTTGAAGAGTTCCATAAAGTCCTCCCAAGTAAGTCCTTCAGCGGCGAGTCTCGGCTCTGTACGATACCACGTTAGTCGATATCAAACATCTGACTGCCAGCGGCCTCTATCTGAAGAATCTCTGGAATCTGTGATAAGCGCAAATTCCTTTCTATGTCTTCTAACCATTCATCAGCATATAGTATTCCTTCTGTGCCTTTGAACTCTCGAGGCATCATCCTCTTAAAGTCCACTATGGTACCGGGCCTCTGTTGTTGTTGACCTTGATGTTGCGGTTGTCGTGCTACTCTCTCCACAGCTTGGAGAGTCATCTGATGAGCATTCTCCATGCTCTCTCCCATCAGTTCGGTCTGCGCCTGGTGTGCTTCTGCTTGCATTCTCTGAGCCTCAGCTTGAACACGCTGAGCTTCTGCTGTTACTCTCTGGGCCTCTAGCATGCCCTGCATCAGTGCGAACATCTGTGCCCCGTCAGCGGGCACTCCTCCGGGAATCGGTGTCGGTGGTGGTGGAAGGTTGTCTGTCATAGTTTGGTCAATCCTCTGTACAGGTGGAGGAGGAATCCCGTTAGTTGCAGACACTCCCACACGAACAGGAGATGTAGGAGAATTTCCAGGTATCTATTCGTCAGGTTGACAGGTGGCAGTCCTCTCTGAATTGGCTGCTCCCATTCTCATGGATCTTGTATTCGGCGATATCCTGAATATAGATCAAAGAATCAATTAAGGTGATAGATATGATATTATCAAGGAAGAACACTAAAGTGCTAAAGGAAGCAATCCATGAAGTTCAGAATTTCCTAGTGTGATTGAGCATATTCTCATCCTAGATCCTGTTTCCTATATCCTAGAACAGGCTCGCAGCAGTACAACTAAGTTGTCGTACTACCACGATATCGCATAACTTGCGAAACTAGACCTGCATGGGCCACCACTAAAAATGTGTCACGATCCGCACCCGGTGTAGGGGCACGAGAGCATGGGTACGTCCAGCCTACGCCGCAGCATCGGCAGTAGAACGCTGTCTGGGTCACAGTAACACTAACTAACTAAACACCTGTCAATGATATACATCTCTAAATCTCTCAATGTAACTCAATCACAATAACTATAAGGCACGATAAAAGATAAAAAAAAAAACATAGTTAAACACCATGTCTCAAACATAAAGATAACTCACAGTCTAGCTGTCCAACACAAGTCTCCAATTAAACTTAACATAAGTCTAAACATAAACTAAAATATCCTTCATAAGTCTCAAGCATAAAATAAATACTATCTAGGTAGCTGTAGGCAACGCCTCATCTAGAAGCATGGTCTCCTCTAGGATCTCTGGTACATAGTCTGCATCTATACCTGGTCCGTAGTGCGTGGTACAGAAATCCTCAAGATTCTCTGAAAAAAATATCCAGTCAGGATTGGAACGGAAATACACCTCTAACAACAGTTCCACATATATTGATAAAAACTATAATACAGTGTAAAGAAATACAAGACAGAATGAAATACTGGCAATAAGAAATACTGGAATAAAGAATGCTGGAATAAAGTACTGGAACATCATCATCAATAGCATCTGACATGGAATAGAACTACAAGTGTGCGCAAGTACAAGAACTAGTATGTAAGTATGTATAAGAACAACAACTAGAACATGTGGAAATACAAGATCAGTCTATCAAGATACATGTCAAGAATCATCTATCTAAGTGTGTGAAACATCAGTATATCATGTGATCGGTTTGGGACTATATGACTCATTACATGGATTAGCGATCATCCCCAACAGGTCAGGCTAACCAGAATGTAACAGCGATGAGGCATGTAAGGGTAAGGCTACACCGACGTGAGATGTGGGTGAGCTAATACTGCATGTAAGGTTGGGTATGAACACATAAACTACCAATATTTCCCCATTTCCCCTGCTAGCACGATGGATTCCCATCACGACTTCTCGTGACAGGTCTTAATGATGCCAACTCGTGTAAAGAACAGTGTCAGAGTCATGTACGCTATACAACAAGAATTATAGAGATGATAACATAATAGAAACTGTCAGAGAATGTACTCGCCTGGGGTCCTTAGCTGGTAATACCTTTGTCCGGGTTCCAAGGTATCGTCTGAGTGATCCAATAGTCCTATAGACATATCACATATACAGTACTCATCAGACATTGCTCTAGCACACAATCAACATAATGATCTCAACAGGCTACGCTAGGGGTCACAGGTCGATGTACCTACGGGGTATCCGTGGTCACATTCAAGACATCTAGCGCATATAATACATAGTACATACTATGACTAACGTATCTCATAATACTAATTAATTACAATAGATATATGTATATACATACTTAATAGTGTTTATACTATGCACATATATACATATTAACATATTTTAGAGATATATATATATATACAAGACATATACATATGTATATATGCAATGGGGATATACCATATATATATATATATATATATATATGTTCCAAAATACGTTCAACACATACTAATACATACGCAAGTATATACATACTATCATATACTAACTACTCTACGATTAATACGTGGGAAATACTGTAAGGAATACGTGTATACGTGTACGTGTATATGCATGCGAGGGGTTCGAACCTGTATACGTGAATGAAGGGTTCGATGTCGAGGTCGTCAGCAGCAGGTCACGACGGAGTCTCCGGCTGTCGACAGCGTCGGGTAGTCGGGAAGGTCGACAGCAGGTCGGTGGCTCCGTCGGCGAGTTCTGATCGGTCAAGTGCAGCGGTCGGTGGCTTCGTCGGCTCCGGGCTGAGTCGACGTGAGGCAGGGCGACGTGTACAGCGGGGATGGCGAGGTCCGGGATGTGCAGGCGAATGTGGAGGAAGTCGGCGTTCAGGCCTCCGGCCGAGGGTGGCGAGTTCTGGGAGACGACGGGTTCGGGGTACAGCGGGGTCGACAGGTCGGCGGTTCGTCGAACCCGGGCGGTCAGCGGACGGGAAGGGTGTCGACGTTGGGAGGTGGTGGTGCTGGCGGTGAGTAGTGGTTCAGCGGACGGGAAGGCTCAGGCCGTCGGGTTGGGCTCCGGCGGTCTTCGACCGGGGATGGCCGGACGCGGCGACTCAAGGGGGGGTCGGGATAAAGATGAATAGGATAGGGTCGGCTAGGTATTAGGTTTACAGCATATAAAGAAAAGAAAAGTAAGAAAAATGAGTTTATATATATAAAGGGGGTTTGGTTTGACCTAAAAGTTGACTTTGGTCAAAGCCCTCTTGGAATTGGGCTTCTCATGTAGGTATTTCAAGGACTATGATTAAAATGGGTTCCAAATCAGTGGCTAGGATTGCATTTGGTTCAAAGTTTGGAGGCTATGGTTCGAGGAGGTTGGTGTTCAATTACACACTCCCAAAAATCATAGAAAAATATAAATGAGGGGAAAATGGATTTTATTTACGTGTCGTGTCCAATGGGGTGGATACCTCAATGCACTTTTGCACCAAAGTGCCCAATGATAGAAAAACTGCACAAAGAATGATTTTTGGTTTTTATTTAATTAAATTTAAATGGAATTGGTTGCGACGAATGTCGTGCGTCTATATGAACACGACAAGACATGATTATAAGTCTCACCAGGATTAAGATAATAGTCTGGCATGTCTAGGACAAGGTATGAAATCTGTTGGAAGACAGGGGCTAGTGTAGCGCTATATTTATCGAACAACGGTAAGGTGCAACGATCAATTAAAATCATAATTATTTAGACATAATTAATTATCATGCAATTATTTATATTTTAATTACGGAAAGACAAAAATACCCTTAATTCGAAAAGTGAGGGTGACATATGTCATTAGTTGACCCATTTGTTTGCTATGACCCATTGAACCCAACATTGGACTAGGCCCAATTAGACCTTTCCCTTAATTAAATTAAGGAGATTAGATTAGTTCATGACAAATTTGAAGCTTCCAAATATTGCCCTCCTAATTATTCCTCTTAACTAACTAGTAGAGGTACATTAGATATTGCATATTACTTGGAGGAGGGGTTAGAGGGGGCAGGCCATATGAAGGGGGAAACTCTCTCTCTCTCTCTTCTCTCATTAGTTTATTCCAAATTTAGATCCCAAATTTAGTTCTTCCCCACATTAAATTTCCTCCAATAATTTTAATCTAATTCACTCTCATTCCCTTCTATTTTCATCAATTAAGAAGTACTGGAGCTTGGATTTGCAAGAAGCACTTGGAGAAGGAGGAATTGACAAGAAGCTTGTGTCTGAATCGTATCCATTTGAGTGATTCATTGGAAATCTATCTCCCAATTGGTAAATTCTAAATTTCCTCCATAATTAGACTCTAATTCATGCATTTGACCATTATAAAACCTTTCTAGACTTAGATCTATCCATAGGAACAAGAACTAGGTTTATATGACTTATATTATGGTTTCTACATAGGTTTTTGTGCTCAATTTGGGAAAATTCCGAGATTGACACATCAAGTGTGTGTCATGAGACCAATTAGATCTATTTAGACTTAGATTAATAGGATGAGACTAGATATGTGTCCACAATTAGATTTTATTGTGTTTGTTCTTTGATCTTCATATTTCATGTCGAACTCTGGGAGACCGAGGCAAGAAGATATTGATCATCTGCTGATGCCTGGTCTTACTTTTGATTAGCGCCATTCTTCCAAGTCTTCACTCTTAATAATCACACTATTGTTTGCGTTTAGATCAACGATACCAAAATAATAATAATAATTGAGTCAAGATAATAAGAAGTAAACTTGGAACACTTGATGCTTTTGCACAAGATAACAGTTCTACGAATGGTCGCCGGTGCACTGGGACCGCTTCGGCCTTTAATGTAAACTTTTATATAAATTTTAATATTAATATAAATGTTAATATTATTTTAAATATTAATCTTAATGTTAATATTAATAATAGTATTAATATTTATTTTAATATTAATTTTGAAGTAAATATAATTTTAATATTAAATTAATGTAAATTTAAATGTTAATATCAGTTTTAATACTAATCTTAATATTAATGTTAATATTAGTATAAATGTTAATTTCAATATTAACTTAAATATTAATGTAATTTTAATATTAACTTTAATATAAATGGAAATGTTAATAGTAGTCTTAATATTAATTTTAATATTAGAATTAATGTTTATTAATTTTAATGTAAAGGTAATTTTAAACCTATTCATAGGTTTAAAATTGTTCACAGCTACCCAACCGTTCATATGTTCTCACCGTTCATAGGTTTCCGTTCCAAACTGTTCAAAACCTATTCATAGGTTGCTTAGGAGTTCGAAACTTCCAAATTCAAATTCAATTATTAGATTACTAAGGCGTTCAATACTTCTAAATTCAAAACCAAGTCTTACGATAAGACAGCAGTAAAAGGACCCAAGCGCAACAAGGGAGAGTGAGTATAGCAACACAACAATAGCGGATGGGCCGTTATCCCTACACAGATCCTCGCGATGGTATTGGCACTGGCGGGGATGCCGACAGACGAGGTCGTTCACAATGTCTCCTTTGTGTATCGTTCTTGGGGGAGGCACTCAGGGTCCCTGCTGTCGGTCCGACGTCGACTTGTATCTGTGGCCCCTCAGGGTCAAGGACACAGACAAGATCGACAAGGCAGTAATGAAGCTCTTGACGTGGAGCGAGGGGATTCTCCAGTCCCTCTCTGTGTACAAACTCGGCAACTATGACTTCTACTATGTTTGTTTGATGATAAACAAAAGAAATTAAAAGTAGGTTTATATGAAACCCTTTCTTTATTTACAAACAAGAAAAAAAAGTACAATTAATCCTATACGAGGATGTTAAGTACAATAAAAATAATTCTAGAGAAAAAATACTATAGGAGTCTGATCAGCGGTCAATCACTTTGTCCCTTGGACCATACGATGACAAAGAAGTGCTGTAGAAGAAGAAGCTTTAAATATTGCAGGAGGGATTGGATTCTCGTTGCCAAAGTCGTCAATCACTACTCTCTGTCTGTGCTCTCTCTCTCTCTCTGATCTCTTGGTCTCTGATCTTGATCCTCTCATCGATCTTCTTGATCTCGACCTTCTTGATTGCGACCTGCTTGATTGTCCCCCCTAATCTCTTGTGATCGAAAGTCTCTATTTATAGAGCTCAGTCACAGTAACTGTCCAGTCGACGTAGAAGCCAAACTGTGAAAAGAGTTGCACTCTTTATGCGGCGGTTATAATAACTGCTACCCACGACTGAATAATCTCCTGAATCCACGTGTAACGCATGCCCCATTATGAGGTAATACGTATAATTGCTCATCGAAGATCATGACATGCAAGCCACATGGGTAACTGCCCCTCGCGTAAAGATGGTTGGCGTAAAAGCCAAATAGTTATTTTGTTGGCGTAAAAGCCAAGTAGCTGTCTTGTTGGCATAAAAGCCAAATAGCTATCTTGTTGGCATAAAAGCCAGATAGCTGTCTTATTGGCATAAAATCCAGATAGCTGTCTTGTTGGCATAAAAGCAAAATAACTGTCTTGTTGGCATAAAAGCCAGATAGCTGTCTTGTTGGCGCAAAAGCCAGATAGCTGTCTTGTTGGCGTAAAAGCCAGATAGCTGCATAATAGGTAACCAGCGTAAAGATAGCCAATTATCCTTCCTGACTGAGATCTTGAGGGTATTCTGGGACAAATAGCCTTATCATGTACCTTTGCAAATATAGCCTCAGTTGGCGTATTTTGAGGAGATAGCATACGACGTGCTCCTATAGTTAAAAATAGCCTGGTTGGCATATTTCGAGGAGATAGCATACGGCGTACTCCTATAGTTGAAAATAGCCTGGTTGGCATAACATGAAGGGATGGTGGCGTAAGCGTATTAGCCCTAGTTTTAGCTCTCCCAGTCATTAAAAAGTAGAACAAAATCTCGTACATTAAATGCAGAGATCTGCCCCCATCTCGTGCATTAACTGCAGAGATATGCCTCGAGCTCTGTACGAGAGACAGCTTTTGATGTGGCATCTGATTTTATCTCATGTTGAGCGTAAAGACTCATTTCTGCCCATATAGAATAGGCAGCGTATTCTTTGAATGCATAAAAATAACTTGTATCAAAGATATGTCATTAACCGACAGCCTGAGCCTCTATACAGAATCATCATTACAGTCGTCCTCTCGATCGTCGTACAGTACTCTTTGTCAGGAGTCAGGTTCATTGTTTTGTCTGACAGGTTCATTCGAGGAAGACGAAGAGTTCCTTGTACAACTTTATACTGCATTAAAAGCAGACATATTTTACGTCGGAGGGAGGTGTAACAACCTTTTTATGCCAAAATAGCCTGGAAGTGCTTGCCTTACGCGGGCTGTTCTGGAGCTCTATTTTACGCTAAATAGCGTTGAAGCTCTGTTTTACGCGGGCTTTATGCGTGTTGGGGGATTTTTATGCGTATAATTCCCCAGCATATTTTTTATGCTTCTACAAGACCCCCTTCAAAGTTTTTAAATTCCTCATAATTTGAAATACTTTGAATGAAGCATGAAACAGTCAAATTTGACTCGTTCTGCGAGGCTGATTTTTTGGAGATATTTAGGAAGTTGTTGGGATTTGGTATGTTCTCTTCTGCCTATATAAAGGCAAGCGAGTGAACCTATTTTTCTATACTTTCTTCACCAAAAAGATGGTTGTCGAGATTCATCGGGCTGACCTGAGGAAAAAGAAGATTATGCTCTTCCAGCATGTAAGAAGCCATAAAAAGAGGCATCTTCGAGCAAATATCCTCCGTAACGATGGATCATGGAAGGATATCATAGCTTCCTTTGCTCGGGATAATCAGCAATTTTATATGGTGATTCGTCCATGAGAGAGGAAGGCTGCTTTGGCGAAATAGATTCGCGATTTAACTGCTCCTCCCCAATAATATACTTTTTTTACTTATTTTATAATCTGCTATTCCTGAAGATAATAAAGATACTTTTTTTGACTTTATAGACCCATCACTTTAGAGTATAAATGATAGGCTAGGATGAAAGTGATATCAGAGGTAATATGGACGTGATATACTTTCGGTAAGTTTCAGCTGGATATATCTATTCAGAGGTTATATGGACATGATAGAATATGATCCAACTAAATTTGTATACAAAACATTATTAGAGGTAATATAGACGTGATAGATTTTAAAGTTTTAAATTAGTTAAACATATCTATTCAGAGGTCATAAGAACATGATGGAATATGATCCAACCAGTCTTTGTACGTAGTATTGTCAGAATGAGATCTTCATCATACTCCATGAAGCAAGGGAGATTAAGCATAGTACTTCTTCAAAAATTTGTCATTAATAGGAGCTATTATCAAATCTCCATTAGGCTTGGCTAATCTATAAGCACCATTTGAGAATGTTGTTTTAATTATTTAAGGGCCCTCCATTTCTTTGCGATTGTGTGAACTTCGGATGTTGTACTAGAGGTAGAATGGACGTAGTACAATATCGTGTTTGTTGAGAATATCCCACTGGGAGATCTTTGGTGGACCTATTATTTATTGCGCATGTTGAGTGCAAATAATAAGTTCAAAATAAGTCCAATCAAAAATTTGGATGTGATAGGTTTTGAGGCTAGTAAAGACATCCTGCTGGGGGATTTTTTTGTGGATCCATTTCTTTTTTGCGCACGTTAGTACAAGTAATAGGTTTAAGACAAATCCTGACAGAGGTTATATAGACGTGACAGTTTTTGTGAACCCACTACTTTTTGTGCATGTTAGTGCAAGTAATAGGTTTGGGATAAGCCCTGACGGATGCTTGTAAGATATGACTCTGTGGGGATGAACATGGACTGAATTTTTCTTTGCTGGAAAAATGAGAATAGTTCAGAGATAATATGGACATAAATAATTCATTTCTATTGGACCTATTACTTCTTGTGTACAAGAGTACAAGTGATAAGTTTAAGACAAGCCCTGCCAGACGTAATATGGACATGGCGTTTTTGTGGACTTAACACCACTGGCGTACTTAGAGTTAAGTACCGGTGCTAAGTTGAGATGACGACCGATATCAGAGATAATATAGATATGATATCGATAGCCGAATCCGGAAGGTTTGCTCAGAGGTAATATGGACATGACAAACTCAGCCGGAGAAAATTATGACAGTAGTTCAGAGGTAATATGGACATGAACCGATGTCCAAAAAATTCATTGAGGAGTGATTCATTGAGTCTAGTCTATCCGAACATGAGGATAGACTAAAGGATCATTTCGTTGGGGAGATTGATGGGGTGATAGCTCAGAGGTAGTATGAACATTGCTAGCATCTAGCGAGATTGGTTGTGAATAGTCACTGCGGGAGTGTACGAGTAGACCTAAGGATTGCTTCGCTGGGGAAATTTTGAGGATCTATCATCCATTGCGTATCCGAGACTCTTGGACACGGATGGTGGCTTTTTACAAGAATTTGTAGCGAAGGAGAAAATGTCGCACATAGGCACTTACTGGGGATGAAGAACCAAGAGTTGATTTGTACATTTAGGTTGTAGACTTATTACCTATGGTGTACCTTAAGTACAGATAATAAGCTGAAATGACTAGCACTACCAGGGGTTATGCGAATGTGATAGTAGAAAGTCAAAGAGAAGAACTTTACTCAAAGGTAATATGGACATGGAAAAGTTCTAAAAATATCTTACTCAGAGGTAATGTGGATATGGTAAGATATAACTTTGTGGGGACAAAGAAAAATATGACAGAGGTAATATGACCATTTTTGTGGTGATAGATTTACCCTACCAGAGAAAGTGGAGAGACGTAGTTCAGAGATAATATGGATGTGAAATGATCGATAGCAACAACCTGGGAGGTTTGCTCAGAGGTCACTTGGACATGGAAAACTCAGCTGGGGAAAAAGAAAATATTTGGACAATAATTAAGAGGTAATATGAACATGAACCGATATCCGAAAAATTCACTGGAGAGTGATTTACTGAGTGAGGATAGTCCTAAAGGTTGTTCCTCTGGGGAGATTTTAGGGACTCATTATCCGGTACCTCTTGAGGGGAAAGTTGACACGTTGGAGTGATATCAATTTGCCGTGACCGTCATCTTGTTTATAAATGCAAAGTGATGACTTTGGCGTCGATCAACTCATAGATTTTCCTTTTTAGTACATAACATGCCTTTGTGGGGTGATGTATGTATCTGTAGAAAATGTAATACTTAGGGTTATTGGTACTGCCAACTTTATTTGGCTGCTTTACCTCGGGGAGAGTAAGCTTGCCACTTTTGACTAGACAATCGAATATGCTCGAAATATCGTCGTCGTCAAAAGAATATTCTTCTTTAGGCCTAGAAGTCCCATGATTCGTCTGCGTAGTCCCTGGAGTATGTTGCCTGGACGTGTTGATCGCCAGAGCTTCCTTTCCTTTGGAACTACGAGTATAGTTATTATTGGAGGATGGCCGCTTCCCTCTATTAGAGGTAGAGATCATGATTCCATTGTCACACGCCTTCCGACTGTTATCTTCAGCGTCTACCACTGAGATGATAAATGAGGGCCAATCATGGAACTGATATGGTACCGTATCATGAACACTGAGATCAGTGGGAGAAGATTCTTCCTGCAAATATCCACCAAGGCTGAATCCGGAACTCCCGGAGGCATCTACAAAGTAGCCTGACGAAAATGTTCAATAAAAGTACAAACGTTCTTTTTTTCCTTCTGCTTAACTTCGATGAGCGATGACATAGACATGTCCATCCTTCCTTCGTAGAATCGAGCGAAGAACAGAGTCTTAAAATCTTTAAAAAAAATAATGCAATTGTCTGCTAGACTACGATACCATTGGTAGGCCACTCCAGACAGACAACCCTTAAATACCCGAGTGAGAAGGGCGTCATTCCCCTGTAACAACACCATCATCATGCTGAAGTAATTCATATACTGGCTTGGTGACATCTTTCCCTCAAACAAAACCATGGCCTATGGTTTGTATTTTGGTGGGAAAGGGATCTCATCCCAAACAGCTGGTTATGGCTGGTTGATTCCCAACTTCTTGAGCTGATCCTTATGCTTCAAGGCATCAAATTGGGCTTTTAATTCCTGAACTGTCTGTATCGGATCTTCAGCTGGAAAAGGGACAGCAGAGAGGTGAGAGGTCGATTGTATTGTAACTCCAACATGAGGTAATATATTCTCCGGGTTAAGAGGTTGAGGAGCCGCTGACTCTTGATTTGGAACAGGCTCCTGGCTTACGTTGGATGGTGGCATATCCACCCCCACACGTAGTTGAGTAGGAGGAACCGATGTTTGAGCTATAGCAGCTGCATGTTGAGTCACCATCATCTGGCGCATACTCCCCATCATGGAATGCATCTCTTTAAGCGATGCTTCCAATACAGCGATGCATTGCTCAGTACTTCCTGATGGGGAAGTCTCTTCATGTTCATCTCCAATGGCATAAACTCCTATTTTTCTGGATGCTACTGAGGGATTGGTATAGATCTCTATAGAGATTGAGTCTATACTGTCAGTATCACATTCAGGAAACTGGCAACCTTCAGTATCTGAATCGGAAGAATATGAAGCCGATTGTCGCGACCTTGAATGAGTGTTTCGAAAAATACCTGCTTCAATATTCTCAAGGAGTCTGTCAAATCTCCTTTGGCTCGGAGTTCTAGAGGGATGACGTCTTGAACTTGACCTTCCTCTAGGAATGTGTGAAGCCTTGTTTACTGATGCGAATATCGGCTCTTCTTCCTGTAAGGACAAAGAGTAGTTCAACCGGTCAAAAACTGACCATTTTGCCTTAGAACAGCAGTAGTTAACTACAAGTTTATGACTATTACAGCAATGCTCCCTAGGGGGTGTAATAGACATATTAGAAGATCCCCTGTCTTTGCGCTTCTGGATTAAGAAATCACGCAAATCAGGAAGATTAAAAGAAGAAGAAGAAGAAGGCTTATTCTACCTTTTTACATCAATAGGGGCGTGGAGATTGGGAACCATAATTCTCTCGCTGCCATAAGAATACAGCAGTTCAGCCATATGAGTAGCATATGATCCATCATCCGTCTGAGGAGCGTATTTTCCCGTGAAACGGGTCTTCTTTACGCGGACAAACTTATCCTGGCATAATTTGGAGTTTTGCATAGGTTTGCGTAAAACAGGGGAAGTCCTCAAACGGCCTCCAGCGTCACGCATAATATGAAGAGTGGGCAACTTCTTCTCTTAGGGGCGTACAAACCCAAAGGTCAGAAGATTCGCCACTTGTTTTCCCTTGATGTGATCCAAGGGTCCATCTGCCTCCTTATAGACGGGAGATGTATTTTTACGCGCATGGTGCATTTGAAATTTCTGAATTGGCGTTGAGGCCTTGTCAGAAATTTTGTCTGCCATGTCACAGACGGTAGAAGGATTTTTATGCACAGGGCCCGTTCTAGACTTTTGGATTGGCACTGGGGCATTGCCAGAAGCTTTGTCTGCCACGTCACAGACGGAAGACAGATTTTTACGCCTAGGGTACATTCTAGACTTCTGGATTGGCACTGGGGCATTGTCAGAAGCTTTATCTGCCATGTCACAGACGGGAGACAGATTTTTACGTGCATGGCACATTCTAGACTTCTGGATTGGCACTGGAGCATTGCCAGAAGCTTTATCAGCCACATCATAGACGGAAGATAGATTTTTACGCACATGGCACATAGGTTGTGATGTCATAACTTTGTTGATCGAAGAAAGAGAGCCTGCAGGAAGGGTAGAGGATGTCTGGGGCATCCATACTTTATGCAGCTTCCTATTGTCTTGGACAGAGAGGGAATAAGAGCTACCCCCTGTGCGAAGCATGTCTTCATAAGCAGATTGATCGAATTGGACGACCAAGTCTTCTTCGTTGATCCGACGGATACAGCATCGTGTTGAGCAATGACTTTCTCGTCAGATGAGAAAGTAGTCCCCAGCAGAGTCGCCATCTTGTGTTTGATGATAAACAAAAGAAATTGAAAGTAGGTTTATACGAAATCCTTTCTTTGTTTACAAATAAGAAAAAGAAGTACAATTAATCCTATACGAGAATGTTAAGTACAATAAAAATAATTCTGGGAAAAAATTGCTATAGAAGTCTGATCTGCGGTCGAGCACTTTGTCCCTTGGACCACACGATGACGAAGAAGTGCTGTAGAAGAAGAAAAAGATTTAAATATTGCATGAGGGATTGGATTCTCGTTGCCAAAGTCGTTAATCACTACTCTTTGTCTGTGCTCTCTCTCTCTCTGATCTCTTGGTCTCTGATCTCGATCCTCTCCTCGATCTTCTTGATCTTGACCTTCTTGATTGTGACCTGCTTGATTGTCCCCCCTGATCCCCCTGATCTCCTGTGACTGGAAGTCTCTATTTATAGAGCTCAGTCACAGTAAATATCCAGTCGACGTAGAAGCCAAACTGTGAAGAAAGTTGCACTCTTTATGCGACGGTTATAATAACTGCTACCCACGTCTGAATGATCTCCTGAATCCACGTATGATACATGTCCCATTATGAGGTAATACGTATAATCGCTCATCGAAGATCATAACATGCAAGCTACATAGGTAACTGCCCCTCGCGTAAAGATGGTTGGCATAAAAACCAAATAGCTATTTTGTTGGAATAAAAGCCAAGTAGCTGTCTTGTTGGCGTAAAAGCCAAATAGCTATCTTGTTGGCATAAAATCCAAATAGCTGTCTTGTTGGTATAAAATCCAAATAGCTGTCTTGTTGGCGTAAAAGCCATATAGCTGTCTTGTTGGCGTAAAAGCCAGATAGCTGCATAATAGGTAACCAGCATAAAGATAGCAAATTATTCTTCCTGACTAAGGTCTTGAGCGTATTCTGGGCCAAATAGCCTTATCATGTACCTTTGCAAATATAACCTGAGTTGGCATATTTCGAGGAGATAGCATACGGCGTGCTCCTATAGTTGAAAATAGCCTGGTTGGCGTATTTTGAGAAGATAGCATACGGCGTACTCCTATAGTTAAAAATAGCCTGGTTGGCATAACATGCAGGGATGGTGACGTAAGCATATTAGTCCTAGTTTTAGCTCTTCCAGTCATTAAAAAATAGAATAAAATCTCATGCATTAAATGCAGAGATCTTCCTCCATCTCGTGCATTAATTGCAGAGATATGCCTCGAGCTCTGTATGAGAGACAACTTTTGACGTGGCGTCTAATTTTGTCTCATGTTGAGCGTAAAGACTCATTTCTGTCCATGTAGAATAGGCAGCGTATTCTTTGAATGCGTAAAAATAACTTGTATCAAAGATATGTCACTAACCGACAGCCTGAGCCTCTGTGCAGAATTATCATTACAGCCGTCCTCTCAATCGTCGTGCAGTATTCTTTGTCAGGAGTCAGGTTCACTGTTTTGTCTGACAGGTTCATTCGAGGAATACGGAGAGTTCCTCGTACAACTTCACACTGCATTAAAAGCAGACATATTTTACGCCGGAGGGAGGTGTAACAACCTTTTTATGCCAAAACAGCCTGAAAGTGCTTGCCTTACGCGGGCTGTTCTGGAGCTCTATTTTACGCTAAATAGCATTGAAGCTCTGTTTTACGCGGGCTTTATGCATGTTGGGGGTTTTTAGGCGTATAATTTCCCAGCGTATTTTTTATGTATAATTTCCCAGCGTATTTTTTATGCTTCTACAATGTTTGCTCAAGACTAGTGCATAATTTGTATTTCCTAATTATTGGAGTGTATTTCCTACTTGATATTAAATTTGGTTTAAGATTGAATGTATTAGTAGTATCTATATTTATAAATAAGTGGTAAAATTTTAATTTTTACCCTGTTTATAATACAGTTAGAAATTTCTAAAGGTCTTGCGAATTCCAAGGAGCAAGGTGAGTGATACAATATTGATAAGGCAAATATTGTACTTACCTGTGCTAGAGGAACTCAAAATCAGCGACTGCATCAATATCTCTAGTACTGGCATCAATCTCCTAGGCTGGTACACCAAAAATTTGGTTAAGCTGAAGAGGAACATTCCCCCTCCCTAGTTCATGATCACGAACGGATTAAGAAAAAAATCTACTTGGATGAGGAGGTCATGAGCGTGGCAATTTCGATGCCGTATCTCGAGCACCTCAAGCTCTCGTTCGACTTGTTAGACCACAATGGGCTGTCACTTATCCTGGACCACTGTAAGCATCTCTGTGTGCTTGACATACGCGGGTGCTCGAACGTGCATCTAGGTATTGACCTCTTGTACATGCTTCGTAGAATAGAAGAATTCAAGGGCCTCTCGGATATTCAGGAACCTTGGGAGGGTAAGAACAATATTTTTTTATGATTGTTATTCATGTTATCAGTTCGACTACATTTATAATGCCCTAGTCCCAAAATTTATAGGACTAGAAATATGTAACATGCCAGCTACGCATTCGATCAGTCTTTGGTCCGACTCGAATACGTATAAGCTGTACAATAAGGGTAACTATCTAAGAATATTGAAAATATCTATGTCTCAATCCACATAAAGAACAAAGTATCAAGAATGAACTACATGTGCTAAAGTCGGCCGCCAGTAACACATAAGCTCGAATAGACTTGAGAAAGGAATTTGAGTCTATAAAACTAGGCTACATTAGCAGCTGAATAAATAATATGAATAATAACCATAACTCTGAAAGAACTGATATAAGTACCTGGCACCAATACCTGCAAGACAAAGCAACACACATCAGCAACTCCAGGCAGGCTCCACAATGGTCTATGCTGCAAAACTGGAAGGGACCAGGTCCTTAGAGGGACGTAACAAGGTACAAGAAACATCATGCCAAAGTAAAACATTATAATGTCATATACTTAAGGATAAACTACTGTAACCATTTAAGTGATATAAACATGAGGACATTACTCGTACTCAGGATGAAACCACTACAGGCTCTATGGGGAAGCCCATAGTAGCAAGTAATATCTCGAAGGACCAAAAAATGTGCCAAAGATCTGAGACAGAGTCTAAGGCACCTCCAGTAATGTAGTATATATATAAATAATTAGCCTGTAGTATAGTGTGTCTTTCTCCACCCAATGTAACCTCATGTCTCATGTCCACAATGTCTCATATCCATAACACGCAAGATCATGACCTCTAGCTAGTACAACGAGTCATAATAATATCTATGTATATGCAAGTCTCATATCATGAATCATATAAGCCTATGCAGAATCACCATAAATAACTCAAGAAAGATTCTGTCACATGAAATATTATCAAGTGTCCTACGGTATGACATACTTGGTAAAACAAGTAATCAAAAATAGGATTATGGAATCAATTCTCTAAGTGACGTTACACGACTTCGCGTACGATGTCGACACCCAAATCTTGTTCGGACGCTAAGCAACATCTCACGGTCCTAGGTTAAACAGGCACATCACAGAAGTATATATATAGAAAGAACACAAATAAATAATGTAACTTGATCTCTACAGTTTTGGCAAGGTACACTTGCTTGGGTTCTGAACTTAGTCAACTACTCCTGTAAAAGTGGAATCTCCAAGTACGCCTCTATATGCTATAACAAATATTACCAATATTTTTAGAGTACATAAAATAGCTAGGATTGACTACCCATAAGTCCAATTTGGACACAGGGGCAGAATTGACAGTTTTGGATCAAAGCGGGGTCCAAATGTGGCCCACTTTGCACCAAAAAGTGTGTTAGAGATAAAGTTCTCTAAATTTAGCAAACTTAGTGTCTATGAGTCCAGAACGATGATACGAATCCAACGAAATATCCAGAACTGGATTCCAATGAGCTGGTCACGAAATTACCAGTCAAGTGGAACCGTGGGACCCACAAAATGGTATTTCGTCAACGTTCTCAGAATCAAACCAAACTTGGGTGACAGGTCCAGCGTAACATTGCGAATCTGATGACGCAAGTTTCATTGCGAAACGATAAGCACACACAAAATTCTGACTAGTGTCAAAATATTTTGATACGATAATTTTTGACGGATATGTGTTAATTCCAGTGTGTACGTACATCTAAATCAAGTTTCATAAAATTTTACACATTACGCGCCTTCCGATGCAATCCACACACGACAAAGTTATCTCGTTTAGCGGGATATACCCTATTTCTAAAAAATTGGGTTTAAGAAACCAAATTTTTGACAGAATGCAACAGTAAATAAATTACAACATACATCGAATTAAAATAAAGTAATTAAAGAGATTAAAATTTGGTTATGTTGTCTAATTTATTGTCCAATAGAATTTTAGCATCGCGTACTATTATGAAGATAAAGAGACTCAAACATACGTACTTGGAACAGTTTCTGTTCCAAAAACTCGGTCATTTTTCCCTGTTTTGTGTTACATTTTGTGATCGACACATGACACGATAAGTTAAACTAATTACACAGGGTTCAAGGGGGTCATGTGGTCTTCGCACAGGACTCGACAAGTCACTGTTAGGTCTACTGTGCAGGGAGAAACATGGGAGAGAAGATGGGTACCTCGCTGTAATCACCTGAAAATTTTAAGAATTTTTAAATTTAATTTTCTGGAATTAATTAGCATTTTCTGTAATTTTAAAATTAATAAACTAAGGTAGTCTGATTGGAAATGAATTTTTAAAAGATATTATATAATATTAAAAGGTGATGAAAATTATATTTTCTAGTGTAAAAATAAAAACCGGACATGGGGTAATTTTTCGAGAATTTATTGGATCCCGGATGAATTTTTAAAGCATTAAAAACTATTAATTAAATTTAACTAAATTAATTAAACCAATAAAATAAACCCGAACCAAACCCATAGTCTGAACCGGACCGGACCGGCCGGTCTGACCGAACCGGCCCAAACCCTTGACGGGTCAGATCCGGGTCAGACCCGACCCGCCGAAACCCGACCCGACCCATGCAAACCCTAACCCCCGAATCCCTAAAGCCGACTCTTCCACTGCCGGCGGCCGTTTCTGCCACCGTGGCCGCCGGCAGACTCCCCGGTTCATCTCCCCAGTACCCGGCGACGGTCTTCCTTTGGATTCCGGCCAACGTCCGGCCCTAACTCTCCCCTTCGACCCTATATAAACCTAGGTAGCCTCCGGCCGGAATCCCTTCCATATCCATTCCCTCCGGCGACCTCTATCCGTTCTCCGACCACCCGGCGCCCCGATCAGACCACCCGGAACTTCCCGCCGAACCACCAGAAGACCTCCGCCTTTCCAGTCCGGCCACCTCCGGCCCCCAACCCTGCTGTCGAACCCAGTCGAACCCGAGCCCCAATTTCTCCTCCGTCCGGCCGCCCGCAGCGCCAAAACCGGCCGCCCAGACCGTCGTCGACCATCCAGAACCGACGCTGCCTCCGCCCGCACCCCGGACCGACTCCGGCGAGCTCGGACACGACACAGAAACCCTGCCCTAGCCAGGACACGGTTTGGACACAGATCCAGGACACGGAGACTCGACTCGGACGCGTAAATTGGATTTTTTAACCCTGTTCAGGTACCCATAACTTTCTACTCGTAGCTCTGTTTCCTATTCTGTCAGTTTTATCGCGTAGCCTGTAAGACCCCCTCGGTGCCCGTGTGAACCGCTCGGTGCATCGCGACCTGTGGTGATCGCGAACCGCGATCCAAAAACAGGAAAACCAACGCCCTGTTTCACCCCGGAACCGAGTATGCCCCACCAAACGGGACGACTTGGTCATGTACGGACTTCACCGATACGTGCGCGTCGTTGATACGGACGTGTGGGCTTTCGCAGAAGCTGATTCGGATGTGCGAGAACACCGAAATCAGTGCGTATCCACGGACAACGCCCCGTATCCGACTTTTCTGTAATTCGCTGTAACTTAGTATATACACGCCGGATCGAGACGAAACTTGCGCCATCGGACTCGTAGCAATACGCTGGTCCTGAGAGCCAAGTTTGGTTCGATTCTGAGAACGTTAGAAAAATTGCGTGTCGTGGGCCCCACAGGCTCCACTTGACGGACGATTTTGAGAACGGCTCATCGAAATCCAATTCTGGAAGTTCCGTTGGGTTCGTATCATCGTTCCTGACCTGTTGACACTAAGTTGGACTGATTTGGAGATCTTTGACCCTGACGCATTTTTCGGTGCAAAGCAGCCCATATATGGACCCCGTTTTGGCCCAGAAATATTGTTTTTGCCCTTGTGTCCAAACTGGACTTAAGAACAGGCGTTTCTAGCTATTTCTTATGTTCTGAGACTGTTGGTAATGTTTATTTCAGCTTTTGGAGGAGTATTTGCTGAACCCACAGATACAGGGATCGCTACTAGTATTCCAATCCCAAGCAAGTGTACCTTGCCAAATTATGTAGTTTTGATAATTATTTCCTTGCTTATTTATATTATTCATTATGCTTAAACCTAGGGCCGTATGACCTACTAAGCGTCCAATTATAGTCGGGTGCCAACCCCGTACGCGGAGTTGTGTACGTCATTTAGAGATGGACTTTCGTGACCCTTTACATTCTAGTACTTGTTGTATCAAGTACAATAACCTAGGACACTTGACACCAAACATATGACAGAATCTTCCTGAGATATTCATAGTAATTCTGTGTAGGATACAGGATGGACATAGATATTATATTCCTAGAGATTATGACTTGTTGCATTAGCTATAATCTCACGTGACATGGACATGAGACGTTATGGACATGAGACGTGTGGTTTCATTGGGTGGGGAGAGACACACGGGCTACAGGCTGTTCTATATATATCTACTACTATTGTGAGGTTATAGACTCTCGAGTAGAGCTGACCCATTACTTGTTATTACTGCTACCGGCTCCCCGACACAGAGCTTGTAGCAGTCTCAGCCTGAGTACTAGTGATGCTCTCAGTTGCATTTTCACATAGATGGTTATGTAGATACCCTGCTTATGCTATTTACTATTTCACTGTATTTTATTTGGCTTGTATTATCTGTACCTTGCTATGTCCCCTGAGGACCTGGATCCGGATGATGTCCCCAGGTTTAGCAGAAGAGCATTATCCCGAGGTTTACGGGACAGGAGCTGAAGCTGTACCAGAAGCTGTTGCTGAAGCTGAACCAAACTTAGAAGCAGAGGTGATGGCTGAAGACTTTTCTTGAGTTTATGTTATTTGTACTCATCAGATACTTTATTTTGGACTCCTTTGTTCTGGTCTGTTGAACCAGTGTTGTAGACTTTTATCGGGTTGTTCCCCGACATACTTTGCTGAGACTGGACATTGATGTACTTTCTTTATTTGCTGTTGATCTTATTATTTGTGTTTGGATGAGATTAGTTTAGACTTATTGTTGTAGACATATATTTGCAGCTTAAGTATACCCCGGTCGGATCCATTAAATTGGGTTTGTCCATCGGTGCGTGCTGTTGGCCATTGCCACGTGTCTAGTCCCTTGGTATTTTGGGACTGGGGCGTGACATGGTTTTTGTGGTGGCCCATGCTGGTCAAACAACAAAATTGTTTGGTTTCAACTTAGGGACCGAACAAACCTGTAAAAGGATAGGATAGGTTATAGTATCTCATCTATTTGTTGAATCGTTTTTGAAACTCTATATCGCATTTGAATTAAGTACTTGATTTGCATCCTGCTTGGACTCTACTAAACGTTCTCATAAAGTTTATTTTTGATGCAGAAAGATGGATCCAAAAATTGGAGATGAAATTCCTTTGAGTACACCACAAGACGCTGTGGTTACCTATGGAGATGGAGTTACACCAGAGAACAGAGGTCAATCCTCTCAAAGTGGACAAGCTGAGCAGCATAACTCAAGGTTCAGGCGTAACGACATCCCACCTCCACCGCAGTTCACTCCGCAGATGCCTGTCTTTCCACCAGGGCAAGCAATGGACAGACAGCAGATGTTCCAGATATTTTACGCCATGATGCAAGCCCAACAGCAAGTTCAACAAGACGCATCGTCAGGAGGCAGAGTACCTGAGAACCAGCCTAGTAAATGCATTGGAGCAGGCAAACTCGCAAGCTAGGCGACCAGCGACGGGATCTATCACTGATTTTCGTCAACTCAAGCCTCGTACCTTTTCGGGCAAGGAAGGACCAACTGAAGTGCACGAGTGGCTCACAAATACACAACATCAGTTGGAAGCAGCTAAACTTTCGCGGGAGAGATGGATGACTGCTGTCCGAATGCAACTGACGGACAACGCGCACCATTGGTGGCTAGCCGAAGAGAGGAGGCTCGGACATGACCGAGTCACTTGGGAGGAGTTCTCCAGACTCTTCCAAGAGATGTATATCCCAGCCGTTGCTAGATCAGAACTCCGAGACAAGTTTAACCGCCTCATCCAAGGCAATATGTCGGTGGAGGAGTATAATGCTGAATTCATTCGCCTGAGTCGTTTCGTCCCTTCTCTAATTCCTACTGAAGAAGAGAAGGCGGAGAAGTTCTTTGACGGACTCAGGTTTGAGCTTCAGAGGTTGATTGGATTTGTTGCACCTACATCGTACACCGACGTCCTTGCTGCAGCACGACGCATGGAGCGCGTCACCAGGAGGGAGTCAAGTCTGAAGCGGCCATTTACCTCAGTACCATCCAAGGCATCACAGGGGGATTCTACAAAGCGACTTCAGAAAAATCTACCTCAGAGAGCAACACCAAGAACCCTACCTACTTGTCATTTCTGCGACAAGTTAGGTCACATTGAAAAGGAGTGCAGACGCAAATTGGGACTGTGCCTGGTTTGCGGATCCAACCAGCATCTATCCAGGGACTGCTCTGAACGCAGAGAGGGAGCACCACGACTAGCTTTACCTGCACCAAGGCCAGATTATCCAGCAGTGGGAGCACAGCAGACAGGAGTTAGAGGAGTCAGACCACCAGCTCCAGGAGGATACCAGCAGAGACCACCATTGCCACCTCAGGCAGCACTATTCCAGTAGGCTCGTCAGCAGAGGGGTCCAGCTCAGGGACGAGGTCAGGCATTTGCATTGGCTGTTCAGGAAGAAGCTATTGCTGGAGAAGTTATAGCAGGTACTATTTTAGTAGCTTCATTACCTGCTGTAGCTTTATTTGATTCTGGAGCATCGCACTCATTTATAGCTGCTAGCTTCGTAGCCACCCATAGAGTAGCTACTGCACCCCTTCCGAAGACTAAGAGAATTCTTACGGGAGGTGGAATTATACCGGTTAGTGATATCTGTAGATCATGTTCGGTAGTAGTTTGTGTAAGAGAAATACGAGCCCAATTTTTGATCTTTTCTATGTCTGACTATGATGTTGTACTTGGTATGGACTGGTTAAGTCAGTATCATGCTACTCTTGATTGTCGGCTTGGAAAAGTTATATTCAGACCACCTGGACACTCAGAGTTTGAATTTCTTCGAGGAGCTGTAGAGCAAGGTGTTCAGCCAACTCTTAGGGTATTATCTGTAGAAGGGGAGTCAGATTACCCAAGAGTTATATCAGAGTTTGTGGATGTATTTTTCGATGATCTTCCAGGTTTACCACCTGATCGGAAAATAGAATTCACAATAGACTTAACTCCAGGAGCAGAGCCTATCACTTCATCGGTATATCGGCTAGCACCTAAGGAGTTAGTAGAGTTGAAGAATCAAGTTGATAAACTTTTGGAGAAGGGTTTCATCCGGCCCAGTGTTTTGCCTTGGGGAGCACCCATACTTTTTGAACCAAAGAAGGATGGAACAGTTCGTCTATGTATTGATTACAGGGCGTTAAACGCTGTGACCATTAAAAACCGGTATCCCTTGCCACGCATTGATGACTTATTTGATCAGTTGAGTGGAGCTAGGGTATTCTCAAAGATTGACCTTAGATCCGGTTATCACCAGATTAGGGTGAGGAAGGAGGATATTCCAAAGACAGCCTTCAGGACTAAGTATGGACACTATGAGTTCTTAGTAATGCCGTTTGGTTTAACCAACGCGCCTGCTGTGTTCATGAGCTTGATGAACCGAGTTTTCCATCAATACTTGGATAAATTTGTGGTTGTGTTTATTGATGACATTCTGGTATATTTCAAAAGCCACGAAGAGCACGAGGAGCATCTCAGAATCGTTCTAGAGACGTTGAGGCAGGAGAAGTTATATGCTAAGCTCAGTAAATATGAGTTTTGTATGGATAAGGTGCCATTCTTAGGGCATATTATCTCAGGAGAAGGACTGTCAGTTGATCCAGAGAAGGTTGCTGCCATTGAGACTTGGCCTACCCCAACATCAGTTGCTGAGGTGAGGAGTTTTCTAGGACTTGCTGGATATTACAGAAGGTTCGTAGAAAATTTCTCAAGGATTGCGGAGCCGATGACGAAGTTGACACGTAAAGATCAGGAGTTTGTATGGACAGAAGAATGTCAGATGGCCTTTGAAGAATTGAAGAGGCAACTAACAACAGCACCAGTCTTGACTCTTCCTTCAGGGTCAGGCGATTTTGTTGTTTATAGCGATGCGTCAGGTAGTGGCCTAGGATGTGTTTTGATGCAACATGGCAAAGTTATTGCTTATGCATCGAGGCAGTTGAAGGTCCATGAGAAGAACTACCAAACACATGATCTGGAGCTAGCTGCAGTAATATTTGTATTGAAGATTTGGAGGCACTATCTTTATGGAGAGAAGGTGGAAATCTTCACTGATCACAAAATTCTGAAGTATGTATATACTCAGAAGGAGCTTAACATGAGGCAAAGACGCTGGCTTGAGTTGATGGTGGATTTTGATATAGATCTGTAGTACCACCCAGGGAAAGAAAATGTAGTAGCAGACGCACTCAGCAGGAAGCCTACGACTTATTTCTTGACGATGCAGCCTGAGCTATTGAAAGATCTACAGGTGTCACTACCACATTCCGAAAATAGGAGTATTTTCAAATTTTTATAATATTTAATATTAGTGTAGTTACACTTAAGTAATTGCATGATAAGTATATTTAATTTAAATAAATATGTGAGATGTGTAATTAAATATATTATATACAGTGTTCATTTATGTTTGAGCTGGTAGACTTGACCTAGAAGCCCAATAGGTGAACACCTGTCCGAATTATGGAATTTTGTATTTAATTGTTTTATTTAGAATTTAAATTCTTGGAGGTAGTAATTAATTACCGTATTTTATTTAATTATTGCGCATTGCCTTTGTTTCGAAAATTGGAGCGCTACCCTAACTTTTGTCTTCCAATAAATTTTACAATCTTGCCCTAGACATGCCCGCCTTCCATTCTGCTATTTTTGCAACTCATAATTATGCTCTCTGTACCTTATTTTTAGCCGCACAAAAATCGTCGCGGACGTTTATTAATTTCCTAAATAAATTCCTATTTTGTATCGTTGTGCGTTCCAATCAAAATTGGAGACAATCTTGACCTATTTTTCGTACGACCCAAATTAGGGTAATATTCTGTTCTGAGTTTTCTTCATGATTGGTATTGATGACCTGACCTGATTTTGGCCCCATGTACTCCTAATTAATTTTTGAACACAACTTACATTTATTTCTAATTAAATTGAGGACACTATTTTAACCGATTCTGAAAATCCTAATTTAATTCCAGTGCCCTGCTATTTGAGCCCATACCAAACATACAGCGCCCCCTGACCCTACAAAACACCGGACACCGAATCGCCCGCCAAATTTTCGTCATTTTATGCGTCTGTGCAAATACCCAAATTTAAGGGAGCTAATTTGCAAATTTGCACTTTTGGTGTCAACACCCCATTTGTTTAAACAATGAAGGAATCCCTAATATTTTAACTAAACCTCACCCTCATTCCCAGATGAAAATCCCCATGTCAAATCTGGACCACTCATTTAAAGGGTCAATCACCACCCTTCATTCACACACACCCTCTCCTTATTTAATGTCACATCAAGCCCTAATCCCCAAAATAAGCCCCCACCTCTCTCTCTCCTCCATCCTCACTCCAACATAGCCTCCTTCATTCCAAAATTTCGTTTCTCTTCTTCTTCTCTTTTCCTTTCTTCTTCTTCTTCTTCTTCTTCCTTCTTCTTCTTCTTCTTTTCATTACTTTGATTTTTCAAATTAAAAAGAAGGGGGGAAACTTGAAGCCACTGTTCACCCGGCGGCCAACCACCCAGGCCCGACCCCGCCTCCGGCGAGCTGCCCCAGCCAAGCCCCGACCCACCGGCTGCTGCTGCTCGGCCAACTCCCTCGGGCTGCAACCTCCCAACGCCACCACCATTATCACCATTCCCGCGGCGGCCAATCTCCAGCCCCGATCCCCCGGCGGCCCGCTGCAACTCCTCCCTCTGCTGTTCAACTCCGGTGGCCCCCCTCACGAGCTCCTCCTCCCTGCTGTGCCCTTCCTCCTCCCGCTGTGATCACCACCACCACCACCATCGTCAACTACCACCATCACCACCACTACTCCTCCCCGACCCCTCTCTCTACTCTTCCTCCCTCCGGCCGGCCAAGCCCCGACACCGACCACCTCCTGCTGCAGCCCCGCCAGTGCACCCCTCCGGTCCGGCCAGCCAGCCTCCACCAGCCCCCCCCCGCTGTGAGCTTCTCACCTCCTTCTTCCTTCATCCTTCTTCCTATGTGTATATATATATATATATATATATATATATATATATATATATATATATATATATATATATATATATATATATGTATGTATGTATGTATGTATGTATATACATACGTATATACGTATGAGTATATATAATATATGTATATGTATAAGTATTTATTTAATTAATATTTAATACGCATATATGTATAGTATATATATATTTAGTATATGTATGTATTAATGTATATGTATTTGTATATATTAATTAATGTGTAGATATATATATATATATATATATATATATATATATGTATATAAATATGTATACGTATATTGGTGTGTATGTTTTAATTTAAATTGGTATATATATGTTAATGTATATAGTGTCTTTTTATTAGTGTATATATATATTTCATATATATATATATATATATATATATATATATATATATATATATATATATATATATATATATATATATATATATATATATATATATATATGCGTATAGGTATATATATAAGTATATGTATACCTCGCGTATTTCTCTATTTTTTATATATATGTATATTAAAATGTATGTTAGTATAAATACGTATTAAATATATATATGTATTAACTTATCTGTATATATATAATATATGTTAAGGTATGTTTTCGTATTTAATGTTATATGTTATATTATAAATTGGTATATTTACCTGTATATAGTATAAGTACGATTTGGTATAATTATATATATATATATATATATATATATATATATATATATATATATATATATATATATATATATATATATTTGATTGGTATAGATACAATATGTATTTTGGTATATGAATATATATTTATATACATCTATTTAGTGTATATATTATATACGTATTTTGTACAAATTACTGATAGGCTTATATATATATATTATATACGTATTATTGGTATACCCATAAATACGTATTAATTTAATTATTGATATATGTCTATAGGGCTGTTGATTTTTCCAGACGATACTCTGGAACAGGACCTCGGTATTCACCAGCTAATGACCCAAGGCAAGTACATTCTCTGATAATTTCCAATTGTTGATAATTTCTATAAGTTCGATAATCTAGAAATATTACATCTGAATCCTTAACACTGTGCTACACGGACTAGTATAGCTTGGATCTGCAGTTATGAGATGTTACATTGATTATCGTATTGACATTGTACACGACATGTATATTAGACATCGTACATGATAGATTGGACTTGCTCGTGTATCGTGACGTGTCATGGTTGGATCCACAGTACTAGTTGGGGGCGGGGAAGTAGTTAGTAAGAAATATGATCATACCATTTATACAAGTATAGAACAATGTAAGTGTTAATCATGCTCTTCACATATGATTAGCCAGGCCCTATAGCTATCGTACATGTTCCCAAGCCGATCACATTTCGAAACTACTATTTCAAACACTTAGAATAGATTACAGTTTCCTATTTTAAATCATATACTACATCACCGTATATGATACTATACCTTGTTCTTTTTATTTTCATATATGCACTGACTGTATCATATTGCCTATTGCTTGTCTCTTCACATTGCTTGTCTCTTTAATTACCATTGCATTTATTTTACTGTCTTCTCAGTATCTAGCATCATATGTTTATTGCTTTATAGTCCTCATCAATTAAATGGAACTGTTATTTGAGATTTGTACTTTGCTCCTTCCTGACTGGAAACATTTTTCCAGACTATGCCTTAGAGGACCGGTGTCCGACACTTTATGGACCATATGGTGAGTAGCTGCAACTTGGGCTTGGCAGTTTAGTTGTGATTCCGGGAGGTTTAGCCGGAATCACTAATCTTCTAGTTAGTTCTTTTAGCAGACTATTTGGTACCGGATTTGTCTCCGGCATTTTTGATGAGATTTGGATAATTGTTGAGTTAGATTATTACTTTTTGACTTGTGTTGTATTTATTTTTTGTTCGATATCTTATCGTGCTGTAGTCTTGTGATTGAGTATGTGTTCGTATTATTTTGTGTCATCCATGCCTCCTTATGGAGATTGGATGCTTGTGTGAGATTGGCTAGATAGTATCAAGACCTTGACAGCGTTCTACCGCCGATGCTGCAGCATAGGTTGGACGTACCCGCGTACTCGTGCCCCAATTCCGGGTGCGGGTCGTGACACGTTTTTAGTGGTGGCCCATGCAGGTCAGACTTCACAAGTTGTGCGATGTCGTAGTAGTGTGGCATCTTTGTTACACTACTGCGTGCCTGCGATAGGATCTAGGACATAGGATACTAGGACGAGAGCGAATATTCAATCACAATTCCTTGAGAGATTCCTGGGATGACCCCTGAGAATCTTGTTATAATTTCCAATTTAAAATTATTCCCTTATTCCGTCCATTCTCACTTGTTGATTGTTGATCAGGTATTAAATTAGGATTTTGGTTTCATTGTAGGGTTTGATTTCATATCAAGATGAATTTGCAGACTGAATTATGGTATTATCTGATGACGCATGTCGATGAGGACAGTGAGAAAAAAAAAATTAACCCTAGGGCTATTGGACTACAAGATATGGATTTAATTTATAATTTGAAGCTTGAAAATGAATTACAATTTTGAGAAGTTGAGATATTATTATAAAAATTTTGAGGATTCAGATTCGATTCAATGAACTTAGACAAGGCTGTAAGGATTTTTTGTGATTAAGTTTTTATTTCAGTATTTAAATAATTAACCTTGAGGAAAGTGTATGCATTTTACTTTAAAATTATTCGAGGAGTTATTTTGAGGAATTTATTTTGAGGATAAAAATCTTATAGTGGGAGAGATTTATTAGTATATAAGTAGATAAGATGCATGAGTAAGGATCTGTTGGCTTGAGCATGATTGAGACCTCACTGCCAACTGACTTGGGTGTCCATCTAGGGTTCTATTAGAGAGAACAGTACTTAGTATGATGTGTTGTATTTGATATGCACTTGAGTGATAAGGATAACTAGTATCAGCGATTACAGTAGGTAAGAAAGCTAGCAGTGAGTGTGCTTGTAGTAGAACTATGGTACCTAGGGGGTAGAGGTATCAAACCTTGGATGCATCATTGACCTGTGAAATCACAACTAGGAATATTTATTCCCAATCTTTTATCTTGAATGTTGCTCTTTAGAACTGTACTGTCCTTCCTTGATGATATCGCATTTTTGCCTAAATTGATTCTTTTGGGTCTGTCTTCAGGATGTCGCCGAAGACACGATCTATGAGAGCGGGAACATCATCTTTAGAGGGGTCTGCCACCTCTCCACCTGAGGGACAGACAGCCGTAGTTCCTCCTATATCTCCGATGCATGTAGGAGTTTCTGCACTTTTCGGGGATCCTCCTCCCCCACCTGTTCAGAGGATTGCCGCAGCTATGACGGACAACCTTCCTCCTTCACCGACTCCGATTTCCAGAGGTTTGCCCATTGACGGGGCACAGATGTTTACCTTGATCCAGGGCATGGTAGATGCCCAGAGAGTGACGGCAGATGCTCAGCGAGTTCAAGCTGAGGCTCAGAGGGTGCAAGCAGAAGCGCACCAGGCATAAACCGAGCTGATGAGAGAAAACATGGAGAATGCTCATCAGGTGACTCTCCAAGCTTTGGAGAAAGTAGCACAGTACCAGCAGTTTCCTGGCCAGCAGTAACAGAGATCAGGCACTATAGTGGACTTCAAAAGGATGATGCCTCGAGAGTTCAAAGGCACCGAAGGGATACTCTATGCTGACGACTGGTTAGAGGATATAGAGAGGAGCCTGCGATTGACCCAGATTCCGGAGAACTTGCAGATAGAAGCAGCTGGCAGTCAGATGTTCGATATCGCACTCACGTGGTATCGCACGGAGCCGAGAATTACTACACAAGGACTTACTTGGGAGACCTTCAAAGAGCTCTTCAAGGAGAAGTTCTTTTCCGACGTGGCATTGGGAACCTTGGAAAGTCAGTTTTATAACTTGGTTCAAGGAAACATGTCGGTCGACGAGTACGCTGCAGAATTCTGTCGATTGAGCCGTTTTATATCGTCTATGATTCGGGACCCAGGAGATCGAGCCCGGAAATTTAGAAAGGGACTGACGAGAGAGATTAGGTCACGCACTTCTGGTCATCATACCGCTACCTTTGAGGCTATCTTGATGGATGCTCAGATTGCAGAAGAGGATCTGGATCTCAGGCCTAAGAGGAGTCACAATACTTTTGGAGATACGAATGGTAGCACAGAACCAGCCAAGCATCCCCGTATTCAGCACCAACAGCAGTACCAAGTACCATTTCATATTCAGCAACAACCATAGACATTTCAGCATCCACCGCAGTACCTAACACCAGTTCCTATCCAGCAACATCCATGGGCGTATCAGTATCAACAACAGTACCAGGCACCAGTCCGTGTTCAGTAGAATCAGCAACAGCCTCCGAGAGAGACACAACAGACTTGTCATTTCTGTAAGAAGCCAGGTCACCTTTGGGAGAGCTGTAGAACGAGGCTAGGACTTTGTTTGCACTGCGGCGCTGCGGGACATCGAGTAAGGGATTGTCTTCTAGTCCCTTATCTTCCTAGCCAGCGTGCAGTTTCAAATTATAGAGATCCAGTTAGGCTACCTGTGGAACCGTATATTGCTCAGCACCCGCAAAGGGAACCACCCCAGCAGGGCGGGGCATTTGCGATGACGGTCGAGGAGACCGATACTACAGGTAATGTGTTAGCAGGTTCTGTTCTTTCCTTCCTTTTGTCCCTCTCTATTTGATTGATCGATTGATTCCTTAGTACCATACTTGTATGCATGATTTTCTTGTTATAATGTAGTTAGTAGTACCCCTGATACAGAGACTGCAATACCATGACAAAAGATACCATGACCGTACATATTTCCCTTAGATTGTATGTTGTATGATTGTAGGAAGGATTTTTCTTGGACCATGATTATCGGGGTTTGACCATGACGAAGATTCATGAAGGGGTTATGACTTGACAAGAGAGAGACAAGATGATTAAAATTCGAGGATAAACATTGATTTAAATAGAGGGTTAAGAAATTAACATGGCATAATTGGTGGTTTATTAATTCCAGGAAGATTATGACATGATTAAATTGGTTATTAAAATTTGGAAATTTTGGGAGATTATCATTATATTTATTTGATTGCAAGTTATAAATTTTAAAAATGTTATATTTGGATGTTGCATTTGGAGAATCCTTAAGTATCGCATTGTTGAGTATTTTGAGGAAAGAGGAAATCGAGGAATAAATTTTTTGATGGATTAATGTTTGAATTCAATTTTTGGGACGAAATTTAAATTTTATATGTGCATTGATTAAAATCAAATTAGAGGAGTGGATGTTAAATTCCGAGTATTGAATTATTAACTAAAATTTCGGGGAATTTTTTTGATAAAAATGGACTTTGATTTTATTTCGAGGATTTTTCAGGAATGCAATAATTTCAGAATTTTTGAAGATTGTGAAAGGCATTGTGAATTATTACCTGATTTCGTGGTTGATGAATTTAAACTTTGAGGGAAAATAATAATGTGTATGAGGAAACACTACTATGAGGATTTTAAATTTTGAGGACGAAATTCTTTTAAGGAGGGTAGACTTGTCACTACAACGTTCCGAAAATAGGGGTATTTTCGAATTTTTATAATATTTAATATTAGTGTAGTTACACTTAAGTAATTGCATGATAAGTATATTTAATTTAAATAAATATATGAGATATGTAATTAAATATATTATATACAGTGTTCATTTATGTTTGAGCTGGTAGACTTGACCTAGAAGCCCAATAGGTGAACACCTGTCCGAATTATGGAATTTTGTATTTAATTATTTTATTTAGAATTTAAATTCTTGGAGGTAGTAATTAATTACCGTATTTTATTTAATTATTGCGCATTGCCTTTGCTTCGATAATTAGAGCGCTACCCTAACTTTTGTCTTCCAATAAATTTCACAATCTTGCCCTAGACATGCCCGCCTTCCATTCTGCTATTTTTGTAACTCATAATTATGCTCTCTGTACCTTATTTTTAGCCGCACAAAAATCATCGCGGACGTTTATTAATTTCCTAAATAAATTCCTATTTTGTATCGTTGTGCGTTCCAATCGAAATTGGAGACAATCTTGACCTATTTTTCGTGCGACCCAAATTAGGGTAATATTCTGTTCTGAGTCTTCTTCACGATTAGTATTGATGACCTGACCTGATTTTGGCCCCATGTACTCCTAATTAATTTTTGAACACAACTTATATTTATTTCTAATTAAATTGAGGATACTATTTTAACCGATTCTGAAAATCCCAATTTAATTCCAGTGCCCTGCTATTTGAGCCCATACCAAACATACAATGCCCCCTGACCCTACAAAACACCGGACACCGAATCGCCCGCCAAATTTTCGTCATTTTATGCGTCTGTGCAAATACCCAAATTTAAGGGGGCTAATTTGCAAATTTGCACTTTTGGTGTCAACACCCTATTTGTTTAAACAATGAAGGAATCCCTAATATTTTAAGTAAACCTCACCCTCATTCCCATATGAAAATCCCCATGTCAAATCTGGACCACTCATTTAAAGGGTCAATCACCACCCTTCATTCACACACACCCTCTCCTTATTTAATGTCACATCAAGCCCTAATCCCCAAAACAAGCCCCCACCTCTCTCTCTCCTCCATCCTCACTCCAACATAGCCTCCTTCATTCCAAAATTTCTTTTCTCTTCTTCTTCTCTTTTCCTTTCTTCTTCTTCTTCTTCTTCTTCTTCTTTTTATTACTTTGATTTTTCAAATTGAAAAGAAGGGGGGAAACTTGAAGCCACTGTTCACCCGGCAGCCAACCACCCAGGCCCGACCCCGCCTCCGGCGAGCTGCCCCAGCCAAGCCCCGACCCACCGGCTGCTGCTGCTCGGCCAACTCCCTCCGGCTGCAACCTCCCAACGCCACCACCATTATCACCATTCCCGCGGCGGCCAAGCTCCAGCCTCGATCCCCCGGCGGCCCGCTGCAACTCCTCCCTCTGCTGTTCAACTCCGGCGGCCCCCCTCACGAGCTCCTCCTCCCTGTTGTGCCCTTCCTCCTCCCGCTGTGATCACCACCACCACCATCGTCAACTACCACCATCACCACCACTACTCCTCCCCGACCCCTCCCTCTGCTCTTCCTCCCTCCGGCCGGCCAAGCCCCGACACCGACCACCTCCTGCTGCAGCCCCGCCAGTGCACCCCTCCGGTCCGGCCAGCCAGCCTCCACCAGCCCCCCCCGCTGTGAGCTTCTCACCTCCTTCTTCCTTCATCCTTCTTCCTATGTGTGTATATATATATATATATATATATATATATATATATATGTATATACATACGAATATACGTATGAGTATATATAATATATGTATATGTATAAGTATTTATTTAATTAATATTTAATACGCATATATGTATAGTATATATATATTTAGTATATGTATGTATTAATGTATATGTATTTGTATATATTAATTAATGTGTAGATATATATATATATATGTATATAAATACGTATACGTATATTGGTGTGTATGTTTTAATTTAAATTGGTATATATATGTTAATGTATATAGTGTCTTTTTATTAGTGTATATATATATTTCATAAATATATATATATATATATATATATATATATATATATATATATATATATATATATATATATATACGCGTATAGGTATATATATAAGTATATGTATATCTCGCATATTTCTCTATTTTTATATATATGTATATTAAAATGTATGTTAGTATAAATACGTATTAAATATATATATGTATTAATTTATCTGTATACATATAATATATGTTAAGGTATGTTTTCGTATTTAATGTTATATGTTATATTATAAATTGGTATATTTACCTGTATATAGTATAAGTACGATTTGGTATAATTATATATATATATATTTGATTGGTATAGATACAATATGTATTTTGGTATATGAATATATATTTATATATATCTATTTAGTGTATATATTATATACGTATTTTGTACAAATTACTGATAGGCTTATATATATATATATATATTATATACATATTATTGGTATACCCATAAATACGTATTAATTTAATTATTGATATATGTCTATAGGGCTGTTGATTTTTCCAGACGATACTCTGGAACAGGACCTCGGTATTCACCAGCTAAGGACCCAAGGCAAGTACATTCTCTGATAATTTCCAATTGTTGATAATTTCTATAAGTTCAATAATCTAGAAATGTTACATCTGAATCCTTAACACTGTGCTACACGGACTAGTATAGCTTGGATCTGCAGTCATGAGATGTTACATTGATTATCGTATTGACATTGTATACGACATGTATATTAGACATCGTACATGATAGATTGGACTTGCTCATATATCGTGACGTGTCATGGTTGGATCCACAATACTAGTTGGGGGCGGGGAAGTAGTTAGTAAGAAATATGATCATACCCTTTATACAAGTATAGAACAATGTAAGTGTTAATCATGCTCTTCACATATGATTAGCCAGGCCCTATAGCTATCGTACATGTTCCCAAGCCGATCATATTTCGAAACTACTATTTCAAACACTTAGAATAGATTACAGTTCCCTATTTTAAATCATATACTACATCACCGTATATGATACTGTACCTTGTTTTTTTTATTTTCATATATGCACTGACTGTATCATATTGCCTATTGCCTGTCTCTTCACATTGCTTGTCTCTTTAATTACCATTGCATTTATTTCACTGTCTTCTCAGTATCTAGCATCATATGTTTATTGCTTTATAGTCCTTATCAATTAAATGGAACTGTTATTTGAGATTTGTACTTTGCTCCTTCCTGACTGGAAACATTTTTCCAGACTATGCCTTAGAGGACCGGTGTCCGACACTTTATGGACCATATGGTGAGTAGCTGCAACTTGGGCTTGGCAGTTTAGTTGTGATTCCGGGAGGTCTAGCCGGAATCACTAATCTTCTAGTTAGTTCTTTTAGCAGACTATTTGGTACCGGATTTGTCTTCGGCATTTTTGATGAGATTTGGATAATTGTTGAGTTAGATTATTACTTTTTGACTTGTGTTGTATTTATTTTTTGTTCGATATCTTATCGTGCTGTAGTCTTGTGATTGAGTATGTGTTCGTATTATTTTGTGTCATCCGTGCCTCCTTATGGAGATTGGATGCTTGTGTGAGATTGGCTAGATAGTATCAAGACCTTGACAACATTCTACCGCCGATGCTGCGGCGTAGGCTGGACGTACCTGCGTACTCGTGCCCCAATTCCGGGTGCGGGTCGTGACAACAGGAGCTCCAGATAGAGGTTATTCTACCAAGACAGAGTGGCTTGCTGGCTAATCTGGAAGGGAAGTCATCGCTTGTGGAAAGGATTAAAGAAGCTTTCCCTACTGATGCAAGATTTCGAAGACTCAAAGAGAAGACAGAAGCAGGCATGCAGACGGGACTTCGCATAAATGACGATGGGACATTAAGGTGCGGAGATCGTCTATATGTTCCAAATGGAGAACTGAGACAGGAGCTAATGACTGAAGCACATAGCTCCATGTACTCTGTTTATCCAGGAGGAACAAAGATGTATCGAGATCTAAGGCAGTATTATTGGTGGCATGGAATGAATAGTCTGCCAACAAGTAAAAGCAGAGCATCAGAGGACTGCAGGAATGTTGCAGCCGCTTCCCATACCAGAATGGAAGTGGAAACATATCACCATAGACTTTGTCACAGGATTTCCAAGAAGCCCCAAAGGAAGAGATGCGGTATGGGTTATCGTGGATCGACTCACTAAATCGGCACATTTCTTGCCGTTTAGAGTTGGACAGTCCACAGAGGTACTAGCCGATATGTATATGCGACAAATCATAAGATTGCATGGAGTGCCGGTTAGTATTGTATCAGATCGAGACTCGAGATTCACATCTCATTTCTGGCGAAGCATGCAAGAGAGTCTTGGCACCAGACTCAAATTCAGCACTGCCTATCATCCACAGACAGATGGTCAATCAGAACGTACAATCCAGATCTTGGAGGATATGCTGCGATCATGTATGTTAGACTTTGGAGGGTCTTGGGAAGATCATTTACATTTGGTAGAGTTCTCATACAACAACAGTTATCAGGCAAGCATCAAGATGGCACCTTTCGAGACGTTATACGGTAGGAAGTGTAGATCGCCGATATGCTGGAGTGACGTCGAAGAGCGTCAAATATTGGGTCCAGAGTTGGTAATGCAAACAGTGGAGAAGGTAAAACAAATCTAGAATCATCTTCGTGCAGCTCAGGACAGATAGAAGCATTGGGCTGATACACACCGACGTCCCCTGGAGTTCAAGGAAGGAGAACATGTATTCTTGAGGATTTTACCTACTCGAGGTACAATTCGCTTTGGGAGCAGAGGCAAGTTGAGTCCAAGGTACATTGGGCCTTTTGATATTCTGGAGCGCATTGGTGAGGTGGCTTATCGACTTCATTACCTCCATCTTTAGAGGGAGTGCATGATGTATTCCATGTCTCACAGTTGAGAAGGTATGTGACTGACCCAAGTCACATAGTTGATCATTCTGAGATCGCAGTAGGCCCAAGCCTGAGATATGAAGAACAACCAGTGGGTATACTCGGCACCAGTGAGAAAATACTGCGAGGGCAGATAATTAAACTGGTTCGTGTGGCTTGGAAGCAGCACTCACCTGGTGAATCTATCTGGGAGAGGGAGGATATCATGCGCCAGCGATATCCCCATTTATTCGAGGATGCAGGTATATCCTAAGTAAATTTTTGTAATTCCTATAGTGCTGTTCTATTAGTAGCTTTATCTTTAAATTGCGAGGACGCAATTTTTCTTAAGGGGGGTAGATTGTAATCACCTGAAAATTTTAAGAATTTTTAAATTTAATTTTCTGGAATTAATTAGCATTTTTTGTAATTTTAAAATTAATAAACTAAGGTAGTCTGATTGGAAATGAATTTTTAAAAGATATTATATAATATTAAAAGGTGATGAAAATTATATTTTCTAGTGTAAAAATAAAAACCGGACATGGGATAATTTTTCGGGAATTTATTGGATCCCGGATGAATTTTTAAAGCATTAAAAACTATTAATTAAATTTAACTAAATTAATTAAACCAATAAAATAAACCCGAACCAAACCCATAGTCTGAACCGGACCGGACCGGCCGGTCTGACCGAACCGGCCCAAACCCTTGACGGGTCGGATCCGGGTCAGACCCGACCCGCCGAAACCCGACCCGACCCGTCCAAACCCTAACCCCCGAATCCCTAAAGCCGACTCTTCCACTGCCGGCGGCCGTTTCCGCCGCCGTGGCCGCCGACAGACTCCCCGGTTCATCTCCCCAGTACCCGGCGACGGTCTTCCTTCGGATTCCGGCCAACGTCCCGCCCTAACTCTCCCCTTCGACCCTATATAAACCTAGGTAGCCTCCGGCCGGAATCCCTTCCATACCCATCCCCTCCGGCGACCTCTATCCCGTCTCCGACCACCCGGCGCCCCGATCAGACCACCCGGAACTTCCGGCCGAACCACCAGCAGACCTCCGCCTTCCCAGTCCGGCCACCTCCGGCCCCCAACCCTGCTGTCGAACCCAGTCGAACCCGAGCCCCAATTTCTCCTCCGTCCGGCCGCCCGCAGCGCCAAAACCGGCCGCCCAGACCGTCGTCGACCATCCAGAACCGGCGCTGCCTCCGCCCGCACCCCGGGCAGATTCCGGCGAGCTCGGACACGACGCAGAAACCCTGCCCTAGCCAGGACACGGTTTGGACACAGATCCAGGACACGGAGACTCGACTCGGACGCGTAAATTAGATTTTTTAACCCTGTTCAGGTACCCATAACTTTCTACTCGTAGCTCTGTTTCCTATTCTGTTAGTTTTATCGCGTAGCCTGTAAGACCCCCTCGGTGCCCGTGCGAACCGCTCGGTGCATCGCGACCTGTGGTGATCGTGAACCGCGATCCAAAAACAGAAAAACCAACGCCCTGTTTTACCCCGGAACCGAGTACGCCCCGCCAAACGGGATGACTTGGTCATGTACGGACTTCACCGATACGTGCGCGTCGTTGATACAGACATGTGGGCTTTCGCAGAAGCTGATTCGGATGTGCGAGCACACCGGAATCAGTGCGTATCCACGGACAACGTCCGTATCTGACTTTTCTGTAATTCGCTGTAACTTAGTGTATACACGTCGGATCGAGACGAAACTTGCGCCATCGAACTCGTAGCAATACGCTGTTCCTGAGAGCCAAGTTTGGTTCGATTCTGAGAACATTGAAAAAATTGCGTGTCGTAGGCCCCATAGGTTCCACTTGACGGGCGATTTTGAGAACGGCTCATCGGAATCCAATTCTGGAAGTTCCGTTGGGTTCGTATCATCGTTCCTGACCTGTTGACACTAAGTTGGACTGATTTGGAGACCTTTGACCCTGACGCATTTTTCGGTGCAAAGCGGCCCATATATGGACCCCGCTTTGGCCCAGAAATATTGTTTTTGCCCTTGTGTCCAAACTGGACTTAAGGACAGGCGTTTCTAGCTATTTCTTATGTTCTGAGACTGTTGGTAATGTTCATTTCAGCTTTTGGAGGAGTATTTGCTGAACCCACGGATACAGGGATCGCTACTAGTATTCCAATCCCAGGCAAGTGTACCTTGCCAAATTATGTAGTTTTGATAATTATTTCCTTGCTTATTTATATTATTCATTATGCTTAAACCTAGGGCCGTATGACCTACTAAGCGTCTGATTATAGTCGGGTGCCAACCCCGTATGCGGAGTTGTGTACGTCATTTAGAGATGGACTTTCGTGACCCTTTACATTCTAGTACTTGTTGTATCAAGTACAATAACCTAGGACACTTGACACCAAACATATGACGAATCTTCCTGAGATATTCATGGTGGTTCTGTGTAGGATACAGGATGGACATAGATATTATATTCCTAGAGATTATGACTTGTTGCATTAGCTATGATCTCACGTGACATGGACATGAGACGTTATGGACATGAGACGTGTGGTTTCATTGGGTGGGGAGAGACACACAGGCTACAGGCTGTTCTATATATATCTACTACTATTGTGAGGTTGTAGACTCTCGAGCAGAGCTAGACCCATTACTTGTTATTACTGCTACCGGCTCCCCGACACAGAGCTTGTAGCAGTCTCAGCCTGAGTACTAGTGATGCTCTCAGTTGCATTTTCACATAGATGGTTATGTAGATACCCTGCTTATGCTATTTACTATTTCACTGCATTTTATTTGGCTTGTATTATCTGTACCTTGCTATGTCCCCTGAGAACCTGGATCCGGATGATGTCCTCAGGTTTAGCAGAAGAGCATTATCCCGAGGTTTACGAGACAGGAGCTGAAGCTGTACCAGAAGCTGTTGCTGAAGCTGAACCAAACTTAGAAGCAGAGGTGATGGCTGAAGACTTTTCTTGAGTTTATGTTATTTTTACTCATCATATACTTTATTTTGGACTCCTTTGTTCTGGTCTGTTGAACCAGTATTGTAGACTTTTATCGGGTTGTTCCCCGACATACTTTGCTGAGACTGGATATTAATGTACTTTCTTTATTTGCTGTTGATCTTATTATTTGTGTTTGGATGAGATTAGTTTAGACTTATTGTTGTAGACCTATATTTACAGCTTAAGTATGCCCTGGTCGGATCCATTAAATTGGGTTTGTCCATCGGTGCGTGCTGCTGGCCATTGCCACGTGTCTAGTCCCTTGGTATTTTGGGACTGGGGCGTGACACTCGCTGTGTGCTGCTGATCGTGAAGTCGAAGCGGATATTCGTGGCGGTGGCACGCGGCGGTCCGGAGGTCCTCGTCGGTCGACGATGGTCGGGGTGGTAGAGGAGATGATCGTGGTGGTGGTCGGCTTGGTTAGGTTTTATATAGGGTGAAGGGGGAGGTTACAGGGAGAGGAAGGGGATGGGTCGGCGTCAATTTCGGGGAGGAGAATCGACCGGGACGCGGCGTTGGGGACAAGTACTATAGCAGTAGGGTTAGTGGGTTAACGTGTGAGCGGGTTAGTGGATTTAGGTACGGGTTTGGTTTGGGTTGGTTGGTTTGGTTTGGTTTGGTTTGGGTTGGGTTGGGTTGGGTTGGTTTAATAATCTCTTTCTCTATATATATGCATAAATAGCCATCTAAAAATAGTTTGGACCTCAATAAATTCCAGAAAAATTTTATAATACTCTAATATTAGTTGTACACCCAAAAAAATATTTTTTGTACTATATTAATAATTAATTAAATACATATAATTATAAATCCATGAATATTATATATTATAAATGGCTAAAAATTACTTAGTAATTACAAATAATAAAATTAAAATAATTTAAAATTAAAATCTATAAAAATAGGAGGTTTACAACATCTGAGCTACTGGTTGCAACAATTGTTTGTATCCATACTTTTGCACTTCTTGGAAGATTAGCAAAATTATGAGACTAGATAGGATTATACTGCAATCGAATAGTTTATAACATCATCATAATGGTCTATGTTGCCAGCAATACGTTCTTGATGGGATCCAAATTTAATATTAATATTAATATTAATATTAATTTTAATCTTAATGTTAATGTTAAAGTTAATATTTATTAATTTTCATATTTTAACATTTGTTAATTTTCATATTGTAATGAAAAATTAATATTATATTAAATACTTAGATAAAAATTTAATTTGTATTAAATTAGTTTAAATATACTTTAAATATAAGATTTTATGATGTTGTTTTCAAAATACTTAGATTAAAATATTAGTTTCAATATTAATGTGTTTTATTATTATTTTTTGATTATATTTTAGTGTTCAAAGATATTTTAATTTAGAAATATGCCATATGATCAATTAGATTAGTGGTGTGCACATATGGGTCAAACCGACCGAACCAATCCAAACCGATCGGCTTTACATTAAACCGAAGGCCTTGTAAATTAACATTAGTTGTAATGTTCATTTTAATATAAGTTTCAATATTAATGTCAATTTGTATTACTTTTTTATGTTTATATTTTATTGTTAATATTAATGTTAATATTAATCCAAAACCATGTATCAGCCAAACTTTTAAGTAAATGAACCGATTACATGAACCAAACTTTTAAGTAAACGAATTATTTCGAGTACCTAACAGTCGATCGCGCTCCATGCGTCAGGCTACAGCAAGAACGCCCGAGTATGAAGTAGGTGCAACGGATCCGATCAATCTCTGTAGCTCAAAGTTTAGTCCATCGAAGAACTTCTCAGCCTTCTCCTCTTCTGTCGGGATCAGGGTAGGGGCAAAGTGACTCAAATGGATAAATTCCGTATTGTACTCTTCTACTGTCATATTATCTTGAGAGAGGCGATTGAACTTGTCCCGAAGTTTCGATCGAGCAATAGATAGAATGTACATCTCCTGACAGAGTCTAGAGAACTCTTCCCAAGTGACTCAATCTGGTCTGAGCCGTGTCTCCTCAGTTAACCACCAGTGATGTGCATTGCCCATCAACTGCATTCTGACGGCAGTCATCCAATGCTCTCTAGGAAGCTCAGCTGCTTTCAATTGGTGTTGAGTGTTTGTGAGCCACTTATGAACTTTAGTGGGCTCCTCTTTGCCAAAAAAGGTAAGGGGCTTCAGCTGGCAGAAATCGGTGATAGATCTCGTCGATGGACGTCGAGCTGGTAGGTTCGCCTGCTCTAGTGCGGTCACTATACTATTTCTCAGATTCTCTGCCTCATGACGCTGAGCCTCTTGATGAATCTGCTGTTGGACTTGCATCATTACGTAGATCATTTGAAATATCTGTTGTCTGTCCATAGGCTGCCCTTGTGAAAAAATAGGCATCAGTGGGATAAACTGCGGTGGTGGTGGAATATCGTCTTGTCGGAATCTTGAGGCATGCTGATTTGCTTGACTGCTTTGTTGTGCTGATTGACCTTCACCCACTGGTGTTACTTCATCTTCGTAGGTAACCATAACACATTATGGTATTCTTATAGGAGTCTCATCTCTTACTGGTGGATCTATTACTCTGCATCCAAAATAAACTATAAGAGGCGCACAGAGCAATCAAGGTAGGATGTGAGTCAAGAAATTAATTCGAATTCGATATAGAGATCAAGAACGAATCAATCAAGTGGATAAGATCCTATAACTTATCCTATCCTTATCGCAGGATTTCTCAGTTCCTTAGTTGAAACCGAACAATTTAGTCGTTGACCTGCATGGGCCACCAAAAAAACTATGTCACGTCCCAGTCCCAAAACACCGAAGGACTAGCCACGTGGCAATGGCCAGCAGCATACTCCAATGGACAAATCCAATTTAATGGACCCATTAGGGTGTACTTAAGCTTTAAAACAACAGTAAAGGTCTATGATACTAATCTCATCCATAACAGATAATCATAAAATAAATGTCAGAATAATTAAGATCAAATATATCCAACATATATCCAACAAATCTCAATAAAAAGTCTCAGAAAACAACCCGATAATGAGTTTGATACATCAATTCAATTAACAGGAAATAACAGAAATAACTGAGTATAGATAAAGCAGATACATAGGAGAAATCCTCGGCGATTACCTCGTCCTCTGGTTCTGGTACTGCTCCGTACACCTCAGGGTAGATATCATCTCCTAAACCTGGGGACATAATCCGGATCCATGTCCTTAGGGGACATAACAAGGTACAAGAATAAATTAAGCCAAAATAATGCAGTACAATAATAAATGAATCAATAGGGTAAACTATATAACCAGATAAGTGATATGCAAATAAGAGCATCACTAGACTCAGGCTGAGACTACTACAAGCTCTATGTCGGGGAGCCGGTAGCAGTGATATCACTAGTAGAGTGCCTAGCTCTGATGTAGAGTCTAGAGCCTCACAATAATAAATATATATATAAAATTATCCTGTAGCCTGTGTGTCTCTCCCCATCCAATATAATCACACGTCTCATGTCCATGACACGCAAGATCATGACCTCTAACTGATGCAGTGAGTCATAATGATAGCTATGCATATGTAATATCTATGTCATAAATCATGTAGCCTATACAGAATCACCATGAATAACTCAGAAGATTCTATCAATGAATAGTATTAAGTATCCTATGGTATGACGTACTTGATATTGCAAGCACGAAGATATATAGGGTCGTGATATCAATCTCTAGTGACGTTACACGACTCCACGTACGATTTCGACACCCGAATTTTATTCGAACGCTAAGCAATGTCACACGATCCTTGGTTGAACTGATACATCATATAAATAATTCAAGAAAATAATATAATATAATTGCTGCAAGTATGGTAAGGTACACTTGCTTGGGGTTTGGTTTCCAACTACTGCTCTGGTATCAGCGAAATCTGCAGGTACTCCTCTGGTTGCTAAAATAAATATTACTATCATGTTCAGAAGATATAAAATAGCTAGAATTGCATGTCCATAAGTCCAATTTGGACACAGGGACAAAATTGACAGTTTCTGGTCAAAGCAGGGTCCACATGTGGCCCACTTTGCACCAAAAAATATGCCAGAGATAATATTCTCAAAATTTGTCAAACTTAGTGTCTACAAGTCCAGAACAATGAGACAAACCCAACAGAATATTTAGAACTAGATTTCGATGAGCCGATCACAAAATCGCCCGTCAAGTAGAGCCGTGGGGCCCACGATACTGGATTTTGTCAACGTTCTCAGAATCAAACCAAACTTGGGTCACAGGACTAGCGTATTGCTATGAGTCTGATGGCACAAGTTTTGTTTCAAAATAATGAGCGTACACGAAGTTACAATGAGTTTCAGAATAGAACCGATTCAGGATATTGTCGACGGATATGCGTTGATTTCGGTGTGCACGCACATCCAAATCAACTTTCGTAAAATCTCACACGCCCGTATTGACGATGTGCACCTTTCGGTAAAGTTTACACATGACCAAGTTGTCTTGTTTAGCGGGGCACACCCAATTTCGAGAAAAATTAGGTTTTTAAATAACCAAGTTTTTGGTCATTTTCACCTGCAAAATAATTATAATTTACAGCTTAATAAATTAAACTAAAATAGGATTTTAAAACTTGGTTATACTGTCTAAATTATTATTTAGGCAAATGTTGAAAACATTTAGCAGGTTGGTCGCAAAATGATCGTGAACTGGGAAGTTCGGAACAAATTCTAAATTTTTAAAAATTGGGAATATTTTCTTGATTTTGTGTCGCAGTTTGCGACCTACACAGGATGCGATACCCTAAACTATTTACATGAGTTTCGAGAGGGTCACGAGGTCTATGCACAGGATTTGATAGAGCAAAAAATGGATCAACGTACAAAAAGTTATGCGAGAGGGGCACGGCGGCGGCGGTTGCTGAGGCAGCGGCGGCTGTTGTGCTGCACGATGGTGGTCGCTGGGGGCTTCGTCGCCATCGTTGGAGGTCGGGGTCGATCAGCATGGGCGTCGGGGTGGGCCGGCGGAGCGGTGGCGGTGATGTGAGGGTGGTGATGGTGGTGGCGGTTATGGGGTTCCGCGGGGGTTTAAATAGGGAGGTAGAGCGGGGAGGGGTCGCCAGGGTTGTCGGGGTTGTCGGAGGGGTCGTGGGGTCGTCGGCCGCGGGCAGGGCGACAGTAGCTCTGCCGAGTCGGGGGGGATGGGGGATCGTGGGGGGAGAGGGGTTAGTACTGCGGTTAAGCGGTAGGGCCGGGTATGGGTCGGGTCGAATTGGGTAGGACCCAACCCATTAGGTTAGAATTTGGGTCAGTTGGGTTCAGCTGGGTCCGGTTCGGGTTGGATTTAGCCCGGTTCGGTTCGGTTTAATTGGGTTTAGTCTGGTTTAATTAAAATAGGGGTTTTATGCTAATTAAAAATAGTTTTAGAGTCCAATAAATTCCAAAAAAATTATACAACATCCAATAATTAATTATACACCCAAGAATATAATTTTTGAAATATTTTAATACATAAAAATATTAATCCATGAAGGACATTTTAATAATTAAATAAAAAAATTACCAAAAAAATCCAAAAATTTCATTTTAAAATATTAAAAAAATAGGTTATTACAATCTACCCACCTTAAAAGAATTGTATCCTCGCAATTTAGAAATAAAATAAAATCGGTCAGAAGAAATGATGCGGTTGCAAGACATGTTTGTTGAAGCACGATACAAAGAATAAAAAATCATGCACAAGAAAAAATTGAGAGAAAGGGTTAAGCAGAACGCATAGGGAAGGAATAAAGTATTTTCCTAGACAATAGAAGTTAGGTAATTCAAGGGTAAAGAAATCTGGTTAGAGCAAAGAAAACTACAGCTTAGGAAAACTAGGTTACCAACTATTAACAAGTTCAAGATACTAGGTTTGGGCTAGAGAATTGAATTCACAGGCATGTGCTAAGGCATTACTAGGGATAGATAGCTACGAATAACTTAAATCTTACACGTATTCGCTACTCCCCGAGTATGTGCGTCATCCATTGTTATCGCAAAAGCTTGTCCGCGTCCTTGGGGTTGTGCCCTCTGTTGTTGCTAGGCCTGCTGGAAGAGTACTGCTTGGGGTGCCAAGGGTGGCCTCCGCTGATATCCTTCCGGTGCTGGTAAGGCTTCTCGGTTAATCATCGGTGTTTCTCCTCGATGCTTCGTGCAATCTCTCGCTAAATGTTGGCTAGATCCGTAAATCAAGCACATTCCCAACTTGCGTCTGCACTCCCTCTTAATATGGCCTACCTTGACACAGTAGTGACAAGTAGGAAAGAATGAGGCTCTTGGTGCTGTCCTCTGTAGTAGATTTATCTGGGGTCGCTTTGCAGACTCCCCGTGTAATGCTCTGATTGGTGCTGGTAAAAATGGCCATTTCAGGCTGGACTCTCTCATGGTGACGCACTCCATGCGTTGGGCTGCAGCAAGAACGTCCGAGTATAAAGTAGGTGCACAGATCCGATCAATCTCTGTAGCTCAAAGTTTAGTCCATCGAAGAACTTCTCAGCCTTCTCCTATTCTGTCGGGATCAGGGTAGGGGCAAAGTGACTCAAACAGATAAATTCCGCATTGTACTCTTCCACTGTCATATTGTCTTGAGTGAGGCAATTGAACTTGTCCCGAAGTTCCGATCGAGCAATAAATAGAATGTATATCTCCTGAAAGAGTCTAGAGAACTCTGCCCAAGTGACTCGGTCTGGTCTGAGCCATGTCTCCTAAGTTAACCACCAGTTATGTGTATTGCCCGTCAACTGCATTCTGACGGCAGCCATCCAATACTCTCTAGGAAGTTCAGCTGCTTCCAATTGGTGTTGAGTGTTTGTGAGCCACTCATGAACTTCAGTGGGCTCCTTTTTGCCTGAAAATGCACGGGGCTTCACCTGGCGGAAATCGATGATAGATCCCGTCGATGGCCATCGAGCTGGTAGGTTCGCCTGCTCCAGTGCGGTCACTATACTATTTCTCAGATTCTCTGCCTTGTGATGCTGAGCCTCTTGATGAATCTGCTGTTGGGCTTGCATCATTGCGTAGATCATTTAAAATATCTGTTGTCCGTCCATAGGCTGCCCTTGTGGAAAAATAGGCATCAGTGGGGTAAACTGCGGTGGTGGTAGAATATCGTCTTGTCAGAATCTTGAGGCATGCTGATTTGCTTGACTGCTTTATTGTGCTGATTGACCTCCACCCACTGGTGTTACTTCATCTTCGTAGGTAACCACAATACCTTGTGGTGTTCCTGCAGGAGTCTCGTCTCTTACTGGTGGATCCATTACTCTGCATCCAAAATAAACTATAAGAGGCACACAGAGCAATCATGGTAGGATGCGAGTCAAGAAATTAATTCGAATCCGATATAGAGATCATGAATGATTCAATCAAGTGGATGAGATCCTATAACTTATCCTATCCTTATTGTAGGCTTGCTCAGTTCTTTAGTTGAAACAGAAAAATTTAGTCGTTGACCTGTATGGGCCACCAAAAAAACTATGTCACGTCCCAATCCCAAAATGCCGAAGGACTAGCCACGTGGCAATGGCCAGCAGCACACTCCAATGGGCAAACCCAATTTAATGGACCCATTAGGGTATACTTAAGCTGTAAAACAACAGTAAAGGTCTATAATACTAATCTCATCCATAGCAGATAATCACAAAATAAATGTCAGAATAATCAAGTTCAAATATATCCAACAAATCTCAATAAAAAGTCTCATGGAACAACCCGATAATGAGTTTGATACATCAATTCAATAAACTGGAAATAATAGAAATAACTGAGTATAAATAAAGCAGATACTCAGGAGAAATCCTCGGCGATCACCTTGTCCTCTGGTTTTGGTACTGCTCCAGCGCCTGCTCCTGTTCCGTACACCTCGGGATAGATCTCCTCTGCTAAACCTAGGGACATAATCCAGATCCATGTGCTCAGGGGACATAGCAAGGTATAAGAATAACTCAAGCCAAAATAATTTAGTACAATAATAAATGAATCAATAGGATAAACTATGTAACCAGATAAGTGATATGCAAATGAAAGCATCACTAGACTCAGGCTGAGACTACTACAAGCTCTGTGTCGGGGAGCCGATAGCAATGATATCACTAGTAGAGTGCTTAGCTCTGATGTAGAGTCTAGAGCCTCATAATAATAAATATATATATAAAATCATCTTGTAGCCTGTGTGTCTCTCCCCACCCAATGTAATCACACGTCTCATCTCCATGACACGCAAGATCATGACCTCTAACTGATGCAGTGAGTCATAATGATAGCTATGCATATGTAGTATCTATGTCATAAATCCTGTAATCTATACAGAATCACCATAAATAACTCAGAAGATTCTGTCAATGAACAATGTCAAGTGTCCTATGGTATGACGTACTTGATATTGCAAGCACGAAGATATATATGGTCGTGATATCAATCTCTAGTGACATTACACGACTCCGCGTACGGCGTCGACACCCAAATATTATTCGGATACTAAGCAATGTCACACGGTCCTTGGTTGAATCGATACATCATGTAAATAATTCAAGGAAATAATATAATATAATTGCTGCAAGTATGGCAATGTACACTTGCCTGGGATTTGGTTTCCAACTGCTGCTCTGGTATCAGCGGGATCTGCAGGTACTCCTTCGGTTGCTAAAATAAATACTACCATCATGTTTAGAAGATATAAAATAGCTAGAATTGCCTGTCCATAAGTCCAATTTGGACACAGGGACAAAATTGACAGTTTCTGGTCAAAGCGGGGTCCACATGCGGCCCACTTCGCACCAAAAAATGTTCCAGAGATAATATTCTCTAAATTTGTCAAACTTAGTATCTATAAGTCCAGAACGATGATCCGAATCCAACGAAATGTCCAAAACTGGGTTCCGATGAGCCGATCACAAAATTGCCCGTCAAGTGGAGCCGTAGGGCCCACGATATGAGATTTTGTCATCGTTCTCAGAATCGAACCAAACTTGGGTCACAGGACCAGCATATTGCTATGATTATAATAGCTTAAGTTTTGTTTCAAAACAACGAGCGTACACGAAGTTATAATGAGTTTTAGAACATGGCCGATATGGGGTATTGTCGACGGATACGCGTTGATTCCGGTGTGCACGTACATCCAAATTAACTTTTGCAAAATTTCACACATCCGTATTGACGGTGCGCACCTTTGGTAAAGTTTGCACATGACCAAGTTACCTCGTTTAGCGGGGCACACCCAGTTTCGAAAAAAATTAGATTTTTAAATAACCAAGTTTTTGGTCATTTTCACCCACAAAATAATTACAATCTACAGCTTAATAAATTAAACTAAAATAGGATTTTAAAACTTGGTTATACCTTCTAAATTATTGTTTAGGAAAATTTTGAAAATATTTAGCAGGTTGGTTGCAAAATGGTCGTGAACTGGGGAGTTCGGAACAAATTCTAAATTTTCAAAAATTAGGAATATTTTCTTGATTTTGCGTCGCAGTTTGCGACCTACACAGGATGCGATACCCTAAACTATTTACATGGGTTTCGAGAGGGTCACGAGGTCTACACACAGGATTTGACAGAATAAAAAATGGATCAACGTACAAAAAGTTACGCGAGCGGGAAGGGGTATACCTCGTTGTTGCGAAAGGACGCAGCGCGGTGGGGCACGGCGGTTGCTGAGGCTGCGACGGCTGTTGTGCTGCTCGGTGGCGGTCGTCGGGGGCTTCGTCGTCGTCGTCGGAGGTCGGGGTCGATCGGCGTGGGCGTCGGGGTGGGCCGACGGAGCGGTGGCGGTGATGTGAGGGTGGTGATGGTGGTGGCGGTGATGGGGTTCTGCGGGGGTTTAAATAGGAAGGCAGAGTGGGGAGGGGTCGCTGGGGTTGTCGGGGTCGTCGGAGGGGTCGTGGGGTCATCGGCCGCAGGTGGGGCGGCGGTCGCACGGCCGAGTCGGGGGGAACGGGGGATCCTGGGGGGAGAGGGGTTAGTACTGTGGTTAAGCGGTCGGGCCGGGTACGGGTCAGGTCGGGTTGGGTAGGACCCGACCCATTAGGTTAGGGTTTGGGTCAGTTAGGTTCAGCTGGGTCCGGTTCGGGTTGGGTTTAGCCCGGTTCGGTTCGGTTTAATTGGGTTTAGTCTGGTTTAATTAAAACATGAATTTTACGCTAATTAAAAATAGTTTTAGAGCCCAATAAATTTCAGAAAAATTATACAACATCCAATAATTAATTATACTCCCAAGAATATAATTTTTGTAATATTTTCATAATTAGTTTAATACATAAAAATATTAATCCATGAAGGCCATTTTAATAATTAAATAAAAAAATTATCGAAAAAATCCAAAAAATTCAATTTAAAATATTAAAAAAATAGGTTGTTACAGAAGCAATCCAAACCGATCGGCTTTAAATCGAACCAAAGGTCTGGTAACATTAATGTTAGTTGTAATGTTCATTTGAATATAAGTTCCAATATTAATGTCATTTTTTATTTTTTTTGTGATTATATTTTAATGTTCAAAGTTAAGTTAATTTAAAAATATGACATTTGATCAAAAAATGACACAACCAATGTATGACAAGTGGGCCCTCATATCTTTTCGTAAATCGTGTAAACATATATATATATATATATATATATATATATATATATGAGGGCCCACCTGTCGTACAATGGTTGTATCAATTTTTTTATACAACCATCTGTATCAAATTTTTACGCCCAAACTTTTAAGTAAACTGAACGATCCAGAGCAGTGCTATATGCACAGCTAGTTTTTATCTTGCATCCATTCCCTACTGCCACGTGTCACGTTATTAGGATAGGGGTGTGTGGCCCGAGGAAGATACGATGGGCCACGATGTCACATTATTAGCCAGTCCATTCATCTTCACAACCGTAATGAACCTATTTATACAGATTACATTGTGAACTCAACCAAGTAAATATATATACATAGTGAAAGGAGAAGAACAGTCGCAATGGAGAAGAGCAAAACCAACAGCTGCTGATGGGCCACCATCCCTATGGAGATCCTCGCGAAGTTAATGGTATTGGCGGAGATGTCGAATGATGAGGTCGTCCGCGTGTCTTTCGTTTGCTGGTTGTGGTGGAAGGCGCTTAAAATTTTCCTTATCTTTTATTTAACATTAACATTGATATTAATATTAACATTAACATTAACCATTAAAAAATTGGGTGATTAATTTTTTTGGTTAAAATTTGCATTGACTGTTGCTATGTCAGCTGTGATGTCAGATGCTACATAATGGGAGATGACAGACAAATTTTAACATTAACTTCCATGTTAATATTAATTTTACTTTTAATATTGATTTTAATGTTAATATTAATTTTAATGTAATATTAATATTAGTTTTAATATTAATGTTAATATTAGTATTAATGTAAACTTTAATATTAATCTAAATGTTAATATTATTTAAATATATGTTCATAATCAATTTTTTTTTATCGATTTGATAATATCTACTCGGGCTATTTTTTTTTATTTTTACTATCTTACCTTCCTTAGTCTATATATGAGGATTTTCTTGTTTGCATGAGAGTGAGGGTATAAAGGAAAAACTAAACAAATAAAAAAAAATTAGGGTCTAAACTATCTAATTGGACAAGTCAGGGCTCAAACTCTAAGCTGTTATAAAATCCAGGGTCTAAACTCTAAATAGCTCTATTAACTACAATATATGTTTAATTATTTTTAAAAGTTAAACTATTTTTAAAGTAATTGTATTATTATCTACTTTAACATATACTAGCATATACGCATGTGCGTTGCACACATTTATTATTAGGAAAATTTAAATAAGGGAAACCTATAGTCAAATTTTGTTCATTTTTCAATGAATGAATGATGCTAAACAAAGTCCATTTGCCAAATGCACAGTTTTTTTTGTTTTTTTTTAGGGGGGGTGGTTTTAAAATTAAACCAAACGTCTTTTTATATATTACTAAATTGACTGCTAAAATTTTCAGTAATATACCTTTCCCTCTTCTTTTTCCATACCCTCCCCAAATTGTCCCTCAAACAACTGCTAAAATTTACCAAAAATGTCGGTAAAAAGAACAACAGAGAAAATATCATTTCCAAAAGGGAAGAATATACGAGGAAGAAGGGAAGCGATAATGGCCGCAAGGGAAAAGGCCGCAAGTGCAGAGGCCGCCAAGATAGAGGTTGCAAGGGCAGAGGTGGCAGCGGTAGCGGCAAAAGCGGCAAAGGCGTCAGCGGCAGAGACTTCGGGTTCTCATGTGCCGGCAGAGGCATCAGCACCGCCTATTTAAACAGAGGAAGAGAAGGCAAAATCTCAATCTAAGACAGAGCACAAAGAGACATCGGACTCAGAAGTATCATAGTCAGATAAATTTGAATCTGAATCAGATTCAGAGGCAGCCGAGCCACCTACAAAAAAGACAAAAAAGTCACCTACATCGCCAAAGGCCCAAAAATCTATTTTCGATTACAGAGTCCCAAGACTCAACTCATACAGAACAACGACCTAATAAATCGAAGGGCAACTGATACAGAGTCAGACTATGAGGATTCTGAATACTCATCAGAGGAGGAAGATGAAGAGGCGGAGCCATCTGCCAAGAAAGCAAGCAGGGAGAGGAGGTAAAAGCTTTTATAGACACTAAATCTAAGAAAACTTAAAAAATATTTCAAAAATAAGGCTGTTATACCTGAAAGATCCATTAAGATGGCTGATGTCGAAAATAAAGATTTCCTGGATGTTTTAAAATTCTACCAGTTGGAGAAACTAACAAATCCTGTCTTGCAAAAATCTCTCAAACAATGGTCAGAGAATTTTACTCAAATCTTAAGGCTGAAATTGAACAAAAATAAGAGGATCAACAACTGTTGTTTCTGAGAGAAAACTGATACATTTAAATGCTGCTGTCATCAATAAATTTATGGATTTGATCCAGTTCCTGATCTTGATATGAAAGATGTTGATAATGTGTCCTTGACGGATGCAATATATGAGATTACAGGTATATCAGTTGGTGTCATGACCCCACAAAATCTATACAAAGATCTTTGTATAAATTGTTGCATGTCTACATATCTTAGACACTCAAACCTACTGGAGATGACTTTTCCATCCATTCTGATAGAGTAAAACTTCTTTATTATATGGGAAAGAAAAAAAATGATGGATATAGGTTCTTACATTTTGAGTAGAATGATGCATTTAGTGGAAAAATTAACTAAAAGGACATCTCTCCATTTTGGGGGATTTGTATGCTCACTGGCTAGTAAACATTGTGTCCCAAACTTAGCATCAGATGCTTATATCAAAAACAAAGGCCCCATGAGAAAACTAACTTTCAAACGAATGTTTGGAGATCGGACAGCAGCAAGCAAACCATCAACATCAGGAATCCCAACAACCAAGGACAAGGTGGATTACAATTTGTTGCTGCAAACTTTGAGAAAGTCTGCAACGAGATAAAGACTATATCCAACACCCAAAAATTGATTCTGGATAAGATGAACCAGCTATAGATAGAATTTGTGGATGAAGAAAAAGAAGAAGAAAGAAGAAATGAGAAGGTGAACGGGGTGAGCCCCAACTGGTGGTAGAATTTTTTGGAGGTATTAAGTAATAATATTACTAGTGCTATTTTATATTTTTTCCTTATTCTAATACTCTTGATGATTCCATAATCTAATAGACACATTGATACCTCCAAGTGTAGGTGAAGGAGAATTTGAAAAAGAAGAAGAAGAAGAAAAAAAGAAGAAGATCAAGAAGAAGATTAATCTTTTGAAAATTTTATTTCATTTTGGATTGTAATGTTTGAAATTGTAGTATGGTTTGGATATACAGTTGGTCTTGGTGGTCAAACAGTGAAATGTGTTTGGAAAATAGTTATGTGGAATTTGCAGTTAGAGCTTCACATTAATTGAGCTAAGTTTGGTGCATTCCTTTGATTTGCAGTTGGCCTTCACATTATTATTGATTTCTTGGTGTATTCGTTTGATTTGCATTTGGCCTTCACAGATTTTATGAGTCCTAGGTGCATTCCTAGGATTTGCAATTGGCCTTCATTCTGGGTGCATTCAAGGGAACATTAAAGCTTTATTTGATTGGAATATGTTTTGCTTTCTGTAAAAATTCAGTATACCGATGCTATAAAGTTCAAAAGGAAGATTAATCTTTTGAAAATTATATTTTATTTTGGAATGTAATATTTAAAATTGTAATATGGTAAGGATATACAGTTGGTCTTGGCGGTTAAACTATGAAATGTGTTTAGAAAATTATTAATTGGAAGTTATAGTTAGATCTTCACATTAATTGAGCTAGCTTGGGTATATTCCTTTGATTTACAGTTTGCCTTCACATTTTTATTGATTTTTTAGTGTATTCTTTTGATTTGCAGTTGGCCTTCACAGATTTTATGACTCCTAGGTACATTCCTAGGATTTGCAATTGGCATTCACAGATTGTATTAATGCGTTGGATGAAAATTTTTGAAATATTTGAATTAGTGTTGTCTTATCCCTTTAAGTGTAAAAGAGTCATACATGTAATCATGCATGTTCATCCCTTGTTATTGCTGAAGCAAACTGCGTATGAAAAATTCTCTTGAGTAGTAGGTTAATTATATTCGAACACACGCAAAAAATTTATTTTCGTCAACATATTTTGTGCAGCCATACAGTAGAAGTCTGAAAGTTAACTTGGTATTTAAAAATTGTGCAGAGCGATACCATCAAGATTATTTTGATGGAATCGTAATGTAGATTGTATTAAGTAGCACATATCTTACATTATATAAAGCGACTTCTACACGGCTCAAAAGTAAAAAATAAAACCTTAAAATAACTTCCATCTTATCCGTGCAAAACCTAAATAAATACTCAAACAATTTAATTAACAAAAAGAAATAACGGAGGATTAAAAAGAAAAAAAATCTAAAACCAACATTCTTTCTCATTATCCGTAACCCACTATTTTCTTCCAACAAACTTAAACACTAAATTTAAAATCGTTTAAATACTACATTCAAATTTAATTTAAAAATACCAAAAAATATAAAAAAAATTTAACAAATTTTAATTCAAATATATTTAAATATTTGAACTAAGTACATGGTATTATTTGACTCACATATCCAAAACTGTAAAAATATATCAATAACAAAATTTAAATAAAATATATTTAAATAATATTCTAATTTTTTAAAATAGTTAATATATATAGTTGTATATTATTAGAGAACAAAAGCAATAAATAAAGTAAATAAATTTCTATATTACTAGAGTAATAATGATTTGAATACAAATTACACACTTGTATCTTTTGTAATAAATTAACGGTATTTAGATAATTATATGTTAACCGTAATCAACAACCAAATATATATTAAAAACCAGAAATTTTTTTCCTTCACCACGGAAAATATTTAATATTGAATGAAAAAAATGATATTAAGATTACCTTGACCATGCTTTAAGATTTCCCTCAATGGGATAGTAGGTTCATGATATTCTTTAAAAATCAAAATTATGATATTTGTTTATATTTTCCATAGATGATATTCAAATTAACAAAAATATTCGAATATAATTTTGAAACTTGGAAGAACAAATGATATTTAAACTACTGTAAATATTAGATATCAGGTTAATATGATAAAACATCACAACCAAAAAATAATCCGTTTACTTTTCTAGATTAAAACCAACAAATATTATCATTATGAAACCAAAAATATTATTAAAATTTTAATATATTATTATTAAAAAATAATCGTAGTCGAATTTTTCATGCAAAAAAGAAACAACACGAAGTAAACTAGGAGTGATTTTTTAAAAAATAGCCGACGTTAAACTAGGAGGAATTTTTAGAAAAAAACTAGGCGTTAACCTAGGAGGTTTTTTTTTTTTTTTTTAAAAACAACAGGCGTTCAACTGTAAAATAAAACGTATGTGTTAAATACAAGTTAATGTAGGGTGGGGAATGAAAATATTGAATGTCCAATGTCCATTAAATTACAGTAATCTATGAGGGTTTTTTTTTAAATAAGTGAGCAGGTTAATATGACATACTATAAGAAAAAGTCAAAGAGACAACTTTCACAATTAACAATACAACTTTCACAATTTACAATGCACTTGTCTGAGATATATCGATACTTGTGTGTATTATAGAAGGACCATATATATATATATATATATATATATATATATATATATATAAAGAGAAAATCGTAAGTAACATAGTGACTATAGTAGAATATGCAACCGAATGGAGAGATTATATGTATGTCTATCTACAAGTGCATGCATATATATTATAGATATTTATTAAACCTTATCCATATATTATATTATAAAATACATGCATATCTATAGTATGCATGGAACTAAAATTTAGGGATCAACCTTATCTAAAGTAGTAGTAATAATAATAATAATAATAATAATAATAATAATAATATATCCTTCCATATTGTTTATGCCAAAGATGGAAGCATATATTATAAAGAAAAATGTAAGTAGCCACCATGTATCTAATCCTGTATAGGAACCGAGAAACTGGATATAGCATTATCTCAATTTAAAAGTCTATTATCCTTTCAAGCAAACTCCTAACTAAACCAATCAAGATAAGTAAATCCTGAACCCACTCAAAATAAATAAATCCTAATAAAATACATCATGATCCAAAAGCTAACATTTTGAACCAAATTCTATACACAAAACCGATCCCTCCTCCCTTATTATATATACACACATATAAAGTAAACCTAACATCTAAACCCCTAGTCTCCTCTCACCAGCGCCTACACCAGACGAGCCACGCGGATGCCCCCGTCCTTCCAAAACCAAAACTTTTGCACTTCCATGAGACAATACTCCGCCATCTCGACGCTCTGTGCACAACCCCTATCATTCGACCGACCACTATGCTGAGCCGGTCGAACACCGCCACCCCTGCGAGCCAACGAATCCCATGCCACGAAAAACCCTGTACTCGAACTCGCCGTGTCGAACTGTTCGGACAGGCTGCCATGTAAAACCAAGAGGACCTGAGCCCACCGTCACCAACCTTGGGGCAGCCGACAAGACCGCGCCACCAAGACTAGCCCTTGCTGTGTTGTTCCCTCGATCGCGTCGCCTCCAGTCCGTGGTTCCCAAATTTGTCCCCATCCCTGGCCAACCGAGCAACTATGTTAATTTCTGGCTTTGGTATTTGAGGACTAGTCGCAGACTTGGACAATTAGCAGACAATATACCTTGTCAACTTTGTATAGTTTATTTACATGCATTCTTTTCATTGTTTCTATGTGTACGTGTCTCTATTTCTATTCTGCAAGTATACCTTGCCAAGTTTTCAATTTCATATAGCATTCTTAAATTGATGCACTTATTTTATGATCTATATTTGTTTTTGTAGATTCACATGATTATAGTCTTAGATATTATTTTCGTTATTACTTGATCAGAGACACTTGTCATAGACCATGTATTCATTGACCATGTATTAGTTTGGATAGCAATGGATTGTATCGATCCACGTGAGTGTGAGACACGGTGAGAACGATTATACGTGTATAAACTGTTTTTTCTTATTTCGTTTTTATTTTAACCTAGTGTCCACGAAGGATAGGGTTATGTTGTTATCCTAGTGGCCACGAAGGTCTAAGGTTTGACTCGTTCAGCCGTAATTCGCTGAGGGCTATGGTGGTTTGACCTCGTTTTCTTTTGGTAGTTCACACACATGTAGTTGTTCTCATATATGCACCATGATTAGCGTAGTTTCAAACTTTTTATAATCAAGTCTGGTTAGTTTCTGTAGTGCCCCACTCTGCGTCGACACTATGTACAAGAGATATCGATTTGCTGACTCAAAACTGATATCTTCCTTAAGAGCTCCTTGTTGAAGCAGGAGATGACTGATCAAAGGTGAGTGGGCAGAACTGCATTCTCTGATTCTTGCATGCCTTAATAATGAATCTGAGTTTTTGAATGCTCTTTGCTTAAGAGAATGATAGAACCTGCCTTTGCATGCTTAATAAGAGAACTCACATAGCTTGTTATTGAAACAAACTTGTCTGCTTAACTAAGAGAACCTGAAACGCTTGTCTAAGAGTAAGAGTTTGCATGAACATGTTCCACTATCACTTGTGCTTCGAGAGAACCATATCGTGTGCTTGAACTTGTTCAGAGATGGCAGCTAGTCTGTATAGAGATAGATGGTCTGATGGTTCATCTCGTCCGCATCCTAGAGTTATTTGATAGTGTTTCATGCATTCGCATTGGTCGGACACTGCTAATAGCATCAGATAAAGGAGTCATTGGTTAGGATTACCGCTACCGATTCTGAGTTTCTCGGGGACCGAACTACATATAAGATAGTTCATTGTGTTGGCTTGATAGAGGATAGTCCCTAGATGTGCATTTGTCACTAGAGTATTTGAGTATAGCTCACGAGACACGCTGCGCACACCCTGATAATAGAACAATCGGCTTGTCTTGTCTGCTTGCTTATATCGAATATGAACTCTGTTTTCAAAGATGTTTCCAAAAAAAAGTACTATGACCCCGTTCTTGTGCTGTATGTAACGAACATAGGTAAAACTAGAAAGATCACTAGTAATGTAATATTTTATAACATGATTACTTAGTGTTAGTTTTAGCGAATGTTGCTTCTATTCAGTTATTTATACTCACCAGTACTTATAAAAGTGCTGACCCACCAACAGTTTGCTTGCTTGTAGGTATTGGATCGTTCGAGGAAGCGATAGGCGTGCCTCATCCCCAAGACCCGAAAATCTATTTCGATTGCTTTGAGGTACTTTTGTATAGAGGGGCATAATGTATGGAACGATGCCATTGTATTCAGAGAACCCGTTCCTCGATTTGTTCCGAATACTCAGATGAATAAATGTTTGCAACAATGTGTCTCCGCTGCTTACTCGATAGATGCGATGATGGCCAAACTTCAACGATGTTGCCTTGTACGGGCGCAACCCCAGGCTTGCACGACATCACATCCCGGTGGCAAACGACTATACGTCCCGCGGGAGCGCCGAGGCGCGGTGATTGGCGCCCGGCGGGGGCGTTGGTCGGGAGACTTTCGGGACTGGGAAGTGACAGTTTCATGATATTGTTTATTTACTTTACATTCGACATGTTTCTATGTATTTTGTTATGTACCACTTAGGACCTGGTCCATTTCCAGGTTTAGCAGACGAGAATTACCCGCAGACGTCTGGACATGGACCCGAGGGTACTACAATAGTTGATGTCCTGCAAATGCTTAGTTATTTATAGCATGGAATTAGCTTTATATTATTGTCCTTATCTTTTACGTCTCCTAGTAGTGGATTTGTCTCCACCGGACGACTTTTGGATTCTTGATAAGATTAATCTATGTGTATTTACATTCATCATTATCCATTATTAAATTTAATTCTCATGACTTACTCTGCTGATATAGCCTTGTCACGCCCCAGTCCCAAAAATACGTAGGACTAGGACACGTAAGCATGCCAGCCGCAAGGATATGGCAACTCCAATATATGGAAACCAAATCCTTACGTACGCTGTAATATGAATATCAAATCCATAAGTGGTATAAAATGTATCACCAGTCACAGGGTATGATCTAAATCTCATCCACAGAAAATTAACTATAAATAAATAACCAGTATCTATGAAACTAGATCTCAATAAGAAGTATCTAAGGATGATAGTTGGATGGAAACAAATCCACTACCAACTCGAATATAAGAGCAAATACAATATGAGTACAACACAATAAACACAATATAAGAATACCAGCTATCCATCACGGCTCGAAGAGAAGACATCCTCGAAAACATAAGTAACCATCCGAATCTGTGCTCCTGCGAATACTCAAGAACAGATACACCTGGCAGGGGACCAGGTCCTCAGAGGGACATAACAAGATACTTAAACACATGCCAATAAAGTACTGAAATAAATATCCAAAGGGGTCGCCTAACCGTCTAAGTGAATGCAGTTAAGAACAACTTTCCCCACAAGTGAGCTATCTGACTGAAAACCTGGGATTTGGCATGGTTCTCTATTGGAGATCCAGGGGCCTTAAAAGGCACGGCGTCTTTCGAACGCCGGAGGCCAGCCTGATAATAATATAATATATAGTGGTCATCACCACCCGTATCTCCGGTGGAGAATCCGGGCGCACAATAGAAAAAGTGTAAAGGAGCTCAAATGCGGTACTTGTTGTTCTCTCCACCCCATGCTCTAAGCATGTCACATCCATGACACAATAACACCTCTAATAACTGCCAAGTCTACTAGCATGCAAAGTTTCTAACAGCAGTTATTCCTAACGCATGACCCATACGTACAGGAGGCCAGACCTGTCACGCAGTCTGTGATCTACATGAGACACACTCGTGTAACAACTGTGTCACGGCCAATGAACCTAATGATGCTACATGATAATGGGGTAGTCTCATAAACAGGGTCAATGCAAATACATAAATAAAAATATATCGCGACGACACCGTCACGCGTATTTTATACAACAGTTAAAATATATGAACTAAAGACAAAATAAAGATGTATGCAACATATAGAATATGAATAACAGTACAATGGCAAGGTATACTTGCCTAGTAAGGAAGCTGCAATGTACCAATAATCTGCTCCAGAAATCGCGCAGAACAAATCCAATATCCTATGTACACATAAATATAATACAATAAAATCATTAGTCATTACACTAGTGCACGCACAACAATATTTACACAGGACTCAGGGGTACACTAGGGGTAATACTAGTCATCTAACACGGTCAATTACGCGTTGAATTATGCGGGTGTCGGGTCTTTAAGTACTGTACACGATCAGTCAGTACGTCGGTGTACACAAGGTAGACACCAACATTGTTCTTAGGGTCAACAAGGTCAAGGGCAAATACGGGACAGTCCACGGTGTCCTAGGGTCGTACATTCTGAATATATATAGCATAGTATTTAATTACTTATAATTTATGTACATACCATATATTTATATATATCTATATATAACACCCAATTATTCATACCAATCGAATACATGTACTAAGTATAGATATAAATATATATACTAATGAGTAATATAGGCGTAGGCATACATATACGTACACGCCTTTGGGTTCACCGACTCAGGGCCTGATGTCAGCTAGCAGTCATAAGAAATACGTATGTCCTAATAACATATACTCAACACACATACGAAATAAGAAGGTGGGACAGGTTCGAACCTCGGTGTACGCGTACGGGATTGGCTGGACGTTGATGAATAGAGGTGACGACGATGATGACGACTATAACGGCGATGATGGTGAGGACGACAATGCTGATGATGATAATGACTAGTGGGGTGACGATGAGGTGATGAATTGAGACGAGGAGGATGATGAGGACGATGGTGTGATGGTGAGGCTAATGATGAGATGATGACGATGCGATGATGCTGATGGGTGATGGCGATGATGATGTCGATGCTCAAGGTGAAGATGATGATTGCAAGGGCGTTAATAGCAATGGTGGAGGGAGTGCTGGTGGTGTTAATGGAGATGGTGGTAATGGTTCGTCGACGTGGGATTCGGGGTAGTCGACTGCTGGCTCGAGGAGGAGCAGCGGTTCGAGGCTCCGGCAGTGGAGAAGAGGAGGACGGGGGAAGTCGACTGCTGTGCTCCGGCCAGAGAAAAACGTCAGGTCGAGGTGGTGAGCGGCTGTGCTCAGGACAGAGCTCGGTGTAGAGGCGGGGCTTGATGTTGTCAGGTAGTGGCGGAAGGAGAAGGAGATGATGATGGTGGAAGAGGTGGCTGTGGCTCATCGGAGACAACGATGGGAAGGAGTAGAGGTGGCAATGGTGGTGATGTGTATTCGTGCAGCGGGGGAGATCGTGGTTTCGGGTTGGCTGCTGCTCGACTCCGGTGAGTAGAGTCGAGCCGAGCAGGGAGGAGTTCGACGAGGGGAGACTTCAGATGGCCGAGGTTGGGATGGCGGCTTCCGGCAATCCATGGCTCGGTGAGGATTGGGAAGTCGAGGATGTGCAGATAGGGAGGGAGGCGGACAGGCTGCTCGTGGTGGCTCCGGTGAGGTTCAGTCGAGCTGGCTCGGCGTTAATGGCGGAGGAGTCGGACAGACACGACTATGTACAGGAGAAAGACGGTGAGGGAAAGTGGCAGATTGCCTCTGGCGCGGGTGGAGAAGGTGAGGCTGGAGATGTAGGTCGCAGTCCGGCGGGGATAGCAGGGAGCTGGAGCAGGGAACTGAGGTGGTCACGATGCTGGTGGTGGTGATGAGTCTGTCCTGGGCTTCGGCAGAGAGATGTCGAAGGGGGGAGGCCACGGTGGCTAGGGGCTTCTCCGGCGAGGAGGCCGGCAGGGATGGCAGGGATGAGGGATGCATAGGGATGGAGATGTCGGCTACTGGAGTTTAGGTTTAAAAAAATAGGAAAAAATAAAGAAAGGGGAAAAAGAATTATTTATATACATATGTAAAACTTGGTTTGGGCTGACCTAGGGCAATGTGGGCTTGGTCAACTCTCCTTGGAGTGGGCCTTGGGCTTGCTATGGGGTGTTGGGAGGGCTATAATTGCCTTGTTTAATTATAAGGATAGGTTTAAATATACGAGAGCGATGTGCGCGCGTTGCACATCCCGGAAATTTACGGAAAAATCCACGTGAAGGGAAAAATAGATTTCTTCACGAATTGTCCAATGGTGGGGGCACTTTAATACGTTTTTGCATAAAAGCCCCCCAAAAATTAGAAAATTATGCAGAGGCAGAAATTAGTTTTAATTAATTAAGTCGAACGCGCACGATGTTCTAGAATTAATTAGGAGTACATGGGATTAGATTTAGGCGGGGCAAAAGTGTCAGGGCGTAGAGGGGACAGTGTAGAATATTAATAAAATTTGGTTTGCACAAAGTGGTCAAGATTGTGTCCCCAATTTTGATTGGGACGCACAAGGGTACAAAATTAGAATTTATATCGAATTAATAAATAACGTCCGCGACGTTTGTTGTGCGACTAAAATGTAGCACAAGAGAGCAATGTACAAGGGTCAGAATAGTAGGTGGACATGTCTAGGATAAGATCGTGTAGTTTGTAGACAGGCAATGGCTAGTGAGGTACTCCAATTATCGAAGCAACGGTAAGATGCGTTACGTGTCCTAACTATTTCGTAATTAAATTAAATACCGTATTTTAATTCTAATTAGGTTCAAACTAGCCCTAATTTTACTATCTAAGCCAAGTAGCCCTAATTTTAGGTGAGGAGGTTTACAATCTACCCAACTTAAAATAATTTTGTCCTTGAAATTAAACTAGGGTAGGGTTTCTCTATCTAACCTCACTTGATTACAGTCTAAAGAATTCTCCTTAAGTCAACATTGCAGTTTCTATCCAACTTAGAATTTACCCATCTATCATCTAAGGCTATACATCTAAGAAGGCTATGCCCTAAATTATTTAATCATGTTATTGAATCCTCAAAGTATTTTTTTTCCATACATATCCTCTATGATATGTCCTTAATCATTTATGAAAGAGGGTCACCAAGCAAAGCGATTGGCCTGCGGGGTATATCTAGTACGATCTATATATCAAACTTATACCAAGCAAGATGTTTCGTCTTTCCAAGATAAGGAAAGACGAAGATCAATAATAAAGAGTTCAAGGGAGAGGTAATAGAATGCAAGTATGGGGATCAAGGCGCTTTAAAGAATTCAATTGGAAATTTGTCAAGGCAGTTGTGGATTGAGGTCCTATTTCGGTAGTTCCTATTCACATGCTCGTATCAGTACGGTTGTGTAACGAATCCGATATGCTCAGATATATCTAGAGGGCAAGTACATTCGTCTACTAATCACTATATATCTCAATCCACGTAAAATAGTTATGTGAACGCGAATCGAGCGCACTATGGTTGATCAGACCGTAGTACACTGATTCTGAAATGTATTAGTGTGCGCGCCCAATAATACATATGTAGTGAACAAGCTTGATAAAGAATAAGCTTGCAAAAATTAGGCTATAATAGCAGCATAAGTCAAGATAGTACAACAAATATAACTACGCTGGATTATGATGAAAGAAGGTACAATTTAATTCAAGTTCACAAAACAAAAACAACATAAGCAACAATAATAAAAAGACTCTACAATCTCTACAATTATCATACAACCTTCTTGTCTAAGTCGCTAGTCGACCAAATAGGGGCATGGACCTCTAAATTCTATCGTCTGAATAAACACTGTCGTCTTATGCTATCATACAATTAATGTCATTCAATTACACTATCTCGATGGGTCAAGTGGACTATGTGATACTAGGTTGTGAGGCATACTACCCAACTTAAAAGAATTAAACTAATACTGTGACAGTCTTAAGAGGATCCTACAAAATAATCTTGCACACGTAAATAAAACAAAAACTCTCATTAAGGTATATGAGGAAAGATCTTGGTACTTATTAGGGTCTCCTATTGCATTATATAGGTAAGGGTCACCTTAAGTCTTAATTATAGTGCTCATAGAACATGTGTCAATAGCGAGAATAGAAGAGTTACTAGCCATTAAGGGGAAAGGGATCTAACTCGTATCGAGGTGAGGGTACATGCTACGCAATTTAAAACTAAGGGATAACCATAAAATTATAATCTAGATAAATACTCAACTATCAAGTTCTAACTACAAGACACGTAATTCAAAATCCAAGATCGCAACTATCACTTTAGTAAACCATTTGTCCTATCATAGAATACAATCACTTGGTCTATAATCAGAAGCGTCAGATTGGCATGAATTGAAAGATGAAGAAATGAAGGGGATAATTCATTCGTCGCATAATTAGCGAACGTTAAGGTTGCAGAGGAATAACATATAAAATTAAAATAGGGGGCTCTAGATAGCATCATGGTTTTCTAAAGGGGAGTGGGGTGCTAGTTGCTATGTTCGAGGCATGATTAAGAAAAGGGTTAATTATATTCCTCCAGGCTTCCTAGGGTGCTGTCTACTAATAATAAGGCAATGATCTAAGTTTGTAGTTCCCCAATACTATCCAATTATGAAGGTTAGGTTCAGTCCTAATGTTCAATATTGGTTCTCCATTGGTTCCTCAATACTAGGGTCAAACATTATGGTAAAACTTCTAACTGTCTCTAGTAGTGTCTATACTACTCTCAAGTCTTCTTAATACATCAAGGGGTAATGGTATACCAATCTAAAGATAAGGAATTCTAGGGTTCACTAGATATTCTAAACTTAGTGGTGTATCTATATTCTCGTTGTATTCTTAATAGGTGTGCTACCCTAATTATCATCCTAATAACAGGGGTTCCTATATTCTAGCAGAAGTCTATACTCAAAGAACTATTAGGGAAGTACAGAAACCAAGCAGGATACAATTGTTCAAATAGAACAAATAGGAGGAAGATAAATCATAGTCAATTATGGATGAGGTCCTATACTCTAGTCCTAGGTGCATACTTGTCTGGTACAGTAACGTAACCGAGACAATATGCTCTCGACCTGCATGGGCCACCACAAAAATATGTCATGCCCCAGTCCTAAAAATATGTAGGACTAGGACACGTAAGCATGCTAGCCGCATGGATATGGCAACTCCAATATATAGAAACCAAATCCTTACGTACGCTGTAATATGAATATCAAATCCATAAGTGGTATAAAATATATCACCAGTCACAGGGTATGATCTAAATCTCATCCACAGAAAATCAACTATAAATAAATAACCAGTATCTATGAAAATAGATCTCAATAAGAAATATCTAAGGATGATAGTTGGATGGAAACAAATCCACTACCAACTCGAATATAAGAGCAAATACAATATGAGTTCAACACAATAAACATAATATAAGAATACCAGCTATCCATCATGGCTCGAAGAGAAGACATCCTCGAAAACATAAGTAACCATCCAAATCTGTGCTCCTGCGAATACTCAAGAACAGATACACCTGGCAGGGGACCAGGTCCTCAGAGGGACATAACAAGATACTTAAATACATGCCAATAAAGTACTGAAATAAATATCCAAAGGGGTCGCCTAACCGTCTAAGTGAATGCAATTAAGAACAACTTTCCCCACAAGTGAGCTATCTGGCTGAAAACCTGGGATTTGGCATGGTTCTCTATTGGAGATCCAGGGGCCTAAAAAGGCACGGTGTCTTTCGAACGCCGGAGGCCCGCCTGATAATAATATAATATATAGTGGTTATCACCACCCGTATCTCCGGCGGAGAATTCGGGCGCACAATAGAAAAAGTATAAAGGAGCTCAAATGCAGTACTTGTTGTTCTCCCTTCCCCATGCTCTAAGAATGTCACATCCATGACACAATAGCACCTCTAATAACTGTCAAGTCTACTAGCATGCAAAGTTTCTAACAACAGTTATTCCTAACGCACGGCCCATACGTACAGGAGGCCAGACCTGTCACGCAGTCCTTAATTTACATGAGACACACTCGTATAACAACTCAGTCACGGCCAATGAACCTAATGATGCTACATGATAATGGGGTAGTCTCATAAACAGGGTCAATGCAAATACATAAATAAAAACATATCGCGACGACACTGTCACGCACATTTTATACAACAGTTAAAATATATGAACTAAAGACATAACATAAAGATGCATGCAACATAACAGTACAATGGCAAGGTATACTTGCCTGGCAAGGTATACTTGCCTGGCAAGGAAGCTGCAATGTACCAATAATCTGCTCCAGAAATCGCGCAGAACAAATCTAATATCATATGTACACATAAATATAATACAATAAAATTATTAGTCATTACGCTAGTGCACGCACAACAATATTTACACAGGACTCAGGGGTACACTAGGGGTAATACTAGTCATCTAACACGATCAATTACGCGTTGAATTACGCAGGTGTCGGGTCTTTAAGTACTGTACACGATCAGTCAGTACGTCGGTGTACACAAGGTAGACACCAACATTGTTCTTAGGGTCAACAAGGTCAAGGGCAAATACGGGACAGTCCACGGTGTCCTAGGGTCGTACATTCTGAATATATATAGCATAGTATTTAATTACTTATAATTTATGTACATACCATATATTTATATATATCTATATATAACACCCAATTATTCATACCAATTGAATACATGTACTAAGTATAGATATAAATATATATACTAATGAGTAATATACGCGTAGGCGTACATATACGTACACGCCTTTGGGTTCACCGACTCAGGGCCTGATGTCAGCTAGCAGTCATAAGAAATACATATGTCCTAATAACATATACTCAACACACATACAAAATAAGAAGGTGGGACATGTTCGAACCTTAGTATACGTGCACGGGATTGGCTAGACGTCGATGAAGAGAGGTAACGACGATGATGACGACTATAACGGCGATGATGGTGAGGACGACAATGCTGATGATGATAATGACTGGTGGGGTAACGATGAGGTGATGGTGATGAATTGAGACGAGGAGGATGATGAGGACGATGGTGTGATGGTGAGGCTAATGATGAGATGACGACGATGCGATGATGCTGATGGGTGATGGCGATGATGATGTCGATGCTCAAGGTAAAGATGATGATTGTAAGGGCGTTAATAGCAATGGTAGAGGGAGTGCTGGTGGTGTTAATGGAGATGGTGGTGATGGTTCGTCGACGTGGGATTCGGGGTGGTCGACTACTGGCTCGAGGAGGAGCAGCGGTTCGAGGCTCCGGCAGCGGAGAAGAGAAGGACGAGGGAAGTCGACTGCTGTGCTCCTGCCAGAGGGAAGCGTTGGGTCGAGGTGGTGAGCGGCTGTGCTCAGGACGGAGCTCGGTGTAGAGACGGGGCTTGGTGTTGTCAGGTAGTGGCGGAAGGAGAAGGAGATGATGATGGTTGAAGAGGTGGTTGTGGCTCATCGGAGACGACGATGGGAAGGAGTAGAGGTGGCAATGGTGGTGATGTGTATTCGTGCAGCGGGGGAGATCGTGGTGTCGGGTTGGCTGCTGCTCGACTCCGGTGAGTCGAGTCGAGCAGGTAGGAGTTCGACGGGGGGAGACATCAGATGGCCGAGGTCGGGACGGCGGCTTCCGGCAATCCATGGCTCAGTGAGGATTGGGAAGTCGAGGATGTACAGATGGGGAGGGAGGCGGACAGGCTGCTCGTGGTGGCTCTGGTGAGGTTCAGTCGAGCTGGCTCGGCGTTAATGGCGGAGGAGTCGGACCGGCGCGGCTGTGCACAGGAGAAAGACGGTGAGGGAAAGTGGCAGATCGCCTCTGGAACTGGTAGAGAAGGTGAGGCTGGAGATGAAGGTCGCAGTCCGGCGGGGATAGCAGGGAGGTGGAGCAGGGAACTGAAGTGGTCACGATGCTGGTGGTGGTGATGAGTTTGTCCTGGGCTTCGGCGAAGAGATATCGAAGAGGGAAGGCCATGGTGGCTGGGGGCTTCTCCGGCGAGGAGGTCGGCAGGGATGGCAGGGATGGATATGTCGGCTACTGGAGTTTAGGTTTGGAAAAATAGGAAAAATAAAGAAAGGGGAAAAAGAATTATTTATATACATATGTAAAACTTGGTTTGGGTTGACCTAGGGCAATGTGGGCTTGGTCAACTCTTCTTGGAGTGGGCCTTGGGCTTGCCATGGGGTGTTGGGAGGGCTATAATTGCCTTGTTTAATTACAAGGATAGGTTTAAATATACGAGAGCGATGTGCGCGCGTTGTACATCCCGGAAATTTACAGAAAAATCCACGTAAAGGGAAAAATAGATTTCTTCACGAATTGTCCAATGGTGGGGGCACCTTAATACGTTTTTGCATAAAAGCCCCCCAAAAATTGGAAAATTGCACAGAGGCAGAAATTAGTTTTAATTAATTAAGTCGAACGTGCATGATATTCTAGAATTAATTAGGAGTACATGGGATTAGATTTAGGTGGGGCACAAGTGTCAGGGCGTAGAGGGGACAGTGTAGAATATTAATAAAATTCGGTTTGCACAAAACGGTCAAGATTGTGTCCCCAATTTCGATTGGGACGCACAAGGGTACAAAATTAGAATTTATATCGAATTAAGAAATAACGTCCGCGATGTTTATTGTGCGACTAAAATGTAGCACAAGGGAGCAATGTACAAGGGTTAGAATAGTAGGTGGACATGTCTAGGATAAGATCGTGAAGTTTGTAGACAGACAATGGCTAGTGAGGTACTCCAATTATCGAAGCAACGGTAAGATGCGCTACGTGTCCTAACTATTTCATAATTAAATTAAATATCATGTTTTAATTCTAATTGGGTTCAAACTAGCCCTAATTTTACTATCTAAGCCAAGTAGCCCTAATTTTAGGTGAGGGAGTTTACAAGCCTAGCTTTGATAGACTCGTATTAGCGGGGCGCATTCAGTTCCGGGGTAAAATAGGGCGTTGATTTTTCTGTTTTTGGATCGCGGTTCGCGATCACCACAGGACGCAATGCACCGAGCGGGTTGCACAGGCATCGAGGGGGTCACACAGTCTACGCGTCACAACTAACAAAATGGAAAATGGGTCAACGAGGAGAGAGAAAATGCAACCTGAACAGGGCTCCGTGAAACTGGGTTCTTTGTGTCCGCGAGTCGTTTTGACACACCGACACGGGGCTGTGCCGTATCCGGGCTGTGTCCAGTCTGAGAGCAGTTGTGTCCTGTGTCAACCGTGTCCTAGCTAGGGCATCAGTTGTCGAGACTGCGTGGGGCTGGGCGGAGGTCGGGGAGGCGGATCTGGTGGCTAGGGCACGGGGCTAGGCGGAGGTCGGCGAGGCGGATCTGGTGGTGAGCAGCAGGTATGGGAAGGAAGACGAAGAGGGGATGGTCGGCTGTGGGGGTTCGAGGTCGAGCGGAGGAGTCATGTGGTGGTGTCGGTGGTGGGAGAGTCAGGCTCGAGGGGGAAAGGGGGTTATGGTGGTGGTGGTGCTAGGGTTGAACGGAGGAGATTCGTCGACGGGGCGCTGCGGGTCGGGGCTGGGAGCGTCGGTGGCTGCGGTGGGCGGCTAGGGCGGAGGTAGTCGGAGAGGGGAGCTCCAAGCAGTGGCTGAGGGTTTGGTTCCGGCGTCGAGGCGAAGGAGAGAGGGTTATATAGCGGCACCGGAACAGTAAATCCGGTAGGATTAGGTTTAGGGTTCAGATTGGGTAACGGGTTTGGGTCAGCGGGTTTCGGGTAGGGATTAGATCCGACCCGACCCGCTAAGGTTCGGTTTGGTTCAGTTGAACCGGGTCTGGGTTGGTTTGGTTTATTTTGGAAATAAATCGGGTTTATTTCTAGGGTTTAATTAGGTTTAATTCTACATTGGTTTTTAGGGCTTTAAAAATATTTCTGGGGTCCAATAAATTTTCGAAAAATTATCCTGTGTCAAGTTTTCCATTTTACACTAGAAAATATTATTTTAATAATATTTTAATACTAATTAGTATCATTTAAAAATCATTTAATCACAAAATATCTTAGTTTTAATTCCAGAAAATTGTGTAAAAATTGTTTTTAAAAATCCTTAAAAAATCAGGGGTTTTACAAAAAGAATCGCGGTCTCTTTTAGATTTTAAGCCCAACTCCTGCTCAACCTTGCGTGCCTCCGCAAGTATCTCTGAATACGTCTCATAAAAAGACGGAATGAGGATCTTTACTTCCTAGTTCAGACCCTCACGGAAGCGGATAGCTCGAGCCTCTAGCTCCCTCACCAAATATTTCATAAATTGGCGCAGCCTACCGAACTCTGTGGCGTACTCCTTCCCGGACACACTTCCCAGAGTAAGGCCCTCAAACAGCCTCCCCAAGTCTAATATGTTCGCTCGAGCAAAGAACTTTCTCTTTAAGAGGTCCTTGAACACCTCCCAAGACTGCCCTACATCAGCAAGAAGTGGTTCATTCCTGAGCCAAGTACGGGTGATATCGAACAACTGAAGTCCTACTGCCTCAACCTTCAGATCCTCAGCAAGACGAGAAACCCTTATGAGACGCTAAATATCCTTGAACCAGTCATCAGCGTAGACGATGCCCTCAGTCCTCTTGAAGGCCCGAGGTTCCAGCTTCTTGAAGTCCTGAATATTATCCGGCCGAAGCTGGGCAACCGACGGAGCAACCTGCTGCTAGACTGGAGCTCCTCTCTCTACTAAAGCAAGGGCAAGCTGATAAGCACTCTCAATACCCTACCGTAACACGTCAGTCTGCCTCTAGTGAGCCTCTGACTGGGCCATCTGAGCCTCCAATATCTCGCGAAACAATGTGAACACCTGAGTTGCATCTGTCGGCACGAAAGGTGGAGGTGGAAGTCTCTCAGACACAGCCGAAACAGTCCTCTGAGCTGGAGGTGGACCCCCAAACGCAGCTGATACGCCAATCACCAGAGAGGTGAATGGTGCAGGCCCTCGAAAAGTAGCAGATCTCTTAGAAACTGCTCCCCTCTGCTGTGATCTAGTCTTAGGCGGCATCATGAGGTAAATGGAAAGGAAAGAATCAATATAGCTCATGATGTAATGCATTCAAAGAAGGACAGTTAAAGATTAAATATCAATATCAAGAAAGAACAGTTGAAATAAATCAATAGAGTTTTTCCTAGATGTGATTGAGTATTCTCAGCCTATAGCCTATATCCTATATCCTGAAATAGGCTCGTAATAACACTCAAATAAGAGCACAACTATGAATCATACTAATTGCGACCTCGAAGACCTGCATAGGCCACAAATAAAAATGTGTCGTGACCCGCACCCGCTGTAGGGGCACAATTAGTGAACAACGCCCAGCCTACGCCGTAACATCGACGGTAGAATATTGTTTGGGTAAACTATCTATCTAGCAATCAAGATATAATAATGCTACCAATAAAATATGAATACTCAACCACAGATCTATAAGATGAAATAATCGCACAAATAAGATAAAAGAACCGAAGAGACAAATATAATTCACAAGACAAATAATATCCAATGAGTCATATAAAGATATACTAATAACAATGCTGGAGATAAATCCAGTATAAAAAGATCTATCTACTGAGCTACAAGTCCTGGGTCATCTGTCTTAATCGGGATGAGACCCTCCTAAGCCAAAGTCTCTGGCTCTAAGCCAACTACGTCCTGAGGCCCGTAGTGAGTGGGATACCACTCCTCAGTGTTATCTGGAAAAAATATATCCAGTCAGGAAAGGAGCAAAGTATATCTTTAACAACAGTTCCAATAAATGATATAAACTATGTAACAATAAATAAAGTAAATATACAAGATACAATTTACATGTACAAGAGATATGCAATATAAGGAATACTGAAAATAAATACAAGAATGAGCATCAAGAATATGAGCAAGAAATACTACTACTAAGTGAGTGAGTACCAGCTTCAACATGTGACCGGCTTGGAAACTTGCACAAGGATTATGGCCTGGTTAATCATACATGCAGTGTATGATTAACACTATTCAAGGAATAAGACATGCACAAGGAGGGTATGATCACATATTTACACTAAATACTCTCCGCCCCTGACTGGTATAGTGGATCCAACCATGGTACGTTATGACACGGGATTCTCTGGGTAGGTAGCAAGTCTCCCCAAGAATCAATGTATGTATATGTACAAGAAGAACAAGGAACAAGGCTTGCACAAGATACACCATAAATACCAAGGAATAACATCTCATGACAAGATCCAGATATACCAATCCGTATAACCATCATGTCAAAAATTAAGGATATCTACACTAAATACAAGAGACATAGAGGATATCATGAATAAGAAACTATCAGAGAATGTACTTGCCTGGAATTTGGTGAATAGTATTAAAGATGTCCGATACGGTGCCTCGGAGACCTAAATATAAAATATTACATCAATACAAGGTTTTGGAATAAAAATAAGTTAAACTAGTCAAACAGTCAAACTAGGTCAACTCTAGGTCAAACTAGTCAAACTTGGTCAAACTAGCTATTTCTAGGTTGTATGAGTCCATATCTAGGATATTTGGTCCATACACTATGTAACTAGGCTATACTAGCTATACTAGGATACCAACAAAATATCGTATCATAAGACACGCAAGTTATTAGATATAAAAATACTATAATATATATAAGACAAAATATATAGTACTCAACCAAAGTAATGCTAAGTTGATACCTTGGCTTTGAACAAAATACGGTATCACACCACCTACACACCCATCTTGATACACAAACTCAATACCTTGAGTATAAACCAATACCTTGACATTACCTTGGTATCATAAGGTAATACAATATCTAACATTAGCTAACTAACCGTACACCTCACTATACACTAATATGCATTTAAACTTATAACAATACTATACTAAATTAATATACTAATATACCCCTTGATATTTAATACCCGTACCCAAGATACCTCAACTCTCATTACCTTGTTGTAACTCAAGGTAATCTAGAAATAATACTAACCAATGCTAACTAGTACTTATATATATATATATATATATATATATATATATATATATATATATATATATATATATATATATATATATACTTAACTTACTAACATAACTAACTATCAATATAAACTAACTTAGCTTATTAACTAGCTTATCTTAACTTATCCACAACTTAAACTATAAGTACTCAAACTATTGCTGCTTATTGTTACTGCTCCTACTTATCGCTGCTGCTGCTGCTGCTTATAGCTTCTGCTGTAGCAGCTCATCGCTGTTTCTGCTACTGCTTATGGCTTCTGCTGCTGCAGCTTATCGCTGCTTCTGCTGCTGCTTACTGCTTCTGCTGTAGCTTTCATCTTCTGCTTGCTGCTGCTGCAGCTTACTGCTTCTGCTTGCTGCTGCTACAGCTTGCAGCTTCTGCTGCTGCTTATGGCTGCTGCTGCTTATGGATGCTTCTTGCTGCTTCTCTCTGCTTATCCGACTGCTTATTGGCTGCTACTCGCTGCTTATTGCTCCCCCTAGCTCACATGCATACATCTATACACACAAACACTCACTCATATAAATATATATATATATATATATATATATATATATATATATATATATATATGCTACCACATACCCACACTAATGATGCACATGCACTCTCCTATTCTCCTATGACCACCAACACATCAAAATAAATATAGAACATACACATAATTATATATATACATATATATCATATAACAATTATAATATTATAATAGCTATAACCAAGGTAAATTAAATTGTAATGCAAGAATCAAACACATGGAGTGCACCGCACCCGTATCACACTAAATCTATGATACGCTTGCGATACGGCTCCACCACACCACCAAACATACCCCGAAGGACATGAGCAAGTCTAAAATTATAATTAGAAGCAACACGAAGTGTTATCTACTCAACTACGTGCCCGTGTTAAAATATGACATGCTCAAACCCCCGTGCCGGAAGAAAACCCCCAAATCAACCATATCGCCAAATTGTCGGGATACGGCCTACACGTATCCAATTGTGGATACGACACTAGTCATACACAACCAAACACATGTCAATTTTGTCTAGTTGACCTATTGACAAACACAAGATGTATTAATCTCGAAATTTTCCTAAAATTGACATAAAATACCACATAACTTTCTCCATAGGCCTCATATGAATCTAATTCCAATTTCTTTGGGTAGCCTCAGTACATGAGAGTGTTTCTAATAATTAAATTATAGATTTATAGTCTAATTAGAGAGAAAAAAACTGAATTATACATATTAGGAGATGGATTCCCAATAAAATCTCCAAATTGAGTGTCAATAGCCTTCAACTTGTAAATCCTTGCTCCTTCTTGTAGATACTTGCTTCTTCCTTGTAGATCCTTGCTTTCTCTTTGTTCTAATAGCCTCTAATGATGAATAGGAAATGAATTAGGAAGAAATTTGGGTAGGGATTGTTGTAGGGATGAAGGAATTTGAAAGAAAAAATTTCTAAATCTAGATTTGGAATAAAAAATAAAGAAAGAGAGTCTCTCCCCACTCCTATGGTGGCCGGCCACTAACCCCTCATCCAAGCTACTATGAAATATCCATAATACCCCTTGGGGCTTTTCATGAAGGAATTAATTAAGGAGGAAAGGTTCTAGTCTAATTGGTTTAACTAATTAATTCATCCTCCGAATGAATGTGCTTACTATGGGCTCAATTCTAACTAGAATTAAATGTTGGTCCATGGATCTAATCTAATCTAAACTAGTTAGATCCACTAACACAAGTCCAAAATAAAATCTAACATCTAACAATAAATAAATAATATAATAAATAAATTTATAACATGCATAATATTTAATTAATTACGAAAAGACCAAAATATTATTTCTTAGAAAATATGGTAGTGACACTGGCCGCATGAGAACTTCGTCTTCTCCAATAGCAGGTTCGGTTATGACGAAAAAGCTCCAAAAATTAAAATCTTGTTTTGTCCATAAAATTCTCATTTTAAGTCCAAATCGGGTGAACCAAAAGCCAAAATGCTCTAAATTAAAAGCTCTATCATGTAGAAAAAATTGGTTTTTAAAGACACAACTTTAATAGATCAAAACCAAGAAAAACTCATAAAACCCATAAAATTCTAAGCTACAAATATAGATCTACACTAATCCATCGATCAAAACAGAAAAGTCCAAGTACTAAAAGTGCTTAGAAATACATAATAAACGTAATGGAATAATAATATGGAGGGTTTCTCCATTTCTCATATAATGTGTACTTGCCTATGAAATGGGGAGAGAAAGCTAAAAAAAGAGGAAGAAATGAAGAAGTGAGGAGAGAGAGAGAGAGAGAGAGAGAGAGAGAGAAAAAATTGGATTATATACGGTAGGATTGAGGGTTGAACCAAAAGTTCTCATGAGTTGAACCAACCCATAAAATAAACCATAAACCAAGTTAAACCAAAGAATGGGTCTAGTCTCCATGCACATGCAACTATGTTAAAATAAATACATTCTAAATACGTATATCGGGAACGGGAGTGACATCTGTATCCACCTTAAAAAAAAAATTTGTCCTCGAAATTCGAATCCAAGCAATATCTAGAGAAGTCAGGACAAACATGATACAAATCTACTAGCAACTACACAGTCAATTAATATTATCACAACATAAAGGTGATCACTTGATCACAAAATCTGAGATATGAAGGTATAAGGTAGAATATACCTTCTTAATCGAATAGGTGTGGGTACCGGGATCGAATATTGCTATCATTCTTCCACGTCGATTCTCCTAGAGAGTGATAGCCCCAAGCAACCCGGATAAGAGAAATAGTCCAATTCTTGAGCACCTTCTCCCTTCGGTCCAATATGGATACGGGTTGCTCCTCGTAAGATAAGTCAGTACCAACGACTAATTCAGAGTGATCGAGGATATGACTCAAATCTGGAATATACCTACTCAACTGAGACACATAAAATACATTGTGTAACTCACGTAGCGAAGGTAGAAGGGAAAGACGATAAGCAACATCGCCTACCCACTCGAGAATATCGAACGGACCAACGTATCTGTGACTAAGATACCCGCAAACCCTGAATCTAATGACTCCTCGGGTAGGCAAAATCTACAAAAATACTTGGTCGCCGACAAGAAACTCTAAAGGTCTACGATATTGATCTTTCTAATGACGATGCCTATCTTGTGCAACCCAAAGTTGCTCTCTGATCTTGTTGATAACCTTTATTGTCTGCGTGATCATTTCAGGGCCTAACATATTCCGCTCACCAATGTCATCCCAAGCCAACGGTGACATACTCTTTCTGCCGTATAGTGGTTCAAAAGGTGTCATCTGAATACTGGTCTGATAACTTGTTGTATGAGAATTTTACCAAGTGAAGATGATTCTTCCAAGATCTACTAAGATCTAAGGTACATGCTAGTAGCATATCTTCCAAGGTCTGGATGGTTTTCTCCGATTATCCGTCTGTCTGGGGGTGGTAGGCTGTGCTGAATCTTAACTTGGTGCCCAAGCTCTGGTGCAAACTTTTCCAAAAATGAGAAGTGAACCGTGTATCTTGATCTGACATAATACTTATTGGGATACCGTGTTGTCTCACTATCTGTCGCATATATATTTCAGCCAATTATTTTGTAGACTGTCCTACTCAAAAAGGAAGAAAGTAAGCTACTTTTGTGAGACGATCTACTATCACCAAAACGGTACCTCGACTAGTCGGTGATCTAGGTAAACCAGTTACAAAGTCCATCATAATGTGTTCCTACTTCTACGCTGGAATAGAAAGTGGATGCAATAATCATGTCGGTCTCTGTTATTTTACTTTTACTTGCTGACATATCAGACATCGCGATACGAAGCGTGCTATTTCCCTCTTTATTTTGTTCCACCAAAAGTGTTTCTCGATATCTTGGTACATCTTCGTGCCTCTCAGATGAATGAAATACTGGGAACAATATGCTTCAGTCATAACTTTTTGCCGAATATCCTCGCTTGGTATTCATTGGCGATTCCCAAACCTTAGTGTTCCATCCGCATGTATTGTCAACTCCTTCCAAAGGCCTGACTCACATTCTTCTTGTAGCTTATGAATCTTCGGATCCTCTGCCTGAGCTAGCTTGATCCTATCTACCAAAGTTGACTGAATCTGAAGGCTAGCATGAACATCTGTACTCTGTGAAAGTACTATCTCGATACCCATCTCTCTTAAGTCTTCTAGAATGTGATTTTGAGTAGTCAACATAAATGCTCCACCTCTTCTGCTAAGTGCATCAGCTACTACATTAGCCTTTCCTGGATGGTACTGAAGTTTCATGTCATAGTCTTTCAATAACTCTAGCTACCTTCTCTGCCTCATGTTCAAGTCCTTTTGCATGAACACATACTTTAAACTCTTATAATCTGTGAATATTTTTACTCAATCACCATATAAGTAGTGCCTCCATAGCTTAAGTGCAAACACTACTACTACTAGATCCAAATCATAAGTTGGATAGTTCTTCTCGTGATCCCTGAGCTGCCAAGAAGCATATGCTATCACTCTCCCTTGCTGCATCAAGACACATCCAAGTCCTTTGCCATATGCATCACAGTATACTATAAATCCTCTGGAGCCTGCTGGAAGAGTAAGGATTGGTGCAGAGATTAACTTCTTATTCAACTCTTAAAAGGCTATCTGACATTCCACTGACCACACAAATTTATCTTTCTTGCGCGTCAACTGGGTCAATGGTGCCCAGATCTTGGCAAAATCTGACACAAAACTTCTGTAGTATCCTGCCGAGTCCAGAAAACTACACACTTTCGCTACTGTCTTTGGAACTGGCCAATTCTCTACTGCCTCTATCTTCTTTGGATCAACTGACACTCTTACTCCAGAAATAATGTATCTAAGAAAGGATATGTGATACAGCCAAAACTCACACTTATTAAGCTTCCCATATAATTGGTGCTCCCTCAAAGTTTGCAGAAATATCTTGAGATATTCTTCATGCTGCTCCTTATTACGAGAATATACCAGAATGTCATCGATAAACACTACCAAAAATCGGTCTAAGGCATAAAAATATGGTTCATCAAGTCCATGAACACTGTTGGAGCATTAATCAGTTCGAATGTCATAACTAAGAATTTTTAATACCTATATCGTGACCTAAATGATGTCTTTGGTATATCCTGCTCCCGGACTCACACCTGATGATATCCTGACCATAAATCTATCTTGGAGAAGACTCTTGCTCCACTTAACTGGTCAAATAAATTATCACTCCTTGAGTAGGGGTACTTGTTCTTCACTGTTACTGCATTAAGCCACCTGTAATCCATACACAACTACGTCGATCCATCCTTCTTCTTTACTAATACTGCTGGTGCTCTCCATAGTGATGCACTGGTCTGAATAAACTTCTTCTTCTTCTTTTTCTTCTTCTTCTTCTTCTTCAGTTCTTCCATGTGTCGATATAACTGATCAAGTTCTGATAATAAAATTTGGTACACCTTCTGTGATACTGGTTTTGCTCCTGGAATCAAATCTATACAGAACTCTACTTCTCTAACTGGGAGTAATCCGAAAAGATCGTTGAGAAAGACATCCATGAACTCTTCAACTATCTTGGGCAGCGGGTTTGCTTTCTTTGCTACTGTTGCGACTCCTCCCTTATGCTGGTCTCTTGCTATTCTGCTAAGGACAAACTCTTCTAGACTGAGAATTCTAAATAACACTCTACCATCTCGATAGTCTATCGTTGCATGACTGTCTCTCAACCAGTCCATGCCTAAGATAACATCAAAGTTATCCATAGAAAACTTGATCAACTTTGCAGGTAATAAATGCCCATATACCACGAATGGACATGCTAGGCACACCCTACAAACTTCTACGATCTCATTGCCAGTAAGTATATTCAGCCTTGCTGGTAATGCCTTAAACTTTAATCCAATACATGTCACATATTGTGCAGATATAAACTAGTACGAAGCTCTAGAATCAAATAAAGCTATGGCAGAAAAGGTTGTAACAAAAATATTACATGCCACTTGTAGAAGCATGAAAAATACGTTGGAGAATCATACGCGTAAAACCCTCAACAGACAGGAAGCTCGCATAAAACAGAGCTCCAGCATTGGGTGGCGTAAAACATGACTTCAGAGCCATTGGCGTACAACAGAGCTTCAACGCTATTTTTAGCGTAAAATATAGCTCCAGAACAACCCGCATAATACAGTATTTTCAGACTGCTTCGGCGTAAAAAGGTTGCTACATCGCCACTTCGGTGTAAAATCCGTCTGCTTTTAATGCAGTGGGAAGTTATACGAGGAACTCTTTGTATTCCTTAAATGAACCTGTCAGTGGAAGCAGTGAACCTGACTCCTGACAAAGAGTACTGCACAGTGATCGAGAGGATGGCTGTAATAATGACTCTGTACAGAACTCCAGACTGTCGTCTAGTGACATAACCCTTGATATAAGAATTTGTTTACGCATTCAAGGAATACGCTGCCTATTCTATACAGGCAGACGTGAGCTTTACGCTCAGGATGAGACAAAACCAACAGCCACGTCAAAAGCTGTTCTTCGTACAGAACTCGAGACACATCTCTGAAATTAATACGCGAGATGGGGGCAGATCTCTGCATTTAATGCATGAGATTTGGTTCTACTTTGAATGACTGGGTGAGCTATAATTAGGGCTAATACGTCCATATCACCATCCCCGCACATTACGCCAGCAGGCTATTTTCAGCTATAGGAGCATGCAGTACGCTATCTCCTTGAAATACGCTGACCTGGCTATTTTCAACTATAGGAGTACGCCGTATGCTATCTCTTCGAAACACGCCAAATTAGGCTATATTTGCAAAGGTGTGTGATAAGGCTATCTGGCCCAGAACACGCTCAAAACCCAGTCAAAGGAGGATAACTGGCTATCTTTACGCTGGTTACCTATCCATGCAGCATCAAGCTTTACGCAGAATTTGGCTTCTACGCCAACATGACAGATACTTGGCTTCTACGCCAACATGACAGCTACTTGGCTTCTATGCCAACTTGACAACTATTCGGCTTCTACGCCTACTTGGCTTTTACGCCATCAGAATAGCTATTTGGCTTTTACGCCAACGAGACAGTTATTTGGCTTTTATGCCAACCATCTCTACGCGAGGGGCAATTATCTACGTGGCTTACATGCCGTGATCTTCGATGAGCGATTATACACATTATCCCATAGTGGGACACGCGTCACACGCCAATTCAAGAGATTATTCATACGTGGGTAGCAGTTATTATAACCGCCGTGTTAAAGGTGCAGCTCTTTCCGCTGTTCGGTTTCTACGCCGACTGTAGCTGAACTCTATAAATAGAGACCTCCGGCCACGGAGGTCCAGGGTCGAAGAGTCGAGGTCAAAAGGTGAAAAGTTAAGGATTTTTCAAGAAAAGAGAGTATATCCAGAGAGTGTTTTGGCAACGAGAGTTCAATCCCTCCTGCAGTCTTTGAAGCTTCTCTTTTGTCTTCAACAACTCTTCTTCGTCATCGTGTGGTCCAAGGGACAAAGTGATCGACCGCAGATCAGACTCCTATAGCAATATTTTTCCAGAATGAAATTTTTGTACTTAACATCCTCGTATAGGATTAATTGTACTTCTTTTTCTTGTTTGTAAACAAAAAAAAGGATTTCGTATAAACCTAGTTTCAATTTCTTTTGTTTATTATCAAACACAAGATGGCAACTCTGCTGGGGACTCATACTTTCTCATCTGACGAGAAAGCCATTGTTCAACACGATGCTGTATCCGTAGGATCAACGAAGAAGACTCTGGTCGTCCAATTCGACCAATCGGCTTATGAAGATATGCTTCGAGCAGGGGGTAGCTCTCATTCCCTCTCTGTCCAAGACAACAGGAAATTACGTAAAGTATGGATGCCCCGGACATCCTTTACCATTCTTGCGGACTCTCTCTCTCCGATCAACAAGGTTGTGACATCGCGACCTCTACGCCTTGGGCGTAAAAATCCGTCTCCCATTTGTGACGTGGCAGACGAAGCTTCTGGCAATGCCTCTGTGCCAATCCAGAAGGTTACTCCATGCCCTGTGCGTAAAACTTTGTCTTCCGTCTGTGACGTGGCAGACTAAGCTTCTGGCAGTGCCTTAGTGCCAATCCAGAAGTCTACTCCGCGCCCTGCGTATAAAACTTTGTCTTCCGTCTGTGACATGGCAGACAAAGCTTCTGGCAATGCCTCAGGGCCAATCCAGAAGTCTATACCGTGCCCCGCATGTAAAATTCAGTCTCCCGTCTGTGACGTGGCAGACAAAATTTCTGATAATGCCTCAGCACCAATTCAGAAATTCCAAACGCGCTCCGTGCGTAAAATACATCTCCCCTCTGCAATGAGGCAGATGGTCCTTGCAATCACCGCAAGGGAAAACAAGTGGCGGCTTTCCCGACCTCTCGGCTTTTACGCCATCAAGAGAAGAATCTGCCCGCTCTTCAGATTATGCGGAATGCTGACGGCCGATTGAGGACTTCCTCAGTTTTACGCCAACCTGTGCAAAGTTCCAGATTTTACGCACAGATTAGATCTATGATTTTACGTTAAGGAGCTTTTATGCTCGAGAGGCTACAAGTCTATGGTTTTACGCTCAGAAGCTATAAGTCTATGGTTTTACGCTCAGATGCTTTTACGCTCACGAGCTTTTACGCTCAAGAGGCTACAAACCTACGATTTTACGCTCAGAGGCTACAAATCTATAATTTCACGCTCGGAAGCTTTTTATGCTCAGAAGCTACAAATCTACGATTCTACAATCGAAAGATACAGATGTCCAATTATAAGGGTTTACGCAGAAGATGCTCCTTTTTTACTATAAAACATTCCAAGTAACTGAAATATACAGAGTTCAGCATTGAAGAGGACTCTTCTTCTTGGGTCATTTGGAAGTTCATCCAAAGTCCAGTCAGAATACTTTACAAAAGTTCAAGTATGGCTTGGTCGACAGAAATTTCTCACCCTTTTTCAAGGGATTTTCGGGAAAACCATTCATGAAGATGATGATCTGAACAAGCATTCTTCGTATCAGAGAAGTGATAGTTCAGAATTCTACGCGACTCCTCGTCCAAAAAATAGCATGACAGTTTGGATCTTTAACTTAAATGCTAAGGAGTTTTCTACGCGTCTTCTGCTACGCATAAAAGATGGGACGAGATCAGATAATCTTTTATCGGAGTCGACATAAAATTATTTAGACGTGCCGATGTTGCACATTATTCAGAATTCTTTACAGCAAATATGGCAAATCATCAGATGCGTAAAAGAAGACAAATTTATTAATCATGATTACATATAATGGAAATCCAGTCTACAAAGGGTTTTTCATCTTTATGATTATATATGATGGAAATCATTTTTCTACAAAGGGTTTCTTATTTTCATTTAAGATCACACCAAGAATCTGTTTTGCTAGGTTCTCATATTGGTGTAGATATTTTTCGTCTTCTACAGCAGTTAATCGGCTTTCGCAGCCGATTAACAAGAAAATGATTAATGGCGGGAGGATACAGAATTGGGCATGTATCAATTTCGCAAGGCCACCCTCCATACGCCATGGCAGGCATGCCCTAGAAATTATATTGGAGGTTCAGACCCAACTCAATACTGGAAGATAGGGCCAAGCTGTCTGCCTTCGTCCAGTGCCATGATGGGAGAAAATACAGCTTGCAAGCTGTGTGGCCAAATGAGACCATTCCTCTCTCATGGACGAATCGCCATATAAAATTGCTGATTATCCCGAGCAAAGAAAGCTATGATATCCTTCCATGATCCATCGTTACAGAGGATATTTGCTCGAAGATGCCTCTTTTTACGGCTCCTTATATGCTGGAAGAACATGATCTTCTTCTTCCTCAAGTCAACCCGATGAAGCTCGGCAACCATCTCTTTGTGGTGAAGGAAGTGTGGAAAAAACAAGTTAACTCATTCGCCTTTATATAGGCAGAGGAGAACACACCAAATCCTAAAAAACTCCTAAAAATTTGTTAAAAAATCAGCCTCGCAGAACGAGTCAAACTTGACCGTTTCATGCTTTATTCAAAGTATTTCAAATTACGAGAAATTTAAAAATTTTGAAGGTGGTCTTGTAGAAGCATAAAAAATACTCTGGAGAATCATATGCGTAAAACCCTCCACAGACAAGAAGCTCGCGTAAAACAGAGCTCCAACATTGGGTGGCATAAAATATGACTTCAGAGCCATTGGCGTACAACAGAGCTTCAACGCTATTTTTAGCGTAAAAGATAGCTCCAGAACAATCCGCATAATGCAGTATTTCCAGACTGCTTCGGAGTAAAAAGGTTGCTACATCGCCACTTCGACGTAAAATCCGTCTGCTTTTAATGCAGCGGGAAGTTGTACGAGAAACTCTTCGTATTCCTCGAATGAACCTGTCAGTGGAAGTAGTGAACCTGACTCCTGACAAAGAGTACTGCTCGGTGATCGAGAGGACGGCTGTAATAATGACTCTGCACAGAACTCCAGACTGTCGTCTAGTGACATAACCCTTGATATAAGACGTTGTTTACGCATTCAAGGAATACGCTGCCTATTCTACACAGGCAGACGTGAGCTTTATGCTCAGGATGAGACGAAACCAACAGCCACGTCAAAAGCTGTTCTTCGTACAGAACTCGAGGCACATCTCTGAAATTAATGCGCGAGATGGGGGCAGATCTCTGCATTTAATGCATGAGATTTGGTTCTACTTTGAATGACTGGGTGAGCTATAATTAGGGCTAATACGTCCATATCACCATCCCCGCACATTACGCCAAGTAGGCTATTTTCAGCTATAGGAGCACGCAGTACGCTATCTCCTTGAAATACGCTGACCTGGCTATTTTCAACTATAGGAGTACGCCGTATGCTATCTCTTCGAAATACGCCAAATCAGGCTATATTTGCAAAGGTGTGTGATAAGGCTATCTGGCCCAGAACACGCTCAAAACCCAGTCAAAGGAGGATAACTGGCTATCTTTACGCTGGTTACCTATCCATGCAGCATCAAGCTTTACGCAGAATTTGGCTTCTACGCCAACATGACAGATACTTGGCTTCTACGCCAACATGACAGCTACTTGGCTTCTACGCCAACTTGACAACTATTCGGCTTCTACGCCTACTTGGCTTTTACGCCATCAGAATAGCTATTTGGCTTTTACGCCAACGAGACAGTTATTTGGCTTTTATGCCAACCATCTCTACGCGAGGGATAATTATCTACGTGGCTTGCATGCCGTGATCTTCGATGAGCGATTATACATATTATCCCATAGTGGGACACGTGTCACACGCCAATTCAAGAGATCATTCATACGTGGGTAGCAGTTATTATAACCGCTGCGTAAAAGGTGCAGCTCTTTCCACTGTTCGGTTTCTACGCCGACTGTAGCTGAACTCTATAAATAGAGACCTCCGGCCACGGAGGTCCAGGGTCGAAGAGTCGAGGTCAAAAGGTGGAAAGTTAAGGATTTTTTAAGAAAATAGAGTATATCCAGAGAGTGTTTTGGCAACGAGAGTTCAATCCCTCCTGTAGTCTTTGAAGCTTTTTTTTCGTCTTTTACAGCCTTTCTTCGTCATCGTGTGGTCCAAGGGACAAAGTGATCGACCGCAGATCAGACACCTATAGTAATATTTTCCCAGAATCAAATTTTGGTACTTAACATCCTCGTATAGGATTAATTGTACTTCTTTTTCTTGTTTGTAAACCAAAGAAAGTGTTTCGTATAAACCTAGTTTCAATTTCTTTCGTTTATTATCAAACACAAGATGGCGACTCTGCTGGGGACTCTTACTTTCTCATCTGACTAGAAAGCCATTGCTCAATACGATGTTGTATCCGTAGGATCAACGAAGAAGACTCTGATCGTCCATTTCGACCAATCGGCTTACGAAGACATGCTTCGAGCAGGGGGTAGCTCTCATTCCCTCTCTGTCCAAGACAACAGGAAATTGTGTAAAGTATGGATGCCCCGGACATCCTCTACCATTCCTGCGGACTCTCTCTCTCTCCGATCAACAAGGTTGTGACATCGTGACCTCTACACCTTGGGCTTAAAATCCGTCTCCTGTCTGTGACATGGCAGACGAAGCTTCTGGCAATGCCTCAGTACCAATCCAGAAGGTTACTCCGTCCCTGCGCGTAAAACTTTGTCTCCCATCTGTGATATGGCAGACGAAGCTTCTGGCAGTACCTTAGTGCCAATCCAGAAGTCTACTCCGTGCCCTGTGCGTAAAACTTTGTCTCCCGTCTGCGACGTGGCAGACAAAGCTTCTGGCAATGCCTCAGGGCCAATCCAGAAGTCTACACCGCGCCCCGCACGTAAAATTCAGTCTCCCGTCTGTGACGTGGCAGACAAATTTTCTGATAATGCCTCAGCACCATTTCAAAAATTCTAAACGCGCTCCGTGCGTAAAAATATATCTTCCCTCTGCGATAAGGCAGATGGTCCTTGCAATCACCGCAAGGGAAAACAAGTGGCGGCTTTCCCGACCTCTCGGCTTTTACGCCATCAAGAGAAGAATCTGCCCGCTCTTCAGATTACGTGGAATGTTGACGGCAGATTGAGGACTTCCTTATTTTTACGCCAACATGTGCAAAGTTCCAGATTTTACGCACAGAGTATATCTATGATTTTACGCTAAGGAGCTTTTACGCTCGAGAGGCTACAAGTCTATGGTTTTATGCTCAGAAGCTATAAGTCTATGGTTTTATGCTCAGATGCTTTTACGCTCACGAGCTTTTACGCTCAAGAGGCTACAAACCTACGATTTTACGCTCAGAGGCTACAAATCTATGATTTCACGCTCGAAAGCTTTTTATGCTCAGAAGCTACAAATCTATGATTCTACACTCGAAAGATACAGAAGGCCAATTACAAGAGTTTACGCAAAAGATGCTCCTTTTTGGCTACAAAACATTCCAAGTACCTAAAATATACAGAGTTCAGCATTGAAGATGACTCTTCTTCTTGGGTCATTTGGAAGTTCATCCAAAGTCCAGTCAGAATACTTTATAAAAGTTCAAGTATGGCTTGGTCGACAGAAATTTTCGCCCTTTTTCAAGGGATTTTTGGGAAAACCATTCGTGAAGATGATGATCTGGACAAGAATTCTTCGTATCAGAGAAGTGACAGTTTAGAATTCTATGCGACTCCTCGTCCAAAAAATAGCATGACAGTTTGGATCTTCAACTTAAATGCTAAGGAGTTTTCTACGCGTCTTCTGCTACGCGTAAAAGATGGGACAAGATCAGATAATCTTTTATCGGAGTCGGCATAAAATTATTCAGACGTGCCAAAGTTGTACACTATTCAAACTTCCTCACAGCAAATATGGCAAATCATCAGATGCGTAAAAGAAGACAAATTTATTTATCATGATTACATATGATGGAAATCCAGTCTACAAAGGGTTTTTCATCTTCATGATTATATATGATGGAAATTCTTTTTCTACAAAGGGTTTCCCATTTTCATTTAAGATCACACCAAGAATCTGTTTTGCTAGGTTCTCATATTGGTGTAGATCTTTTTCGTCTTCTACAGCAGTTAATCGGCTTCCGCAGCCGATTAACAAGAAAATGATTAATGGCGGAAGGATACAGAATTGGGCATGTATTAATTTCGCAAGCCTACCCTCCATACGCCATGGCAGGCATGCCCTAGAAATTGTGTTGGGGGTTCAGACCCAACTCAATACTGGAAGACAGGGCCAAGCTGTCTGCCTTCATCCAGCGCCATAATGGGAGAAAATACAGCTTGCAAGCCATGTGGCCAAATGAGACCATTCCTCTCTCCTGGATGAATCGCCATATGAAATTGCTGATTATCCTGAGCAAAGGAAGTTATGATATCCTTCCACGATCCATCGTTGCAGAGGACATTTGCTCAAAGATGTCGCTTTTTACGGCTCCTTACATGCTAGAAGAACATGATCTTCTTCTTCCTCAAGTCAACCCGACGAAGCTCGGAAACCATCTCTTTGTGGTGAAGGAAGTATAGAAAAAATAGGTTAACTCATTCTCCTTTATATAGGCAGAGGAGAACACACCAAATCCTAACAAACTCTTAAAAATTTGCCGAGAAATCAGCCTCGCGGAACGAGTCAAACTTGACCGTTTTATGCTTCATTCAAAGTATTTCAAATTATGAGGAATTTGAAAACTTTGAAGGGGGTCTTGTAGAAGCATTAAAAATACGCTGGGGAATCATACGCGTAAAACCCTCAACAGACAGGAAGCTCGCGTAAAACAGAGCTCCAGCATTAGGTGGCATAAAATATGACTTCAGAGCCATTGGCATACAACAGAGCTTCAACGCTATTTTCAGCGTAAAACATAGCTCCAGAACAACCAGCATAATACAGTATTTCCAGACTGCTTCAGCATAAAAAGGTTGTTACATCGTCACTTCGGCGTAAAATCCGTCTGCTTTTAATGCAGCGGGAAGTTGTACGAGGAACTCTTCGTATTCCTCGAATGAACCTGTCAGTGAAAGTAGTGAACCTGACTCCTGACAAAGAGTACTGCATGGTGATCGAGAGGACGGCTGTAATAATGACTCTGTACAGAACTCCAGACTGTCGTCTAGTGACATAACCCTTGATATAAGACGTTGTTTAAGCATTCAAGGAATACACTACATATTCTATACAGGCAGACGTGAGCTTTACGCTCAGGATGAGACAAAATCAACAGCCACGTCAAAAGCTGTTCTTCGTACAGAACTCGAGGCACGTCTCTGAAATTAATGCGCGAGATGGGGGCAGATCTCTGCATTTAATGCATTAGATTTGGTTCTACTTTGAATGACTAGGTGAGCTATAATTAGGGCTAATATGTCCACATCACCATCCCTGTACATTACGCCAACCAGGCTATTTTCAGCTATAGGAGCACGCCATACGCTATCTCCTTGAAATACGCCGACCTGGCTATTTTCAACTATAGGAATACGCCGTATGCTATCTCTTCGAAATACACCAACTCAGGCTATATTTGCAAAGGTGCGTGATAAGGCTATCTGGCCCAGAACACGCTCAAAACCTCAATCAAAGGAGAATAACTGGCTATCTTTACGCTGGTTACCTATCCATGCAGCATCAAGCTTTACGCAGAATTTGGCTTCTACGCCAACATGATAGATACTTGGCTTCTACGCCAATATGACAGGTACTTGGCTTCTACGCCAACTTGACAACTATTCGGCTTCTACGCCTACTTGGATTTTACGCCATCAGAATAGCTATTTGGCTTTTACGCCAACGAGACAGTTATTTGGCTTTTATGCCAACCATCTCTACGCGAGGGGCAGTTATCTACGTGGCTTGCATGTCGTGATCTTCGATGAACGATTATATGCATTACCCCATAATGGGACACACGTCACACGCCAATTCAAGAGATCATTCATACGTGGGTAGCATTTATTATAACTGCCGCATAAAAGGTGCAGCTCTCTCCGCTGTTCAGTTTCTACGCCGACTGTAACTGAACTCTATAAATAGAGACCTCCGGCCACGGAGGTCCAGGGTCGAAGAGTCAAGGTCAAAAGTTGGAAAGTCAAGGATTTTTCAAGAAAAGAGAGTATATCCAGAGAGTGTTTTGGCATCGAGAGTTCAATCCCTCCTGCAGTCTTTGAAGCTTCTTTTTCGTCTTCTACAGTCCTTCTTCGTCATCGTATGGTCCAAGGGACAAAGTGATCGACCGCAGATCAGACTCCTATAGCAATATTTCTCCAGAATCAAATTTTTGTACTTAACATCATCGTATAGGATTAATTGTACTTCTTTTTCTTGTTTGTAAACCAAAGAAAGAGTTTCGTATAAACTAATTTCAATTTCTTTTGTTTATTATCAAACACCACTATATCGTCCGACGCCATTACTTCCTCCAAAGATAAGGTGAGTGCCGGCCCTTGGCCTTGTTGAGCTCCCTGCTACTGTCTTTCTTGCTGTCATGGTTACGGCTCATGTTGATTCTGCTGTTGCTGCCTATAAAGCTAGGCCTGCCTCAACAACGGATACTGAGCTACAAGCCGTGCTGCTACTGCTGGTCCTCCTTGCTATACTGCCCTTGGAGCTGGCATTGCAAAAAATTATTATACTGGCCCTCCTGGCCTTTACATCAATGGGCACGTGACAATCTTGTGATCAGGGATCCTACATCTCAAATATAGTCTGTTAGCTGCCCGACAAATATTCCGAATATGACCTCCCTTGCCATAGTAGGTACAACATGTCTGCGCTCCTCGTCATTGTTGTTGTTGTTGCTGCTATCTCGACTGCTATTGCTGAGGTGGTACTATCACTGATGGAACTGCCACCCTCTGTGGCACTAAATCATGTATACGAATGCCAGGTGATGGTGCTGACGTTCAGGGTACTGGTCCTCCCATATTATTCTGTCCATGAGAAGTAAGTTCAACCCTCTTGGCTGCTATCAATACCACCTTGAAGGTCTGGTAATCGTGCACCTCTACAATATATAAGATCTCCAAGTGAAGTCCCTGCTGGAACCTCATTGCTCTCTCCAACTCTGTTGCCACCAAAGTTGGAGCAAATCTGCTAAGTCGACAAAACTCTGCCACATAGCCGTCTATTGTCCTTCATGCTTGCTTGAGGTTACTGAACCTTTGCTGCAACTCACGCTGAGCCATAATCCCAAAGTACTTCACCCTGAACCGGGTCCTAAAATCCTTCCATGAAATAGGATGCCTCAGTCCTACCTCCATCGTAGCCCACCAATCTCTTGCCAGATCTTGGAGTTGTAGGCGAACCAAGTCAACTTGTTCCTCGGTCGAAACTTTAGCCGTTGTCAGAATGGTCTAAATATTCTGGAGTCAATCATCTATCATGATTGCATACTCCATACCATCAAAATATCTGGAGTTCAGTCTGTAAAATCTAACAGATGTCCTAGAATCTGTTCTCTCGCCTCATTCTAGGGTCGTTTGCAATCCTTGGTTCAATAGAAAATTATGTTCCGGCTGATGAAGTTGTTGTTGCTGATGTTGTTGTTGTAGTTGTTGTTGTACCACCATTTAGTGTTGTTGGGAAGCCAAGAATCAACGAATAATCTTTATTAAGGCCAGGGTATCCAGTACTGCTGGTACTATGGGAGGTACGGGGATACCTGGAGCCTGCTGCTCTGTGCCATTCATCGTGGGCTCAACTCGGATCCTTGGCTGGGGTTCTACAGGATTTTGTTCCATTGGAAACTCTGCCTCTCTTGTTGCTGCAATATCGGGTGAAGGATAAGCCCTAAAGAAGAGCACAAGAAATATCAAGAACATGACGAGAAAGAACAAGGAAGCAATCAATTTGGAAGAATTCAAGTTGAGTATCGAAGAGGACAAATTTAGAATTTCAAGAAGAATCATGTTTGATAGAGACTTCTATGACTATGATATCCCACAAGTCTGAAGAACAGACATGTTTGGGTCACCATTAAAACCTTGTCATGCCCCAGTACCAGAATAAGAAGACGGACATGGCCAACTACCCCGTATAAGGTGCTATACGTCATACGACGATCACAGCTATATAAGACAGGGGGTGCATACTAAAATCAAGTCTCATATGGTCAAGAACTTCTATGTCTCTATTATTCAAACAAGAAACAGTAAGCATAGAGCATATATGATAAGCAATAAGGCGTCCCAAATGCTTTCTCAAAATATTCTGGAGTCCAACAGTACAAAAATAAGAAGCTGAAAGAGTAACAAAAGTACATGACAGTGATTCAGCTGCAGTCTGATTTAATACAATCATGTAAGGAAAACTAATATCCAAATGAGTCGGCTAACTGGTGTCGATGGCTAAACGCCAAAAAAAATAAATGTACAAGACGAGCAAAGAAGAAGAAAACCCACTCGCTATCCCATGCGACCATAGTCCTGGTGTGCGCCATGAGTTTGGGAAAAGAATGCTGGATCCTCAGGTGCTGGATCAAAATTTGACCATGCAAAACCAATAGGTTTAGACCCCAAATAACAAGTATCACAAAGGAAGCACGAAACGGAGAAACAAAAACCCAAGGGAAAACATATAATAATACATAGGTTCAGTGTCGTATCTTAGGTCCATGGCATATCATAGCGTTAAGGCTCAACCCTACAACCAAATAAGGACAAGGGTTGAACACTCATACTATGATAGTCTATTTCCCTAGGCTACTAGCTGAATAATACAATAACAACCAAGTCCATTTCCTTAAGTCGGCCAATCATTTGTATGGCTTGCTATTTTATGGAGTTTGAGGTTATCTCAGAATAAAGCATAATAAGTATCCTCAGATCATGCTAGTGCCAAACATGAGCTAACCGAACCAATATAATAAAATAGGCACTTGCACGATGCACCAGTCCCCCGTAGGGCCACTGCCCTAAAAATACGGTATTAGCAGTTCCAGTGTTCCTATATTGAAACAATGGCTCAACATAATAATAATAGTCAGATACTGCACTCCACTAAGGCAGATGATATACAGTATCTGTGGTGGCTAGCCTACAACGCACTTAGAATGAATCTCTGTGAGAAGGTTCGTTGGACCCATGACAATAACAGAATGCCCTGAATAATCGAGGCACTCTTTCAAGGGTGGCTGCTTCTAGGAAAACCTCCTAGCTTCCCTCCAATGTTACTACCACTTTTAGTTACTTAATTAGCCCTATGTTGTGTTTGAAAACTCAAGACGTTGTCACATGAGAATTTCCCTTAAGATGTCGTACAATGTACGGGCACGCTAGATACGAATCCATGGAAGTCAAATCTGGATTCACCTAAGCGTGTATGAAATATTCATACAATCAATATCATAGCTACGCTTTGGTAGTTTGACTCGCTTATTATGCTTGTGCTAGAGAAATAATGTATATATATATATTTATAATATCACACGTTTAGGAATTTGGAGGTATTCTCGATGCACAACCCAAATATAATCACTTAATACGTGACATGATGTGTCGCTCCTCGGCGCATATAAAATTATGAATAATAATCAGACAATAGTGGTATCAACACAGATACAGTATTTGAGTCCAATTACCAATTATATATTGGGTCACATGAATCAAGTAGATATTCAGTCAAAATAAGCAAGGCCGCATGGGAAAATCAAGATGCATGACAATCCTGGCCGCATGGAAAGTGAAGACGCATGAAGTCAGGCCACATGGACCACTTGGCCGCATACCCAGGGTTAAGTCTACTCCTTGGGACAAGTGTTGAAGTAACAAACAATAAATAAAGTGTTAGTGATGTGACATAAAGTGACTGAGGTGAGAAGCCATAAAGTGTGTCAGAAAGAAAAGATAAAACCAAGGAAATAAGTGCCAACGGTTCACAACCATGAGTCAAAGAAATTAGTGGCCCCATGCTCTCCAGGCCGGATAGGTGTCGGTGTCGCGTGGGGTTCAATGTAGCATGGAGTCGATGCTGCATAGAGTTCTTGAGGACTTAGCAAAATTTTGATTCGTTCAACAAGTGAAAGCACAAAACGTTCAAGGACACTTGTGTAAATCGGCAGACATGCGTCCAACAAGATGGACGCATGTTGTCAATATGCGGCAAAAGTTTAGGCCGTATAACCCTCTCGGGCCGTATAGAACTCTCGGCCGAATAGGCTCACTGGCCACATGGAAACTTCGTCTTCTCCAACAGCAGGTTCGGCTATGGCAAAAAAGCTCCAAAAACTAAAATCTTATTTTGTCTATAAAATCCTTATTTTAAGTCCAAATCGGGTGAACCAAAATCCAAAATGCTCTAAATTGAAAGCTCTATTTTGTCCAAAAATAGAGAAACCCTGAATTAAATGGTTTTCAAAGACACAAGTTTACTAGATCAAAACTAAAAAAAACTCATAAAACCCGTAAAATTCTAAGTTACAAATATAGATGTACACTAATCCATCCATCAAAACAAAAAACTCCAAGTACTAAAAGTGCTTAGAAACATATAATAAACATAATAGAACAATAATATGGAGAGTTTCTCTATTTCTCATGCAAGGTGTACTTGTCTCTGAAATGGGGAGAGAAAGCTAAAGAAAGAGGAAGAAATGAAGAAGTGAGGAGAGAGAGGGAGAAAATGTTGGGTTATATATGGTAGGGTTGAGGGTTGAACCAAAAGTTCTCATGAGTTAAACCAACCCACAAAATAAACCATGAACCAGGTTAAACCAAAGAAATAGTCTAATCTCCATGCACATGCAACCATGCTAAAATAAATACGTTTTAAATACGTATATCTGGAACGGAGAGTGACACTTATGGCGCACTTTTGAGGAGGCTGATTCGTATTAGCCGCTAAACGACAACCAGGGTCTGCGTGTCGTAGATCAGCTGTAATGATGGCTTTTGACATTCTCGAATGTTGTTCAACTGTCAGTTTCATCACATTTAATGCTCAAGGAAAAAAATAACAAGCCAATTATGCGCCTGTATTGGGCTGGGTAAGAACAGCTTTAGAGTGCTCCACCATTCTGTTCTTTAGAAGGGTGCGGCTTCCTCTGAAGCAAATAGAAAGTGCACCATTCTTTAGAACAGAGAGAAAGTGCGCCATTCTTTTAATGTTTAGTTTATTTGTAAGAAACTGTGCCATTTTCAAGAGGCATAATTTTTTATGCTTCTAAAAGACCCCATTCAAAGTTTTTAAATTCGTCTAGAAGAATTTAAAATACTTTGAATTAGAAGATAAAAATTGTTGAGATGTTTGTGCGCGCACTCTGGGCAGAGTCCTAACAATAATGCTGACATAAACGTGGGTCATGCATGTATCTTATCAATTTATTTAGTTTTTACTTGTTCCTTGGTTTGACGCAATCTTTAAGGGGATGTAGACAGCTTTTCAGGAATATTTTTTGAGAGCTATGCTACACTTGACATGTCTTCTCCTACAAATAGAAGGAAAATTTCACCAATACTCCCAGACTTATCTTCTTCTTACTGTGAGACATGGGTATGGTTGTTGTTAAGTGTGAGTCTAAGAAGATGACTGAAATAACGTGGCGATATTGGCTTTGTTGGCCGCCGAGAAGATGAAGAGGAGACGCTTCCCAACGATGGGTGAAAGGCTCGTTTAGAGATCATAGCTGTCGATCTTTTCTTATGATGGAGCATGGAAGGATATCATAAGCTTCGTCGTTCATGCTGAACTAATTTATTATCCTGAAGAATATTCGTTGTCTTCAAACCCAGCTCGCTGGAATCACTCTCTTAACATAGCCGTTGTGTTGATTACTGGGTTGGGATTGGAATCCCAACCTGGACTTCTAGCGGCGGTGCCGCGTCCGAACAGAAATAGGTCTGTGCTAATTTAAACAGGCCCAGACCTGTGTAGCATCCTCGCTTATCCACAGCATAGATTTTTTCCATGTATTATGGTTTCCATTGAGGACCTCATTTCTTTTGTGCCTTAATTTATCTGCATCGGAAGAAGACGTGGCACAGAGATGGGGATGGATCTGTGATAGATCCCTATTATATAAAAATCTAGATGTAATAGATTTCCATATGTGTAATCATAATTTTAGAATAAAAATGTGATAGATCTCCATCATATGTAATCATGATTAAGCATTAATAAAAAATTTAGCTTAATTTTGTTGGAATGCATGCATATTGCTGGCGAGTGACTTTGACTGCCTTTTGCTTTCATGAGGATGTGCATCAGAAGAGGTTAACTAATGTGTACACTATGCTCCTTTCCCTTATTATCCAAATGATATGCTCACAAGTATGCATTAGGAAAAACAGGATTTTGTTCGCACTGTGCAGTTTGTCATCTGAATAATGTGCGCACTTATATAAATATTTTTACCAATTGTTTGGCCTGCGTACTATACAATATTTTCTATCAATCAGACTAGTATGCGCATCTGGGAACCCTTGGACCAACACGTAGAATCCCAACAATTATTTTTTTATTTTGTTCTTCGCTTAGAAAAAAACTGTTGCACCCTTTCATTTATGCCTCGTGCATGGGGATCCGAACAGTCGTCTTCCTTCACGGATAGTGGGGTTCCAAATAGTTACCCTCTTTCACTGATGAATCATATGAAGAAATTTGAACTGTCACTATACTTATTATAAATAAGAGAGTCGACTACTCAATTCAAAATTCTACATTCGAATTTATTGATGGCTTCCCAAGACCAATCTCAAAAGAAGAAAAGAAAGAATGATGAATTGACTATTCTTTCACCCATTACGGCTGACTCTGGTTGCATCTCTACTATACCTCTGCCGCCCCCTGCTGAGGAAGAGAAAGAAGCCTCATCTAGGATGTATAAGGCAGACTTTCTTCGAGACCTTGTTAGTCCTTCATTTGACGGATCTACTCCATCTCAGACCGAGATCCGTGATCTTTATGTCGACTCGGGAAAACAAGAAGAACAAGGTGGAGTCGAGGTCTTTCGTCGCTTGATTGCTTCCTCAGACGTCTATATTTTTTATGCCCTTACAATATTTGTAAACAATTTGGAAGACTCTGATTCTTCCTCTTCTTAAGTATTTGTGTTGTCATTTGTTTTCTTCGTTTTCTTATCAATCAAAAAGTTTGGTTTATACAAATTTAAAAGACTTTTGTGGACTTTATTATCTTTTGCATACCTAATATTAGATGCAGATAATAAGTTAGAGTGAAAACAATATCAGAGGTAATGTGGACGTGATATATTTTTGAACGGGATTCTACCAAATATAACTGCTCAAAGGTAACATGGACATGGCAAAATATAATTCTGTGGGGAATTTGGTAGATTTGTCACCCGTGGAGTACTCATATTGAGTACAAATAACAAATTTTGTAGGATGCAATGCTATCAGAGGTGATATGGACGTAATAGCTTGCTAGTTTACTCCGTTGTGAAATCGAAGAAAGAGTAGTTCAAGGGCGAACTATTGTCTTCTCTTTTGGGAAAAATAAATAGAACATGATTCAGCGATAATATGGACATGAATCATAATACACTTATTGACGGATGAAGAAACATGTGAGATTATTCCCAACCCAACTAGGGATCAGGAATAAGATATCCTTAAAACAACTTGGTTTTAAGAATGGAATATTTTTGTTGGAGATAATCGTTTAGGTGATCTCAACGAGAATGTTTCGTTAGATTTGAGTATTATCCTACTGGAAAACTTTGAGGACCTATTACCAATGTCTTATTCAAGAATGAATATAGGTAATAGTTCGAGATACCATGTAGGCTACAAGTTGCTAGGGATTAAAAAATTATATTTGTTGTACTTCTTATTTTGAACTTCTGAAGATGGAGAAGAATATGTCGTGTCTAGACATAATAATTTTTTAAAAATTTATCGTTGATAGACATCATTATCAAATCTCCATTAGGCTTAGCGAGCCTATAGGATCCATTGGAGAATACTATCTCCACCACATAAGAACCTTCCCATTTAGCTTAGAATTTTCCTTTGCTCTTATTGGTTGTGATCATAGGTCTCCTTACTGTAAGGACCAATTCACCGACCTGGAATATTATTTTCTTGACTTTTCGATTAAAATCTCTAGAAATGCGTGCTTGATATAGCTCAATATGCTGTTGAGCGCGCAGGCGCTTTTCATCCAATGCTTCTAATTTTTGTAGGCATAATCGACCATTATTCTCTACTGTTAGCAAATTAGCAATAGCTACTCTGAGAGAATGTATCTGGATTTCAAGCAAAAGAACTGCTTCACAACCGTAGACCAGAGAGAATGGTATATAACCAGTTGGAGTTTGAATACGATAAGTCCATAAACACTCCCCGAGCTTCTCATTCCAATCGTGTTTATTGAATGAGACAAACATTTAAAGGAGTTTGATTATGGTCTTGTTGAAGGCTTCCGCTAAGCCGTTGGCTGCTGAATTATAGGTCGTAGATATTATATTCTGGATTCGATTTTTGTCACAGAACCGATAAAATACTTGACTGACGAACTATGGTCCATTATCATGTATTATCCTCCGAAAAACACCGAAACGATAGATAATATGATGTTTAACGAAGCTAATTATGTTGGACGTGTAGTGCCCCACTCCGCGTTGGTTCTATGTACAAGAGATATTGCTTTACTGGCTCGAGCGAAAGCATTCTCAAAGAGTTTTCCGATCGAAACATAAGAAGATTGATATGGGTGAGTGGACAGAACTTTATTATCTGATTCTTGTATGCCTTAATAATTAATCTGAGTCTTTTAAATGCTTGGTTGCTAAGTTGATAATGTTCACATGAGAATGATAGAACGAGAACATGTATGCTTAACTAAAAAACTTATAATGCTTGTCATTGAAAATAACCTTTCCATACTAAGTAAAAGAATAGAATATTGTATGCTAAGTTACACGGACACATGTATCGAACGAACCATTGCCATGCTAACAAGAAGAGTAAAGGTATTACTTGAACAAGTCTCTATATTATTGCTAAACAAGAGTAGAACTGCATTTTTAATTGTAAGAGATAGAAGTATTTACATCCTGCTTGTTCAATAGAGATTACTGTATATTTTTTTTATCATTTCAATGTTATGAATAACTCATTATATGCTAAATGGGTTGATATGAATGATAAGACTAGTAGTGCACCCTGAGGATTGGTCCTACGTGATCTTGGGGGTGTGGCTATTAGATACGTAAAGAAAAGATTGAACCTATCGCTTGATTGAAAAGAAGAGAAATTATTGAAAGTCTGCTTGTTTATGAACATGTGTATCGTATATAAATGTTATTATCTGATAGGAATGCATCCATGCATCAGTCTGACAACTTGTGCACAAGCTATCGGGTCTCTCGAGCGGTATCCTGGGGCACTGGGATCGTTCGGCTTGGTAGAGGCTAAACGAAACACCCTGAGGCAATAACGTGCTCATTTTTAGGCGGGTGTTATGTCTATTAGTTAGCTGGTTAACATGTCAAAGCAGTCATTTTTAGCATATTTTTGGTGTATTAATGGGTCATGATAACACCGCTACTAATCATGGATTTCCCATGGACCATCATATAATTAGGGCGCATGCTAGGTTAGCCTTCTTACATACCTAACTGTTTGATGCATGGACAAAAAGGAAATAGAACCTTGTTTATATATGCAAATTATTGCTAACTTATATGTCTGCTACAGGGATAACCGTTCGACGAAAAGTAAGAATCACTGAATAAGTGATGTACTCATTATTGAATTATGCTTATTATCTTGTACTACCCCTAGACTTGCATGTTTTTAACTTGAATATGCTACTGCTACCTTGAACTAAATTGAATAAGTCCACTAGATGTACTCTGTCTTGCTCTGAGAAGAATAGTCCACTAGAGATAGTTTATGTTCCTAAGAAATGCATATGGCTCACGATACATGTTGCACACTGCATGATAGATTACTGACCCTACTGTATGCTTAAATTTATTGAATATGCAAACTGTTTTCAAAGATATATTTCCAATAGAAGTAATATGACTCTGCTCCTGTACTGCATGGAATGAACATAGGTAAAATTAGAAAGATCACTAGCAATGTAATTTTTTGCCACATGCTTACTTAGTGCTGGTTTTAGAGAGTGTTATTTCTGTTCATTAATTTTATACTCATCAGTACTTTCTCCAAAGTGTTGACCCCCCACCAGTTTGCTTGTTCGCAAGTTCTGGATTATCCGAAGAAGCTATAGCATATCCTCATTCCCAGGATCCAAAAATTTGGAGTCGATGCCTTGAGCCGTATCGAGATATTTTGAGTCACTTTTGTATAAAGGAATGTAATATATGGAACGATGTCATTGTAATCGAGAGAGATAGCTTGAGCGAATTATAATCTCGGCCAAGCGCCGCTTGTAACACATCTTGATTATCAATAAAGATACTATTTTCTTATGCCATTGTGTTCTTTACTTTTTTACAATATTGTGCCGCTTCTTCCGTCTTGAATAGCTTACTTGCCCTTGTTAAAAGCTTTGACCTTGAGCAAGCGCAACTCAGGCTTGTACGACATCACGTTCATGCATGGACGATCAGTTCTATAAGGCGCTAAACGAGGACAATCGGCCCCTTGCGGGAATTAGGACGTGACATTAATGGTATCAGAGCACCTCGATTCTTTGGCCATTCTGTTGTGTCACTTTGACTCAGAGATGTTTGTTGCTGCAATGTGCATTCCATACAATAAGTCCATAGAAATTGTCAAAGATGCATGCAAAATTTTTCTAGATTATTTTATTGCTTGAGAGTTGTAATTTGTGATTTCTTGATTGCTAGAGTTTTTCGATTGAGGATTGTGAGGGATGAGGACTATCGCTGCTCTGGATATCGAAAGTTTCTCCTTAAGTTTCGAGGACGAAACTTCTTCTCGGTGGGTAAGTATGTAGTGCCCCGCTCCACGTTGGCACTATATACAAGAGATATCGCTTTACAGGCTCAAGAGAAAGCCTTCTCGAAGAGTTTCCCAATCGAAACACAAGACGATTGATCTGGATGAGTGGACAAAACTTTATTCTATGATTCTTATACGCCTTAATAATAAAGCTGAGTCTTTGAAATGCTTGGTTGCTAAGTTGATAATATTTACATAAGAATGATAGAACGAGAACCTATATGCTTAACTAAAGAACTTGTAATGCTTGTCATTGAAAAGAATCTTGCCATGCTAAGTAAAAGAATAGAATATTATATTCTAAGTTACACGAACACAACTATCGAACGAACCATTGCCATGCTAATAAGAAGAGTAAAGGTATTGCTTGAACAAGTTTCTATGTCATATGCTAAACAATAATAGAACTATATTTTTTATTACAAGAGATAGAAGTATTGACATCCTGCTTGTTCAAATTGAGATTGCTACATATTTTCTTTATCATTTCTGAAAAGATAAAATTGTTATGAATTAACTCGTTATATGCTAAATGGATTAATGAATGATAAGTTTAGTAGTGTGTCACGCCCCAAATCTCCCAAGAGCTCAATAGTCCCTGCTGAACGTGAATCACCACGTTGTAGCTCTCCCGCAGGACAATCGTTCTTATCGGGACGTGATGCCTTGCAAGCCTAAGATGCGCTTGCACAAGGCCAAAGCTTTGAACAAGGGCAAGTAAGCTATTCAATACTGAAACAACGGCACACATATTGCAGAAAAGTGAAGAACACAAAGGCACATGAAAACAGGCTCTTTTATTGATAATCGGAAGCATTACAAGCGGCACATGGCCGAGGTTACAATTCGCTCAAGCACTCTTTCTCTCGATACAATAATACCGTTCCATACATTATGTCCCTCTATACAAAAGTAGCTCAATCTCGATACGGCTCAAGGCATCGACTCCAGATTTCTGGTTCCTTGGGATGAGGCACGGCTATGGCTTTCTCGGACGATCAGGCACCTGAGAACAAGCAAATTGTTGGTGGGTCAGCACCTTATGCAAGTACTGGTGAGATAAAATAACTGAACAGAAGCTATACCCCCTGAAACCCACACTAAGTAATCATGTGGCAAAATATTGCATTTCTAGTGATCTTGCTAGTTTTACTTAGGTTCATTTCATGCAGTTCAGAACTATAGTCCAATTACATCTTTTGAAAATATAACTTCGAAACAGTTTGCATATTCAAACTATAAGCATACGAATTGGGACAGTGCTTTATCGTGCAGTGCACAACATGTATTGTGCATCACAATCTCTCTCTTGGGACAATGTTCTTATAGTGGACTGAAACATATCGAATTAAGGCAACATATCAAATGGACTATCATACTTTTAAGGACACAGAAGGACTAGCTTATATGAATTCGGTCCCCGAGTGTCACGACCCGTACCCGGTTTAGGGGCACGAGTGCGTGGGTACGTCCAGCCTACGCCGCAGCATCGGCGGTAGAACGTTGTCTAGGTCGAGTACTATCTAAACAATCTCACGCTAGTATCCAACTCCATAAGGAGACTCGGATAAAACTATAAAAATATTAACAACATACTCAATCACAACTACAGCACGATAGGAACTTGAAGAAATAAAAGAATACAACACAAGTCTAATGACAAAATAATCATACCTGCAATCATTAATTTCCAATCCCCAAGTGTATCGGAACCCAGTCTACTAAGGTCACAGTCTGGAAAAATATTTTCCAGTCAGGAAGGAGCAAAGTACATCTCTAAATAGCAGTTCTATATAAATAACATAAACTATGTAGCAGTTCTAGATGGAAACATACCAGATGCATGTATAGGTACGAGAAATATACAATGAGAGAAATACTGGAAATACTGTAAGTAAATGCAGGAAAAGAAACAATATGTCAACGAGCAAGAATCCTATGAATAAGTGTGTGAGTACTAGCTTTAATATATGATCGGCTTGGGAACTTGATCAGGCTGGTTACATGTGATTAGCTATGATTCACGAAGGTCAGGCTAACCGTTGGTTAGCTATGATGCATGTAGAGGTTAGGCTAATCACACGTAACAGCTATGAGGTACGGAGATGGTCAGGCCGCACCCGACGTGAGATGTGGGGTGAGCTATGATGCATGAAAAGTCGGGTATGATCACATATCTACACTAAAATACTCCCCACCCCCGACTGGTATAGTAGATCCAATCATGGTACGCTATGGCACGGGATTCCCTAGGAAGGTAGCAAATCTCCCCGGGAATCAGTGTCTGTACATGCACAAGATAACAAGGAAAACAAGTCTTGTACAAGCTACACCATGAATAAGGAATAACATCTCATGACGAGATCCGTGTATACCAATCCGTGTAACCAATGTGTCAAGAACATGGATATTTACACTAGATACAGTGAACATAGGAGATATCATAAATTAGAAACTAATCAGAGAATGTACTCGCCTTGGGTCCTTAGCTGGTAATTATTGATGTCCTGTTCCAGAGTATCCCCTGGGTAAACCAACAGTCCTATAACATATCACAAATATAATACTTGTATCAGATGCTGCCCTAACACACAGAAGAAATATACTGGCCTCAGAGCTATGCCAGGCAGGGCACTAGTCAGCTAGGGTCACCTAGTAGGGATAAAACACATTACCTATTTTTAATCATTAATACCTACCATATATATATACCAATTAAACATACTGTTAATAATTAAACATAATACATATATATTGTTATTCCAAGGTATACAAAATAGGTATAACTGTATGTACATAGTGGAAGTATATATTATTTGTTTATAAAAATGTACATAAGTCCCATTATAAGAATATATATATTTATACATTTATACCAAAATACATAATTGCATATTTATACATTTATACCAAAATATGTATTTTATTACATGTATTCTATATGAAATATACCAAATAATACATATTTAATACACGTAGCAGAACACGTATTTATATATATATCATATATATATATATTGAAAGTATATAAATGTATGTACGAAATATATATATATATTAATATATACACTAATACTCATTATACATATTTGAAAACATACTAAGTATATGTACATATATACCAATTGAGTTTACAATATACATATATATATATACATACCAGTAATATATACTAAGAATATACTAAATTAAATACATATACACTATGTGTATTCCAATTAATTACATATAGTATATACTAGTAGGTTGATTTATAATTAATTGAATTAAGGCTAGCTATACATTGAAATTATTTAATCTTTAAGGGACTTGGAAGAAAGAATACCTCTTAATGAGTGTAATATATACAGCTTCTGGCCACTGTTGTATTCCTCCCCATTTGTTAGAGCACCATCAGACAGCATCGAACACCAGGAAGCCTTGGAGGAGACAGGGGGTGTAGGGATGGTCGATAATGCAGATTCATCAACAGTTGTTGGTTCTTTAAGTCTTAAAGAGATAACATCATTCAATGCATCCCAAAGGTTTCACCATCAACATCTCTGACGAGCATTATCTTTAATGATTTCTCCAGTGGTGCTTAAAAATAGAGTTGAAGAGTGAGGAATCATACAGCTCGGCAGCTGATCTTCCTTTCCACGAAGCTAGCCTTCGCTGATGTATTGTTTAGCATAGAACCCGGCCGCATAGACTTTGACATCAATTATAAAAACTTTCACTCTGTAACCTGTGCCAAGTAAAACCAATGAGTCTGAGCAGCCTGGGACTCTCAGCTCCTTTGGAATTTCACATCGGTCACGGGCTCCATAACATACTCTGCACTGCCAACTGAAGCTTTGGTCACGAGGGGAGAGAAGAAACTCTTGAATTTCTTGGTGTGGGCAACTTCGGCTTGGTGGGAGGGTGAATTTGGGTCTCAATGTGGTGGTGGAGGAGATGTGTAAGAATTGACTCGATGCACAGTGAAACACGACAGCAGCCATATGAGCAGCGGATGTCTGCCGGAGTGCAGGTCGGGGAGTCGGCTGACCACGCCGGAGTAGACCGGGGTCGGGTGCGAGGGGATGGAGGAGTAGCCGGATCTCTGTTGGTGGGAGGAGACTCGGCTGGGTCGGGCCGCTCACCGGAGGGGGATGCTCGGGGTTGGTCGGAGAGAATGTAGATGGTGGTGGTTGGATGATGGAGGAGATGGGGGTTGTCGAACGGCAGGGGGCCGGAGCAGCGGCTGACCACGCCGGAGAGGGAGCAGTGACCGGCAATACACAGAGGGGAGTCGGGCTGCACAGAGCACGCCGCCGGAGGTGAACAGGAACTGCGGGGAGGAGCAGCAGGCTCCGCCGGCGCCGGAGTGCGGAGGGCTCGGGCCGGAGGAAGAACAGGAAGTCGGGTTTGGTTTCCCCCCTCTTCTTCCTTTTAAATTTTAATAAAGAAAAGAAGAAGGAAAGAAGAAGAAAAGAAGAAGAGAAAGGAAGAAGGAGAAGAAGAAAAGAGAAGGAGAAGGGAAGAAATTTCCTACGTTGGGTTGAGGGGAGATGGAGGCTTGAGGAGGGTGGTGTTTCCTAGGTTGTCTAGGGATTAGGGTTTGATGTAGATAGGACATTATATAGGGAAGAGGGTTGTGAATCTAATGGTGAGGATGCACCCAATTAAATGGGTGGTCCAGATTGTTCATGAAGAATTTCTTCATGTGGGTGAGGGTGTTGACTAGTCAATGTTGGGCTTCTCCATTGGTCTTGGACAATGGGGTGATGGCACCTACAATTGAATAATTGCAACTTAGCCCCTTAAATTCGGGAAATTGCACAAACACATGAAATAACGAAAATTTGGCGGGCGATTCGGGGTCCGGTGTTTTGTAGGGTCAGGGGCGCTGTAAGATCGGTATGGACTCAATTAACAGGGCACTGGAATTAAATTGGGATTTTATAATCAGTTAAAATAGTATCCTCAATTTAATTAGAATGAAATGCAAGTTGTGTTCAACAATTAATTAGGAGTACATGGGGCCAAAATCAGGTCAGGTCATCAATACCAATAATGAAGAAGACTCAGATCAGAATATTACCCTAATTTGGGCCGCACGAAAAATAGGTCAAGATTGCCTCCAATTTTCGATTGGAACGCACAACGATACAAAAATAGGAATTTATTAAATAACGTCCGCGACGATTTTTGCGCGGCCAGAAATAATGCACAGAGAGCTATATTATGAGTTGCAAAAATAGCAAAATGGAAGGCGGGCATGTCTAGGGCAAGATTGTAAAATTTGTTGGAAGACAAGGGTCAGGATAGTGCTCCAAATATCGAAGCAAAGGCAATGCGCAATAATTAATTTAAATTACGGTAATTAATTACAATCTTCACTAAATAAATTCTAGATAAAATAATTAATCAAGAATTCTATAATTCGAACAGGTGTTCATCTACTGGGCTTCTAGGTCAAGTCTACTAGCTCAAAATAAATGAACATTGTATCTTAAGACTATATTTAATTTCACATCACACATAATTATTTAAATCAAATATACTATCAGGCAATTTATTAATTATAACTACCTTAATATTAAATATTGTAAAAAGTCAAAAATACCCCTATTTTCGGAATGTGGTAGTGACAAGTCTACCCACCTTAAAAGAATTTCGTCCTCGAAATTTAAAGTCCTCATAGTAGTGTTTACTCACACATTATTATTTCTCTCAAAATTTAAATTCATCATCCATGAAATCAGGTTATAATCCACAATGTCTTTTCACGACTTTTCAAAAATTCTGAAATTGTTGCATTCCGAAAAATCCTCGAAATAAAATCAAGGTCTATTTTTATCAAAAATTTCTCAAAAGTTTTAGTTAATAATTCAATACTCGGAATTTAATATCCACTCCTCAAATTTGATTTTTAATCTATGCACATATATAATTATAATCTCGTCCCACAAGTTTTGAATTCAAACATTAGTCCATCAAAATTTGTATTCCTCGATCTCCTCTTTCCTCAAAATACTTAACGATGCGACACCTATGGATCCTTCAAACGTAACGTCCGCAATATAAAAATTTTAAATTACTATATTGCAATCAAATATATATAATGATAATTTTCCAAATTTTCCTCAAATTTAATGATAAATTATATCACAATCAACCTTCCTAAAATTAACAATCATCAATTCTGCCATGTTAAATTTTAATCCTTTATTTAAATTAGCGTTTATCCTCAAATTTCAATCATACCTCGATCCTTGTAAAACCAATGATCCATCAACTCCGTTATAACAATCCCCTAAATTCTTTATTTAAATTAATGCTCATCCATAATTTAATCATCTTGTCCCTTTTTGTCGGTCATAACCTTGTCATAGATCTTTGCTATGGTCAAAAACCCTAATGATCATGGTTTAAGAAGAATTTTGCCCACAGTCTTACAACAAACAACTTAGAGGAAACATGCATGGTTATGGTCTGTCTTATCATGGTATTGCATTCTCTGTCAGGGTGTACTACTAACTATATCCTAACAAGAAAAATCATGAATACAACCCACGGTACTAGGGAATCAATCAATCAGAAGACAAAAACAACAGGAGAAAAAGAAAGAACCTCCTAACACATTACCTGCAGTATCCCTTATCTCTAACATACACTTAACTCTAGCATATTCCTAACTAATTCCTATTCCTGTACACTGGTACCCATATCCACTAGTCTTAATCCACAAGATCCATGAATATGTCCCTATGGCACACACCTGTTTATTAATACCAAAATCTGATGCCAAGAATTTCTAATATAACCATGATTCAATAATGCATCCAAGTTGATACCTCTATCTCTTTAGTACCATACCCTCTGTCAGTTCCCGTTCCCACTATAATTGTGCATACTAGTCGTTCTTATCACTCAAATATACGTCAAGTGCAACACCATACTAAATACTGCTCTTTCCAATACAACTTTAGATGGACACCCAAGTTAGTCCGCGGTGCCATCTCAATCATGCTCAAATCACCAGATCCTTACACATGTATATCATCTACTCATATATTAATATTCATATCTCTCATCTACCATAAAATTAATCCTCAAAAATAATCATCAAGGTTTAACTTCTCGATCAACTAAAAATGAATTGTATATACCTCCTCAAAATCAGATACTCAAATATCGAAAAATTTAATCACTTTTAAAATCCTTATAGCTTTAACCTTGTTTATTGAATTCATATTTGAAATCCTCAAAAATTTAATGACATAATCTCAACTCCTCAATTATTCTAAAAATAAAACCTTATTTCCACCTTTTAATTTATAACTCCACAATGTACATATCAGTGCTCACGGTCTCTGATACTCAAGGTGCACTCAATGCATCTAGTGTCTATAATTGGGTACTAAAATTGTACCGCTCGAATCTCTTGCACTATTACCTCCACTGCTCCAAGTTATCATCGCATGTATTTTCTTCCAAAATTTTCAATCTATCTTAACTGGTATATCATCCGATTATCATCACGCAGAGTGCTTACTGTTATTAGCGTCATTCTCGACTAATCCTCGATATAGAACCATTAGCACTCTTGGTATTATATTACTAGCTTCATTAATGAATCATCTCTTCAAGCTCATTATAACTCATGATTACATGTATCTACCATAACACTCATGTTTCTTTACTCTCGTGGGTATGTGTATGGTTCCTCATCTCGATTGTTGTATATGTATTTTCTTGTAATCTTTTATAGCCTGTTAAACTGATCTGTGATATGCCTCACCAATTTTATTACTAATTCCGACATTTCTCCACTCATGACAGCTTATTTACTCTTTTATGTATATACAATTCCTTACCTTTAACACACCCGATATCAATCATCAAATTGAACATCATGCTCCATAAATCCTTAACACAATTTCCTGGATACTTAATTGTTCACGTAGATCATCCAATTGCATAATCATGATTATCCAGGACGGGTATGTTGGCTCTGATACTAACTCTTGAACTATCACTGATACCCTATACTCTCCTTCTACTCACAGTCTCTAATGACCTTATCCTAGAACCATTGTTACAAGGTACTATGCTATGGGTTAATTCTAGATCAATGCCTAATGCTCCCATGTCCAACTAGAAAATACTTACAAAACTCACAAGTCACACTCAGTCAATACTAATACTCAAGACACAGACATAATTACAAGTCACTAATTATCATACTTAACAAGGAACCCTCAAGGAATAGAAACTCAAAAGGAATTGGATTGAGGACAGAAGGTATCCTTACTGCTAGTAAAGAAAAGAAGCGATGGAACAAGGTCCTGGAACAACAGAAATAGATAAGTCTTGAGATGATATTTTAAGAACCAATTTAAGATACAACCTGATAATCATACACGTTTGTCAGAAATCATGACACACAGAATCCTCGCCACGCCAGTAAGCATAGATGCGATAAACGACAGGTTCCGTAACTAAGGTATGCGACCCTATAATCATGTCATCTAGAATACTCGCCACGCCAACCGGTATGGCTGCGAGAAACTCTAAATCTCATAACTAAAGTATGTACATCCAAGCTAGGTTCCTACGTTCTCGTCACGACAGCTAATATGGCTGCGATAAACTCTAGGTTCCATAACCAAAGTAGACGTTTTACCTTTCTCACTGTCCTCATCAATATATGTCATCAGATGATACCATAAATTCTAGTCCGTAAAATTTATCTCAATTGAAATCAACTCAACAACGATACCAAAAATTAAAGTTAACAACTGGTCAACAAGAATCAAACTCAACAATGATACCAAGAATTTAATTTAATAACTGCTCAACAAGAATAGAGTTCAGTAACAACAAGCGAGAGCGGACGGAAACAAGGAAAAAGATTTAAATTGGAAATTATAATAAGATTCTCAAGGGGTCGTCCCAGGAATCTCTCAAGAATTTGTGATTGAGTATCCTCTCTCATCCTAGTATCCTATGTCCTATATTCTATAGCAGGTACGCAGTAGTACAACTAATACGTCGTACTACCACGACATCGCACAACTAGCGAAGTCCGACCTGCATGGGCCACCACTAAAAACGTGTCACGACCCGCACCCGGTTTAGGGGCACGAGTGCGTGGGTACGTCCAGCCTATGCCGCAGCATCGGCGGTAGAACGCTGTCTAGGTCGAGTACTATCTAAACAATCTCACGCTAGTATCCAACTCCATAAGGAGACTCGGATAAAACTATAAAAATATTAACAACATACTCAATCACAACTACAGCACGATAGGAACTTGAAGAAATAAAAGAATACAACACAAGTCTAATGACAAAATAATCATACCTGCAATCATTAATTTCCAATCCCCAAGTGTATCAGAACCCAGTCTACTAAGGTCACAGTCTGGAAAAATATTTTCCAGTCAGGAAGGAGCAAAGTACATCTCTAAATAGCAGTTCTATATAAATAACATAAACTATGTAGCAGTTCTAGATGGAAACATACCAGATGCATGTATAGGTACAAGAAATGTACAATGAGAGAAATACTGGAAATACTGTAAGTAAATGCAGGAAAAGAAACAATATGTCAACGAGCAAGAATCCTATGACTAAGTGTGTGAGTACTAGCTTTAACATGTGATCGGCTTGGGAACTTGATCAGGCTGGTTACATGTGATTAGCTATGATTCACGAAGGTCAGGCTAACCATTGGTTAGCTATGATGCATGTAGAGGTCAGGCTAATCACACGTAACAGCTATGAGGCACGGAGATGGTCAGGCCGCACCCGACGTGAGATGTGGGGTGAGCTATGATGCATGAAAAGTCGGGTATGATCACATATCTACACTAAAATACTTCCCACCCCCGACTGGTATAGTAGATCCAATCATGGTACGCTATGGCACGGGATTCCCTAGGAAGGTAGCAAATCTCCCCGGAAATCAGTGTCTGTACATGCACAAGATAACAAGGAAAACAAGTCTTATACAAGCTACACCATGAATAAGGAATAACATCTCATGACGAGATCCGTGTATACCAATCCGTGTAACTAATGTGTCAAGAACATGGATATTTACACTAGATACAGTGAACATAGGAGATATCATAAATTAGAAACTAATCAGAGAATGTACTCGCCTTGGGTCCTTAGCTGGTAATTATTGATGTCCTGTTCCAGAGTATCCCCTGGGTAAACCAACAGTCCTATAACATATCACAAATATAATACTTGTATCAGATGCTGCCCTAACACACAGAAGAAATATACTGGCCTCAGAGCTATGCCAGGCAGGGCACTAGTCAGCTAGGGTCACCTAGTAGGGATAAAACACATTACCTATTTTTAATCATTAATACATACCATATATATATACCAATTAAACATACTGTTAATAATTAAACATAATACATATATATTGTTATTCCAAGGTATACAAAATAGGTATAACTGTATGTACATAGTGGAAGTATATATTATTTGTTTATAAAAATGTACATAAGTCCCATTATAAGAATATATATATTTATACATTTATACCAAAATATGTATTTTATTACATGTATTCTATATGAAATATACCAAATAATACATATTTAATACACGTAGCAGAACACGTATTTATATATATATCATATATATATATATATATATTGAAAGTATATAAATGTATGTACGAAATATATATATATTAATATATACACTAATACTCATTATACATATTTGAAAACATACTAAGTATATGTACATATATACCAATTGAGTTTACAATATACATATATATATATACATACCAGTGATATATACTAAGAATATACTAAATTAAATACATATACACTATGTGTATTCCAATTAATTACATATAGTATATACTAGTAGGTTGATTTATAATTAATTGAATTAAGGCTAGCTATACATTGAAATTATTTAATCTTTAAGGGACTTGGAAGAAAGAATACCTCTTAATGAGTGTAATATATACAGCTTCTGGCCACTGTTGTATTCCTCCCCATTTGTTAGAGCACCATCAGACAGCATCGAACACCAGGAAGCCTTGGAGGCCAGGTGTTGGCTCCGGCGTGGAGGAGACAGGGGGTGTAGGGATGGTCGATAATGCAGATTCATCAACAGTTGTTGGTTCTTTAAGTCTTAAAGAGATAACATCATTCAATGCATCCCAAAGGTTTCACCATCAACATCTCTGACGAGCATTATCTTTAATGATTTCTCCAGTGGTGCTTAAAAATAGAGTTGAAGAGTGAGGAATCATACAGCTCGGCAGCTGATCTTCCTTTCCACGAAGCTAGCCTTCGCTGATGCATTGTTTAGCATAGAACCCGGCCGCATAGACTTTGACATCAATTATAAAAACTCACTCTGTAACCTGTGCCAAGTAAAACCAATGAGTCTGAGCAGCCTGGGACTCTCAGCTCCTTTGGAATTTCACATCGGTCACGGGCTCCACAACATACTCTGCACTGCCAACTGAAGCTTTGGTCACGAGGGGAGAGAAGAAACTCTTGAATTTCTTGGTGTGGGCAACTTCGGCTTGGTGGGAGGGTGAATTTGGGTCTCAATGTGGTGGTGGAGGAGATGTGTAAGAATTGACTCGATGCACAGTGAAACACGACAGCAGCCATATGAGCAGCGGATGTCTGCCGGAGTGCAGGTCGGGGAGTCGGCTGACCACGCCGGAGTAGACCGGGGTCGGGTGGGAGGGGATGGAGGAGTAGCCGGATCTCTGTTGGTGGGAGGAGACTCGGCTGGGTCGGGCCGCTCTCCGGAGGGGGATGCTCGGGGTTGGTCGGAGAGAATGTAGATGGTGGTGGTTGGATGATGGAGGAGATGGGGGTTGTCGAACGACAGGGGGCCGGAGCAGCGGCTGACCACGCCGGAGAGGGAGCAGTGACCGGCAGTACACAGAGGGGAGTCGGGCTGCACAGAGCACGCCGCCGGAGGTGAACAGGAACTGCGGGGAGGAGCAGCAGGCTCCGCCGGCGCCGGAGTGCGGAGGGCTCGGGCCGGAGGAAGAACAGGAAGTCGGGTTTGGTTTCCCCCCTCTTCTTCCTTTTAAATTTTAATAAAGAAAAGAAGAAGGAAAGAAGAAGAAAAGAAGAAGAGAAAGGAAGAAGGAGAAGAAGAAAAGAGAAGGAGAAGGGAAGAAATTTCCTACGTTGGGTTGAGGGGAGATGGAGGCTTGAGGAGGGTGGTGTTTCCTAGGTTGTCTAGGGATTAGGGTTTGATGTAGATAGGACATTATATAGGGAAGAGGGTTGTGAATCTAATGGTGAGGATGCACCCAATTAAATGGGTGGTCCAGATTGTTCATGAAAAATTTCTTCATGTGGGTGAGGGTGTTGACTAGTCAATGTTGGGCTTCTCCATTGGTCTTGGACAATGGGGTGATGGCACCTACAATTGAATAATTGCAACTTAGCCCCTTAAATTCGGGAAATTGCACAAACACATGAAATGACGAAAATTTGGCGGGCGATTCGGGGTCCGGTGTTTTGTAGGGTCAGGGGCGCTGTAAGATCGGTATGGACTCAATTAACAGGGCACTGGAATTAAATTAGGATTTTATAATCAGTTAAAATAGTATCCTCAATTTAATTAGAATGAAATGCAAGTTGTGTTCAACAATTAATTAGGAGTACATGGGGCCAAAATCAGGTCAGGTCATCAATACCAATAATGAAGAAGACTCAGAACAGAATATTATCCTAATTTGGGCCGCACGAAAAATAGGTCAAGATTGCCTCCAATTTTCGATTGGAACGCACAACGATACAAAAATAGGAATTTATTAAATAACGTCCGCGACGATTTTTGCGCGGCCAGAAATAATGCACAGAGAGCTATATTATGAGTTGCAAAAATAGCAAAATGGAAGGCGGGCATGTCTAGGGCAAGATTGTAAAATTTGTTGGAAGACAAGGGTCAGGGTAGTGCTCCAAATATCGAAGCAAAGGCAATGCGCAATAATTAATTTAAATTACGGTAATTAATTACAATCTTCACTAAATAAATTCTAGATAAAATAATTAATCAAGAATTCTACAATTCGAACAGGTGTTCATCTACTGGGCTTCTAGGTCAAGTCTACTAGCTCAAAATAAATGAACATTGCATCTTAAGACTATATTTAATTTCACATCACACATAATTATTTAAATCAAATATACTATCAGGCAATTTATTAATTATAACTACCTTAATATTAAATATTGTAAAAAGTCAAAAATACCCCTATTTTCGGAATGTGGTAGTGACACCGAGAAACTCAGGATCGGTAGCGGTAATCCAGCTAACCAATGACTCATATTCTGATACTATTAGCAGCTGTGACCGAGGTTCAACTCTCCCGCACTAATAGTCATTGTCTGACCAATGCAATGCATGAAGAACTAACAGATAATCTCTATGATGCATACAAAATGAACAAGCAGGCTTATGTATAAACTCATATTTTTATCCCATAGCCGAACGGTTATCCCTGCAGCAGACACACAAGTTAGTCATAATTTTCATATTCACAACTTATGTATCAATCACTGGCGTCATCAATCGGTAGGTATGCAAGAAGGTAAACCTAGCATGCGCCCTATCTATATGACGGTCCATGGGTCGCCCCAAGATTAGCAGCGGTTGCCCAAGGTTCAGCTCTTTACTGGCACGCACGGGTGTCGGCAGCTGTAACCCATGGTTCAGCTCTTCACCAACACACCCGAGTGCAAGCAGCTGTGACATCATGGGTTCCACACAACACTAATAGACATATCGCCCCACTAGACCCCCTTACGAGCCGTATACCTCAGGGCGATCCAAAAATCTCTTCCGGACTGAGCGATTCCTAGTGCCCTAGGAATCGTTCGAGAGACAAGACCTTGTGCACAAGTTGTCCGAGACCAATGCAATGACATAAACACATAGTGCAAGCAAAATATATGCGGTCTAGCGAAACACATCTTATCAACGAAGCACATCTTTCACATTACTAATATCACACCCCACTAGACCCTTGTGAGCCGTATCCTCAGGGCGCACTATTAGTCACTGCATTCACACATTTCACTTATAGCAGTTCGATATAGCAATCAGACAAGCAAAACATATTAAGGCAAGCACGATTGATTTCATAGTTAACATGCAATAACTATCTTTTTTTTTCTTTTCTTTTTTTAGCATATTCAAAGGGACATATTCGAGCCATTCATTTACTTATCTTTCTTAGCATAGCAAAGGTTCGTACGATAACTATGTCGGTATTTCTAAGCATGCAACATTTCTATCTTTCTCTTTAGCATGGCGATGGTTCTATCTCATTTCTGACAAGCATTCATATCTCTTATTAGGCAGCATATTCGTTTCAATGACAAGCTATGTGAGTTCTCTTATTAGCATACTGAGTCAGTTCTATCATTCTCTTATAAAAACATTCTTCTTAAGCAAACAAGCATTCAAAAACTCAGATTCATTATTAAGTCGTGCAAGAATCAGAGAATGCAGTTCTGCCCACTCACATTGATTAATCGGTCTAGAACTCTCCGAGAAGACTTCCGTTCGAGCAAGCAAGGCGATATCACTTGTACATAGTGGCTACGCGAAGCGGGGCACTACATAGTGTACCCTGAGGATCGGTCCTACGGGATCTTGGGGGTGTGGCTATTATATACGTAAAGAGAAGATTGAACCTATCGCTCAATTGAAAAGAAGAGAAATTACTGAAAGTCTGCTTGTTTATGAACATGTGCATCATATAGAAATATTATTATCTAATAGGAATGCATCCATGTATCGGTTTGACAACTTGTGCACAAGGTATCGGGTCACTCGAGCGATATCCTGGGGCACTGGGACCGTTCAGCCTGGGAGAGGCTAAACGAAACACCCTGAGGCAATGAAGTCCTCGTTATTAGGTGGGTGTTATATCTATTAGTTAGCTTGTTCATGTGTCAAAGCATCCATTTTAAGGGTATTTTTGGTGTAGTATTGGGCCCTGATAATACCGCTACTAATCATGAGTTTCCCATGGGCCATCATATAGTTATGGTGCATGCTAGGTTAGCCTTCTTGCATATCTAACTGTTTGATGCAGGGACGAACAGAAAATAGAAACTTGCTTATATATGCAAATTATTGCTAACTTGTATGTCTGCTGCAGGGATAAGCGTTCGGCGAAGGGTAAGAATCACTGAATAAGTGATGTACTCATTATTAAATTGTGCTTGATATCTTGTACTGCCCCTAGACTTGCATGTTTTTAACTTAAAAGTGTTACTGATGCCTTGAACTGAATTGAATAAGTCCACTAGATACACTATGTCTTGCTCTGAAAAGAATAGTCCACTAAAGATAGTTTATGTTCCTAAGAAATGCATATGGCTCATGATACATGTTGCGCACTGCACGATAGATCACTGACCCTACTATATGCTTGAATGTATTAAATATGCAAACTATTTCCTAAGATATATTTCCAAAAGAAGTAATATGACTCTGCTCCTGTACTGCATGAAATAAACATAGGTAAAACTAAAAAGATCACAAGTAATGTAATATTTTGCCACAATCTTACTTAGTGTTGGTTTTAGAGAGTGTTGCTTCTGTTCGTTAATTTTATACTCACCAGTACTTTTTCTAAAGTGCTGACCCCCAACCAGTTTGCTTGTTCGTAGGTTCTGGATCGTCCGAAGAAGCGATAGCATATCCTCATCCCCAGGACCCAAAAATCTGGAGTCGATGCCTTGAGCCGTATTGAGATATTTTAAGTTGCTCTTTTATAAAGGGATATAATGTATGTAACTATGTCATTATAATCGAGAGAGATAGCTTCAGTGAATTATAATCTCGGTCAAGCATCGCTTGTAACACATCTTGATTATCAATAAAGAGATTATTTCTTATGTCATTGTGTTCTTTACTTTTCTGCAATATTGTATCGCTACTTACGTCTTGAATAGATTACTTACCCTTGTTCAAAGCTTTGGCATTATGCGAGCATAACTTAGGCTTGCATGGCATCACGCTCATGCGAGGACGATCGGTTCCACAAGGTGCTAAGCGAGAACAATCGATCCCTTACGGGAATTGGGACATGACTGGACATTTTTACTTCTATGAGCGGGATTGCATTTGCCTATTTGGAGAAGTAATCGGTTATTGCAAGTATAAACTAATGTCCTTTAGAAGAAGAAGGTCTAATTGGACTAATAATATCCATTCTCCAGGTTTTAAAAGGTGAGGAGGCTGCTATAGGGTGTAAGAACTATGTCGGTTGGTGGATAAAATATGCATAGATTTGACATCATCTACATTTGCGAGCATAATCTATGGCATCTGCCACCATGGTGGACCAATAATAACCTATTCTCTTGAGACGGTCTTATAATTTAGGACCTGGCTGATGTGCCCCACAGATGCCATCATGAGTTTTTTTGGAGTGATTGTCTTGCTCCAGGTTTGGAAAGACAACGTTGCAACAATCCCTCATAAGAACGATGATATACTATTTTGGATGAGGCATCATAGTAGAATCGGGAGTGAGCATCTTTTAATATAAGTGGCTTCTTTCGTATCTTTTGGAAGAATTCCATAAGCAGCGTAGTCTATAAAATGGTCTCTCCAATTTTTGTCCATGAAAGTTGAATTTATGGCGTAACTCTGTTCAATGTGCAGATTATTTTTGGTATAGAATAACTCTCGACCTGTTAGCATAATTGAGTATTGTCTCTTTAGGGAAAAGGTCAATGATGTTGCTAGGCCAGCTAAAGCATCTGCTTCCATATTTTGTAATTGAGGCACATGCGATGAATAATCCTTTAAAATTAAAAGCCAGTTCAATTGTCGCCTAAACATAAGGGATGAGGTCTTCATGCCGAACCTCATACGCTCTCCTGATCTGATTGACTATTAGCTTGGAATCTCTGTAGGCTTCAATATATTCTATGTCTAATTCTTTGTCTAATTGGAGACCGGTGAGTAGAGTATTATATTCTGCCACATTATTGGAATAAGGTTCACTAAGAGAATATGCTCAATGAATGAGTAGTTTGTCAAGAGATACTAGGACTTTGCCCACTCCAGCTACTATGTTGCCTTTGGGTCTTATTCTTGATGCGTCATCAAATAATAGTTTCCAGGTGTCATCTCCCATTGACATATTAGACTCCAAGACTTCATCTGGGATATCATCATACAGTTTTGAAGTTTCTGGTACATGATGAACTGCTAGGAAATCAGCTACCGCTTGACCCTTCACAGCTTTTTGTGGGACATAAGCCATGTCATAAGGCGATAGCAGTATTGCCTATGTAGCTAATCAAGAATTGAGTGTGCTCGTCTTGGTTATCAATACCCGAAGGGGATTCACTCTGGATATGACATGGATGGTTTGACCTGACACATAGTATCGCGTCTTTTGAATAGCAAACATCAAAGCGATGCATTCTTTTTTCATATGATTGTATTGATGTTCAACACCGACCATCATGCAACTAAGATAATAGATCGCCTGTCCATGGCCTTCGTTACTCTTTTGTGCAAGAAGAGCTCCTATGGAGTGATCCATTACTCGAACATACAGCAAAAATAGATTCCCTACGATCGGAGACACTAGAACTGGCAAATTTATAGGATATTGTTTGATATTGTCGAATGCTTATTGACATGCTTTATTCCAGACAAAGGACACGCCTTTCTTCATTAACTGAGTGAAGGGTTGGCATCATCCCGGGAGATTGGAGATAAACCTCCTAATGTATGCTAGACAGCCTTACAGACCACGAAGTTCTTTGAGATTGCATGGAGGCCGCATTTTGAGGATAACTTTGATTTTATCGTGGTCAATATGAATACCCTTGAAAGTTATAAAAAATTCGAGGAATTTTTCACTGGAGACTCCTAGAAAGGATTTAGTTGGATTCATCTTCAATTGGTGGTGGCACATCAATTTGAACACAGTCTTAAAATCTTGCAGGTGATCATCTTTAAGATGACTCTTAACAGCAATATTATCCACATAGCATTCTATATAGACCTGAACCTTTCCATTCTTCTTCATAACTGGGACGACATTGGCTACCCAGTAGGGATGCTGCTCTTCTCGAATGAAGCTACATACTGTTAGTTTCTTGACTTCTGCTTCAATTGCATCCATCATATCCGGATGAAATCGTCGTTGTTGCTGTTTCACTAGCTTAGCATTAAGAAAAATATTGAGCTTGTGTGTGGCTATTTGATTGTTTAGGCCAGGCATATCCTCGTAACTCTAAGCGAAGACATCAATATACTCCTTTATTAGCTGAACTAAAGCTTGTTTATCTTCTTCAGGAAAACTATTGCTAATAAAGATTGGTCTTATGAAAGATTCTTCTCCTACATCAATTTGGACTACTTTATCCTCTATAGGTGGTTTAAGTTGCTCGAACCGAAGCTCCTATTGATTATCCATCCATTGTGCCCATGGATCATTCTCAAATGGTTAAAATAGTTCAACGTCTTTATCATCTGGGCCACTTGACACCATATTTACAGAGAAAGTCTGTTTGAATACGTCACCCATGCTTTCGTTAGAATCCCACAACGATGAGTCAGAGGAATGAGAATGTGTCTCTTCTTCCGATTCTGAACCTTCAGGACTTGTTGGCGGTGTAACATAGCCCAAACCATGACCAGTCTACTGGTAGTATATTTTTGGCTTTCCTTTTGGAGAAAAGTAACGTATAGAAGTCCATCTGCCTTTTCCATAATTCAATCCAAAACCAGACCTTAAGTTATATCCTATCCCTTACATAATGTTCTTGGCAGGTTGGCTGTAATGATACGATTGTATCTTCCTAATATCATCGTCCGAATTATTAGTCTGCGTTACTCTTTTATTTCTAGCTTTGCCAAAAATTATCTGACGTTTCTTGTCCTGTCTTGCAGGGACTATGAAGTATGCATCCTCATATGGTTCATATAATAAATTATATTTAAATAAAGATGCCACTGGTATGGACAGAGGTTCGTGAAGATAAAGGGCCTCTAAGAATTTTTTAGCAAAGAGTTCGACATCAGTGTAGTGCGAAGTAGTGTCTTGTTTATTCATGAAATACAAGATCTCTTCTTCTTCCACATAGTCAACAAAAATTTCATCCTTGACAGGAGCATTGGCAAAATTCATGACTAGGGGTTGATTTGCTTATGTTGGTTGCTTGTTACGACAAAATTTGAATAACAAGTGGCTCATTCTTCGATGTTGGTGTTCATTGCGTCGAAGGTTAATGACCAATGGAGGTGATTTGTGCAGGTTGATGACGAGCGGATTCAAAGGAGTCAGACGAGTAGTACGTCCTTTGACTCGGATCATCAAAGGCTCTTCCTTTGAGGTGTTCTCAGCTTCATCACCAACTTGATTAGCTCCTTCTTTCGAGGTATTTTTCGCTTCATCCTCAGCTTGATCAGCCTCTTCTTTTATGTACTCCGGTGTATAGAGTACAGAGTCAGAGAAATAGGCTTCGACACCTTTGAATGGGTTGAGATCAGCTACCTCTGTTTTAACTTCTCCCCGACTATCCACAAATTTAAAGCATTGGTGCAGGGTAGAGGATACAATTTTATGCTCATGTATCCATGGTCGTTCAAACAAAATGTTATAGGATACGTCAGAGTTGATAACATAGCATGTGACTTCAGTACGTAGATCGTCTATCTAAATTTTTAGGCGTATCTTTCCCAGCGGTTTACTTCTTCCAGCATTGAAGCCTAGAATGGTAGTGATAGTGGCAGACATGTTATGCATGGGTATCTTCAATCCTCTTCAGTAGGCTTTTGGGAATGATGCTGAGTGAGATCCAGGTTCGAAGTGAATCTGGTTTACCTTAATAGATCTGATACAACCGGTATAATATAGATCTTGTTATGCCGGTTATCCTTGAGTAGCATGTCATCTTGTGTGAAAGTGATGTTAAAAATCTTCTTAATAATGTTATGGCATTGAGGGCACGCTAGTGGATCTTCATCAGGAGTCTTGAGTTGAGCGAAGCATGAGTCTCTAGATAAAAGCTTTGCTCAAAGCTTCACAACTCTCCTTCTACAAACGAAGTAACTTAAATATGGAAAGTCGGGCTGGAGTATTCGTAAGTTGTGCCAATATGTCAAAATTGTAGGACTTTTTAAGTCCTTGAGGTACATTCTTCTTCAGGGACTTGTCGAAGCGTACTTCATTTTGCTTCCCTTTCTCTACCGCAGTAGGCTTCAAAAGACCAGGTTTGGCTGTGACTGGATCAATCAGAGTTGATGAAGTAGAATCAGTATCAGGAATATCTTTTGGGACAGAATCATAATTTTTACGATAATATTTCCTGGACCTGGTACCAGACATGACTTCTTCTTCGGGCATCGGAGAAAGAAGCACCATGTTACAAGACTTGAGTTTCTTTTTGGCATACCACTTTTTGGAGTGAGTCTATGCGCTAATTTGATCGTAGCCCATTACTCTACGAGATTTGTTAGACTGCCCTTGGAGTTGTAGATAAATACGTTGTCCCTTGACAAAGTTCAAATCTTTAGCTTTCTGGAAATTATACCCTATATTTTACATCAAGCGTAAAGATTATTAGTTGTATTGATGAAATTGAGGATGCTCTTCCTCAGCCATACTAGCTGAGGTCGATGCTATAATCATTATAGAAGAAGGAGAAAGAATTTCTATAGGAATGACTTCGTGAGCAGCGAAGACTTGTTGCACTCTATACAGCGAAACACTGTCAATCATGCATCGTTGCCGGTGTGTCAATCGAATCTTGCGAGTAGAGCTTGGTGGGGCAATGTTCAGACTTTGAAATCTGATCTCGAGAGGTATGTCTTCTTGAGATTGATTTTAATCTATGTTTGTGTGATAATCCAAAGAAATCATATTGTGTGATAATCCAAAGAAATCATATTGTATGGTTTATACTTCTTGCCCTTCTTGAATTTTGAATTAGAAGATGATGCACCTTGGTCCTAATCTGGTAGCAGGTTGGGATGAATCCACATAATCTCACAATAATTTGTGGTAAGAGGCACCTACCCCTCTATTTGACTTTGAGAAGGCGGGAGATTTATCACTTCCATTGTAGCTCGAGGTATTGGAATGACGTCTTTAGAGACTTCTTGTGCTGGAAAATCACCAAATTAAAGAGGTATTAGAATCTATCAACTGTTATATTTTCTTTTTCAATACATAACAAACCTTGGTAGGATAATGTACATATCGATAGTATAAGTTGTACTTTGGGTCATCTGTTTTACCGGCCTCCTCCGGTTGTTTGATATCAGGCAACTGCAACCTGCTGCTCTTCATCGGACAATAAAAAATATTGTAGATATTGCCTCGTTAAAGGAATATTCCTCCTTAGGTTTGGAAGAGTCTGGAGGCTTTTGTGCTAGAGGAAAGGTGGGTCGCTTTGCCAAATTTATAGCTAAGGCCTCATTACCTTTGTTGTTATGATTATTCGTATTGTTGTTGTTGGAGGAGGAGCGATTCCCTTCCACATTGGTCATTTATATCCCCAAGTTATGTGCCACCTTCGCGTTACCTTCAGTAGCTCCGGCCCCGATGATGAACGTCTTCCAGTCTTAAAATTGAGTTAGACCCGTCCAGAGCCCTACTATAGGCAGTAGATTCTTTTGGCAAGTAGCAATAAATGCAGAATCTGGAATACCGGAAGTCAACTTCAGAGTTTCTTGCCTGAAATGGTCTATGAATTCGCGAATGAATTCCTTATCCTTCTATTTGATATCGATGAGTAAATACATCATCATATCCATGCCTCCCTCATAGATCATGAGAGAAAAAGATACTTTATGTCATCAAATGAGGATATACAGTTATTAGGCAAAATGCGATACCAATCGTAGGCTATGCCGGCCAAGCATCCTACGAACAATTTGGTAAGAAGAGCATCATATTTCTGCAGGTGAGCCGTATTCATGTTAAAGTAGTTAATATATTGGCTCGGTGATGTATTATCTTTGTTCTTTAAAATATTGACCTGTGCATGCAACTCCCGGATGGCTTCGAGAGGATCTTCTGGCTGGAATGGTGCAGCTGAATGATAAGATCCTGGTTGAACAGGTATTATCACTGGCGAAGGTCCACTCCCAGTATTAGAAGTATTAAGAGTTGGTGCTGCTGACTCTTGGTTGGGGACTGCTTTTGGATTTGTGTTACCCTGCAGGGGTGTTGTTCCAGGAATATGTTGTGCAGGTATGTATGAAGCCACTTGGACATGAGCTGGTGTAGCAGAATGTTAGAAAGTCATCATTTGATGCATATTTTGCATCATGGTGAGCATGTCTCTGAGAGCGGCCTCTATTGAGTTGAGGCATTGTTCGGTGCTTCCTGATAGAGGAGCGTCTTGTTCGTCACCGATGGCATAGACGCTAATATTTCTGTATACAACAGAGAAATTGGTAGAAAGAACCATGTAGTTGGAATCTACACTATCAGTTTCAGAATAAGGGAGATTGATACCCACAACCTCAGATTATAAGAAATGGGGATTCCCCTGAAGAACGAGCTCCCATCTTCGAGAATGGATATTTTGGTATACTCCTTCAAAGGACTCGACGAGTTGGTCAAATCTTCTCTGGCTAGGTATTCTTGAAGAACTTCATCTTGATTATCTTCCACCACAAAAAAGATGCGAAGTCATGTATGCTGGAGGAAAGAATGGTTCATCATCATCATACTCTTGGTTGTCATCTTGCTTTGCATATCGAGGTTTGGGAGACATAGTATAAGTCAATCGGTTAAACACTGACCATTTTGCTAATGCACATCAACATTTGATTACAATCTTATGATAATTGTAACGATGTTCATTAGGAAACATAGTTGCAAAGTTAGAAGGATCTCTATCCTTACGCTTTTATACAATAAGCTCATATAAATCAAAAGAGGGAGGAGAAGAGAAGGAAGAGGGCATACTCTGCCTATTTATATAAGATACATTGAATCTTCTATGCAAATTTTTGGTCCCCCTGTGTATAGAGTGAGGTGCTGGCTTGATTGGCGAGTGATTCATAATATCTCAAGATTTTGTTCTTCACGGATGAGAGAAAGTTGTCCCAAGCAGTATTCTTATGTACACATGCACAAATATCACGTTTTGAAGAGGTTGACTGTGGTGCCCTATTCCCCCTTTTTGGGGGAGCGCGGCTAAGAAATACTTTCGGTATCATTCGATCGGGATAGATTGAATCAAGATCTTTTTCTCGTTTTGGATTTGCTTCTTCGGAATCGATTTTATATTCAGTAGATCATGCCCCAAGGATGGACTTAGTGGTAGAGTCAAGAGGGACCTCTCCACTGCAAGTTTTCTTACGTAGTTTTTGTTGTCGCCTTGTTGCTTTCGTGCTTTTGAGTTGGTTTTCGGATTTGTATTTTCTTGAACAGTTTCGATAGATTTTATTGCTTTCGTTCGTTGAACTGCACATTTGTTTCAAGCTCAAAAAGAGGAGAAGAGGTATTGATCATCTGTTTGTGGTAATATAGGTGATCGTATATTAGACGTCGCACGAGCAGAGTCTTGAAGAACCTTCTTTATTTTCTCTCTCCAACCAACTTGTGAGTGGCTATAATTCGATTTAGTTGACCTTTCTTCCAAGTCTTCACATATAAATCTTACCTTCTTGATTGTTCCAATCAGATGATACTAGAATAACTAAAATATGTCAAGATAAAATAGAATAGACTTAGAATACTTAAGACTTGTCAATCAACTAGTAAATGGTTATCTTGCTGCATGCTAGTTCGCTTAGAATGTTCTTTAATTATGTTTCAATTCTAGTTAGAAAATATACTTTTTCTATTATTGTGCTATGTATAGAATATATCTTATTATGAAATAAACTGATCAGGAAGACTATACAAAATAGATCATGCCATATTACATGTCTCAGGCTTGTGTTGCCTTAAAACTGCCTCGATTGATAACTTAGTAGACTTTGCTTGGTCATGGACAACTAGTGCCCAAGGTCTTAGTTCCTGTGGACGGTCGCTAGGGCACTAGTACCGATCCGATTCGGACAGAACATCATGTTAGTCTCTCGAGCAGGCGGGATGGCATGCGATGCCTCGAGATCCTAACGTTGCACACCATTCTCGTCCAAGACTATAACTCATCCATTATGGCATCATGTCAGTGATATTCTCATATATTTAAATTATGCAAGCTAACTATGTCTTCATGTCAAGGAAGGTCATGATAAGTGTTGTGCAGGTGGTTCAGACAGGCAAGTAAAAGTCACTGAGCGGTGGCATATTTATTTCAATAATTTTTCATATTCATTTATTTCTTGTAATTTGAACTAAGGCAAGATAGAAAGACCACATAATAACTTGCATGCTTCACATAAACAACGTGTTGATTGGTATAGTTGGGTTAAGTTGCATTCACCAGTACATTTTGATGTACTGACCCTTGTTGCAACATATTTCCCATGCCAAGGCGATCCTACAAGGATCTAGAGCGACTTTCCAATCCAGTTAACCTATCGGCACACCCTGATCGTGCCTTCGAAGAGACATTTTGAAGTTCCAGGAGCTTGTGCACATACCTTATGCAGCTCCGTGGAAAGGCGATAGCTTCGCCCGAAGGTGTCTATAGCTTAAATTTTTTATTAAAAGGATGTAATATATGGGATAATTATCTCATTTTGCGTCCACTTTTGTAAGCCCGTGAGGCAATTATCTGACTCGTTCAAGGGTTTGTAAAAGATGTTCATTATCAATAAAGAGAACTTTTTCATGTTTCAATATTGTGTTCAATTACCTGCGTACTCTGAATATGTGCTCGTTATATAAAATACCTTGGCCTTGTGCGATGCGCAACCTAGGAATGCACGGCATCATGCCCGGGGGACGACTATCGATTCTATGGAATCGGGGCATGACATATTTGTATCAGAGCACGGCTTCAAGTTCCTTTGACCCTTATCATAAAAGTTTCTTTAACGATCTATTCCCTATGCGAACTCTTGAACACGTTTGGCCAAAATAAGATGTGTTCCATATAGTGAGTCCATAATACACTATGAGCCTGATGCAAGTTACTTTCTTTTAAAGGAATGACTCAAGTGCAAGTATCAGCGCTAGCACAAGGAGGGGTACAAGCACAAGAAAGTAGTTCCAGCACCTCGGGAAGTTCCAAAAACCAGAGAGCTATGCCCCACTGTCGACCCAATTGAGCGAATGATGTGGATGCTTGAAGCGAGCCAACAGAGGGATGAGGCTCATCATGAGCGAGCCAAGAAGCGGGCAGAAGATCGTCAGAACAAGTTCAAAAGCAATCTTGAAGCCCGATTTATAGTCCAACAGAAGCAGATGGATGCCCTACAGAAGATCGTTCAAACCTTAGCCTCCAACCTTCCGCAATGACAGCAGTGGCACCGGTGGAGCAACCCATGGCTGAAGTCAAAATGCCTCAAACTCAAAAGAAGAAGGATATGACTACCTTTGACTTTGCCGACTTTAAGAAGATCTGTAACACATCTTTCAAAGGGACTGAAGATCCGGTCGTGGCTCTAGATTAGCTGTTAGAGCTTGAAGATCACTTCAAACTGCTGGAGGTACCTGAGGTGAAGCATGTTGCGTGTGCCCAAATACAACTCCGTTTGAACACACACAATTAGTGGGACGCGTATCAAAGAACCCTCTCCACAGATTATGAAAAGGAGACGATCGCGTGGGTTACCTTCCATAGCGTATTTGAAGAGAAGTTCATATTACCTCCCGTACATCGACAAAAGGAGAACGAGTTTGTGCAGATTCGGTAAGGCAATATGACCGTGAAGCAATACTCCGCCGAGTTTAATCATCTCACTAAATTTGTAAGCTTCTACCTACCTGATGCGGCTAGTCGAGCAAGACGATTCAAAGGTGGTCTGTGATCTGCCATCCATGCACACGTAGTCATTCCCCAATATCTGACAATGCAAAAAGTTCTCAATCATGCCCTTTTCCTCGAATCTCAGTATCCTTCAATTATTGTCGGTGCTATACATACTTTCAATCACAAGCGCCATAGCAACGTGGGAGAAAATACCGCTTAAAAGTGTCCAAATAACGACGGTCAACAAAGAGAAAATTTGGGGCAAACATGTTCCTTCTTTAAGAAGCCAGGGCACACGACCGACAATGTTGCAAGAAGCACGGGTTATGCCTCGTTTGTGGTGATCCAACCCATCTAATGGGTAACTGTCCACACTTCTCTCATCGCCGCACTCAACATATGAATCCTGCTCCGACGCATGAAGCCAACCGAGATGCGTCGTAACAAGAGCGTCGTTAAGCTCAAGGTCGGGTGTATACTTTGACACGGGAATAGGCCCTCGCTTCGGACACTGTTGTGTCAGGTATATTGCTTTTCAATTACGTACCTTCTCGTATGCTATTTAATTCTAGTGATATGCATAGATTTATATCCACAAATTTTGTCGTGGAAAATAAGACAAAAATGACACCATTATATATATATACCTTATTGTTAGCACCCCCTTGGGCACGAAGTTACCTGTTCGTTCAGTATGTCAAGGCGGTCATGTTTGTATTGGAGGAAGGAAACTGTCGCTCGATGTATTAGTCCAAGATGTTCAGGATTACGATATCATCTTGGAGATGGATTGGCTCGGCGCTTGCTCAGCAACTATTGAATGTGCAGAGAAACGGGTCGTATTCCATCTACCTAGATAGGCCAAATTCTGCTACACAAGTGGTTCAGCGACAGAAGCGTCGAAGACCTGCATGGTAATTTTTACGATGTCAGCTCGCGGATGCTACACTCTGGATGTGAGGGATACTTAGCTTCGGTTCGAGATACTCGGCGGGTTTGTGCAAACGTTGAGTCTTCTTCTGTTGTGGCAGAATTCTCTGATGTGTTTCCAAACGAACTACCTGGCATACCACCCGACCGAGAAATCGAGTTCACCATCGATACCTTCCCAGATACCCCACCGATTTCTAAAGCCCCGTACCGAATGGCCCATGTGGAACTAAATGAGTTAAAGTACCAACTACAAGAACTACTTGACCGTGGATAAATTTGTCCGAGCGTGTCTCCTTGGGGAAAGCATGTACTGTTTGTGAAGAAGAAAGATGGGACGTTGCTGTATAGACTATTGGGAGCTAAATAAGGTCACTATCCGAAACAAGTATCCCTTACCCAGGATCGAATACCTCTTTGATCAGCTGCAAGGGGCGTCGATATTTTCGAAGATAGAACTTCGCTCTGGCTACCACCAATTAAAGATCAAGCTAGAGGATATGCCAAAGTCAGCATTTCGCACCCGCTATGGACACTATGAGTTTTCTGTCATGATGTTCGGACTGATGAATGCTCCTATCGTATTTATGGATTTGATAAACCGTGTGTTTCGACCATTCCTTGATAAGTTTGTGGTGGTATTCATAGACATCTTAGTGTACTCGAAGAATAAGGATGAATACACAGGATACCTGCGAATGGTGCTTCAAATACTTCAAGACAATAAGTTGTTCGCAAAGCTAAGTGCGAATTCTGGTTGGACGGCATTTCTTTTCTCGGACACATCATTTCTGCGGAGGTTATCTCAGTCGACCCAAAGAAAGTTTAAGCCATCATGGAGTAAAAGAGACCTAAATCGGCTAGCGACATTCAGAGCTTCCTTGGTCTAGCAGGCTACTATAGAAGATTTATAAAAGATTTTTCAAAGATCACTTTACCTCTGACTCATCTCACTGGGAAAGGAGTAACATTCACGCGGTCGGATGAATGTGAAGCTTCATTTGTGGAATTAAAGCAATGACTTGTCTCATCACCAATTCTTACTCTTTCGGACATGCTCGATAATTTAAAGATTTATAGCGACGCTTTAGGCAAGGGTTTAGGATGTGTCCTTATGCAAATGGACAAGGTGATAGCCTTTCCGTCAAGGCAGTTAAAGCCTCACGAAAGGAACTATCTAAAGCACGATCTGGAACAGGCAGCGGTAGTATTCGCATTGAAGTTATGGCAGTATTACCTCTATGACGTACCGTATAAAAATTTTACAGATCATAAAAGCCTCAAGTACCTCTATACTCAGAAGGATCTGAATTTATGACAACGGTGTTGGCTTGAACTCCTTAGCGACTTTGACTTGATGATTAGATATACACCAGGCAAGGACAACGTTGTAGCTGATGTACTGAGTCAAGTGTTTATTGAGAGCTTAGCTATCAATAATAGGCTGCGAAGGAATCTGGAAAGTTTAGATATTACACACCAAATCAGATACAAAAAGGGGGCACAGGTGGCTCAGTTGTGCCTCGAACCGGACCTATTAGAGAAAATTAAGTCCACTTAGAAGGACAACATATTCCTAGAGAAGATGTGTAATATTATCTCAGCAGGAAAGGCGACCGACTTTGCGGTAGGCACGGATGGAACGATGGGGGTGAATAGAAGATTATGTGTTCCTAACGATGTAAACCTCAGAAAAGTAAAATGCACTGAAGCCCACTATATGAGTTACACTTCACATCCAGGAAGCACGAAGATGTATCGAGACCTCCGTACGACATTTTGGTGGCACGGCATGAAGAGTGATGTGGCACTATTTGTGTCACAATTCATGGCTTGTCAGCGAGTAATGGCCGAGCACCAGAAGCCAAGCGGGGAGCTGCAGAACCTTGCTATACCGGAGTGGAAATGGGAACACATAACCATGGATTTTATTGTTGGTTTGCCAAAGATGCAACAAAAAAATGATGCCATCTGGGTCATCGTCGATCGACTCACCAAGTTAGCTCACTTTCTTCCTATCAAAGTTACTTGGAGTGCCGACCGTCTGGAGCAGATCTACCTTAATGAAATCGTTCGACTCCATGGTGTGCCCGTATCCATTGTCTTCGATCGATATGGACGATTCTTATCATACTTCTGGAAGAGTCTTCGGTCAACAATAGGAATAAAGTTGAAGTTCAGCTCCGCCTACCATCCTCAGACAGATGGCCAAACAGAGTGGGTAAACCAAATCCTTGAAGACATGCTACGGCTCTGCGCCTTGGACTTGAATTCAAGTTGGGTGTCACGTCCCAGTCCCAAATACGTAGGACTAGGAACACGTAAGCATGCCAGCCGCATGAATATGGCAACTCCAATATATAGAAACCATAACCCATACGTACGCTGTAATATGAATATAAACTCACATGTGGTATATATAATGTCACAAGTCACAGATATGCTAATCTCATCCACACAACAAGTCATGGAAAAGAAATACTAACTAGAATAAGGAGTCTGAAATATCTAAAATAATAGTCGGGTGGAGACAAATCCACTACCAATGACTATATCCAAAACTAAAATGAGAGAGGAGTATAAAATCTCCAATATAAAATAATGTGAAGACAGAAGTGTATCAGCTAAAAGAATCCATTGCCAGATAATCAACGATGCTCAGAAGGTAAGACCTCCTCGGCAGAAAGGAATGCGTCAGGTCCAGGCCCGTACTCCTGCAAATACTCAAGAGCAGATACACCTGGCAGGGGACCAGGTCCTCAGAGGGACGTAACAAGATACAGAAAATACGAGCCAACTTGAATACAGTAAACATGCATATAATTTTGAAAATAAATAAGTACGCTGGACAAGACCATCTATATGAATACAAATGAGGACAACTTTTCGACGTATGGGCAAGGGTAGGCTACTCGATCTAATCCTCACAACCTCACGCTCGTCAGTGGACATCATCAGCCGACATACCGCGGGGGTAGCGACCCTCGGACTCTATCAATCGACATACCGCGGGGGTAGCGACCATCGGACACGACCCACCATAGTGCGTGCTAGTGACTACAGTGTTACCAGAGTGGTTAAAAGCCCATACGTCTAATGATTGTCCTCTATGATACTAAGTGTCAAGTGTGTGTCAACAAATCTAATATATAGTAATGATTGAAAAGAACTACACAGGCAATAAATAAACAGAATGAAATAATTATACAGAAATATACTAAGCATGTAAAAATATTGTAACAATTTGGCAAGATATCTTGCCTGGTGAGAAAGCTGCAAGGTGTACTGTCCAGAAGTCAAACGCACAGGATCAAAAGCTATGGCCGCAGAACAAATATATCCGGATGCTGAAATAAACATCACCAACGTTCCCAGAATAAGCAAAATAGCTAAAAAGCACTTCCCTTTCGTCCAATTTGGACACAGGGGCAAAACGGTAATTTTGGGCAAAAGAGGGGTCCACGTGTGGCCTACTTTGCACCGAAAAGCGTGCCAAGGGTAACAGTCTCTAAATGGGACAAACTATAGGTCAAACAACTCTAGATGTCAATACGAACCCAACGGTATGTCCAAATGTGGATTCCGATGAGCCGAACACAATTTTGTCCAAAAAGTCAACTGTGGGGCCCGCCAATTGGCGATTTGGTCAACCGTCTCAGAATTGCATGAAAATTGGGTCACAGGACCAGCGCGTTACCACGAGTCCAGTGGCATAAGTTTCGTCGCAATCTGACAAGCGTGCACAAAATACGCACGAGTTCCACAAAAGTTGCGACACGGGGTGTGTCCGCGGATACGGCCTGATTCCGGAGCGCACACGCGTCCGAATCAGTCTCCACAAATTTTTACGTGTCATGTCATGCCGCGTGCACCGCTCGGTACACTTGGTACACGGTGGGGCGGTCCCGTTTGGCGGGGCGCGCTCCGTTTTCCAACTTTTGGAAATATGGAAAAAGTGGGTTCGCCCAATTTTGCGACGAATTTAACTATGTCCACAGCAACTAATAGCATAGGGTTATTTAACAAAAAATAAACTAGGTCAAGTGTTCTACAGGTATCAAAAAGAATCACCAAATTTGGATCTCTGTGGTGGGAGATACGAACTCGGCAATATAGGTGGTCACCGCAGTTTTCTGCGATTCCAGAATTGGGTCTGCTCGCGCCCACTTTGGACGCTGTTTTTCGCCTAGGTGTACACGTTTTCCGAGGTTGGCTATAATACAAATATGGAAGAGGGTTAAGGGGTGAGCATACCGGTAAAGACGGAACGGTGTTTGGTTGAGCGAGTCGACGGAAAACAACTCCGGAGCGAATGTGCCTCGAGTGGGATTCTGCAGGGCGCGAGGTCGGAGTCGTCGGAATGGTTGGATGGCTTGGCGGGGCTTCTCTGGCTGCGGTGACGGCTCTAGATGGGAAGAGGAGGTCTGGAGATTTAGGTTAGGAATATATATATATATATATATATATATATATATATATATATATATATATATATATATATATATATATATATATTACATAATAAGGAAGAGAGAGGGTGAGAAGCGTTTGCGGGCAAAAGGGGGTCGGGTCCAAGCCGCTGAAGAGGTCGGGGCTCTCTGGGTGTTTACTAGTTGCTGAAGCATAAAGGGTTAGGTCACAGCAAGTATTCTTAGCAAATTTGCTAAGGAAGGAAATAAACATAACATTGTTATTATTATTATTATTATATTAGATTCTTATTTAATACTTTCTTTTCTTAATCTTTTCTTTTCCTATTAATATATATGCATATATATATATTTGTATATATATATATATATATATATATATATACTCATAGAAAAATTCTAGATTATAATGCACACTATTAAGCTAGCAACTGCTCAAGGGGTCTCCTACATAAAATAAATTCCGAAAAATTCTTAATGGTCCCATAAATCCTCTAAGTGCCCGAACACCTAAAATAAAAATTATTAAAAATCTATTTCTCCAATTTAGCACATATTTACCATAATTAAACTATTAATTAATAAAAATAATAATAAATACAATCTTTTTAAAATAGGGGTTTTATATTCTACCCAACTTACAAAAATTTCGTCCTCGAAATTGACACTAACCCATATTCATAGTGATCACTATAGCTATTACACTACATTGGTGTCTAGCAGGACTCCTAAACTCATGGTCTGCCATTCTAACACTTCTCATCTATTGTCCATCCACTATTCTATCACCCTCTAACTCGTCTACACTACCCAACTTACAAGATTCTACTAGTAGTCACATTCTTTGAAGCTATTGTCTAGGTTTGTAAGGTAAATACATTTATTGGGTCGAGAATCTTGGGATACCTGTCTAGAATCTCATAACTATGACTTTTCCCATAACCGTCAAGTATCATAGTCTAATACTGCCACGCCACCTGGCCAGTATGGCTGTAAGTAATTCGACTATTTTACCATAATCGTCTGGCTGCAACTGTCGCTACCTCGCCAGCGATTTGTCATAGTCATCAGTTCGTAACAAGTGCCTTCAACTCTTTCCTAGGCATAGTCTAAGTTTTTAGGGAGACACTTAAGGTCTTGACTAACTATTAGGGCTATGATCTAGCTCAAGTGATCTAACAATTTCTACTATGCTACATGGTGCTACTTAAGGGTTAAACTAATAAAGAGTACATATATTGCTATAGTGCATATACATATTAAGAACTCATCCTTAGTTATCAAGCATTACTAACACACTTATGTTTTAACTAACAAAATAAGGATAAGGTTGATATAAATCAAACAATTCATAATGGCACGAAAGATACGACTATGATAGGAAGAGTTACGCACGAGATAAGGATCTACTTCTTGAAGCACAAAAACGTAAGCGGAAACAGGAGAATGAATATAAAAGGAGAAAATGAGTCACCCAAGAGGGCGAGATAAGGATAGGGGAAGAATACTACTACTGCTACTCCCGTCATCCATTAGCATCGCGTGTATGCCATCTGGATAGAATAAAAATATATCCTCATAACTACTAGACTACCATATATATAATTCTATATTTATTTGTGCATCTAAGACCTTGTGTCACAATGGAGTTATGAGTATGCAAAGTCAATTATAACTAAAAGGTCGTACCTGTATCTACGGCTTCCTGTGTCTGCTCTCCCATACTTGTCATAATGAGTGCTTGGCCTTGTCCTTGGTTGTTCAACTGGGGTCTAGTCCCCTCCATTTGTGCAGATTGTAGAAGCAGTGGTGGGTCCCTTCGGTCTTCTATACTTGAGGGTGTATGCGGTGTTCCTGATTCTAATGCCATAGGTCTCTGGTTCTGTTTAGGACATTCTCGGGCTTGATGGTGACTTGATCCACATATCATGCACAACCCCAATCGACGATGACAGTCTCTTAGAATATGACCTATCTTACCATAATAGTGACAAGTACGGAGCTCCTTGGTTGGATATGGTGCAGCACTATCTGATTGCTGGCGTATCAAAGGGTGTCTAATGGGTCCTCTTTGCTGTGTCCTTACTGGTCCCTGATAAATTCTCTGTTGAATTCTGTTGCCTTTGCTGATGGCCTCCTGGATCCTGGCCTATGTCAATAACTCGGCATAAGAGATCCGGGACTGTGAGCTAGTGTAGTGCTGGAGCTCCCGAGTCAGCCCACGGTGAAACCTCTTAGCCTTCCCTAAGTCATTAGGTATTAGGACTGTGCCATACTTACTGAGACGGCTAAATTCTGCGTCATACTCATCAACCGTCTTGTCCCCTTGCTCTAGATTGAGGAACTGATCGTACAATGCTTCCCTTACTGTATCCGGAAAGTACTTTCTCTCAAAGCATTCCAAGAATTATTCCCAAGTCTAACGCGTACCCAACTGGCGCTCCATTGATTCCCACCAGTGATGCGCGTTGCCTTCTAACTGAGTCCTCACGCCTATCATCCATAGGTCAGAAGGTAATTGTGATGCCTCTAATAACTTCTTGGTACTGGCAATCCAGTTCGTGGTCTCCTCTGGACTCTCATTACCCTTATATGGCTTAGGGCCCATCTGCACAAAGTTTTTGACTGAACCAACCCGAGCGTGTGGTACTGAAGCTTGTGCCTGAGTTGGTACAGGGGCTAGTGCAGCCATTCTCTCGAGTGCTGCCAGAAATTCTAGCCTCTGCTCTGCTGCCTGCTGCCTCTGCTCGGCTGCCTGCTGCCTCTGTTCCTGTATTATCATCTGGAAGAATTGGAACAGCTGTGTCTGGCCATCCTGCGGTGCTAGTGGAGCTGGAAATGTTCCATTAGGTATCGTGGAAGGAGTTGATAGAATTTGTTTGTTAGTCAGTCCATCCGGTCCTGGAAGAAGAGGTGTCGTTGAGGTCACTCCTAGTGGTTGGTCGTCGTCCCCTGGAGACGTGTTGTCCCCAGTGGCGACATGCCCGTTATTCAAATTCATCTCTCTGCAAGAGATGGACGAAGGATTAAGAAGAGTACATGAATCAAGCAGGATGCAAGAACTTAAGTAGGACATGTTGGAAGGAAGGTAAGTTATTGTCAAGTGTGGATGAGATCTAAAATTCTAATCCTAGGTGCAGGCCCGCTCGGTACAGTGACGTAACCGAGACGGCTAACTCGACCTGCATGGGCCACCACAAAAACATGTCACGCCCCAGTCCCAAATACGTAGGACTAGGAACACGTAAGCATGCCAGCCGCATGAATATGGCAACTCCAATATATGGAAACCATAACCCATACGTACGCTGTAATATGAATATAAACTCACATGTGGTATATATAATGTCATAAGTCACAGATATGCTAATCTCATCCACACAACAAGTCATGGAAAAGAAATACTAACTAGAATAAGGAGTCTGAAATATCTAAAATAATAGTCGGATGGAGACAAATCCACTACCAATGACTATATCCAAAACTAAAATGAGAGAGGAGTATAAAATCTCTAATATAAAATAATGTGAAGACAGAAGTGTATCAGCTAAAAGAATCCATCGCTAGATAATCAACGATGCTCAGAAGGTAAGACCTCCTCGGCAGAAAGGAATGCGTCAGGTCCAGGCGCGTACTCCTGTAAATACTCAAGAGCAGATACACCTGGCAGGGGACCAGGTCATCAGAGGGACGTAACAAGATACAGAAAATACGAGCCAACTTGAATACAGTAAACATGCATATAATTTTGAAAATAAATAAGTACGCTGGACAAGACCATCTATATGAATGCAAATGAGGACAACTTTTTGACGTATGGGCAAGGGTAGGCTACTCGATCTAATCCTCACAACCTCACGCTCGTCAGTGGACATCATCAGCCGACATACCACGGGGGTAGCGACCCTCGGACTCTATCAATCGACATAGCGCGGGGGTAGCGACCATCGGACACGACCCACCATAGTGCGTGCTAGTAACTACGGTGTTACCAGAGTGGTTAAAAGCCCATACGTCTAATGATTGTCCTCTATGATACTAAGTGTCAAGTGTGTGTCAACATATCTAATATATAGTAATGACTGAAAAGAACTACACAGGAAATAAATAAACAGAATGAAATAATTATACAGAAATATACTAAGCATGTAAAAATACTGTAACAATTTGGCAAGGTATCTTGCCTGGTGAGAAAGCTGCAAGGTGTACTGTCCAGAAGTCAAACGCACAGGATCAAAAGCTATGGCCGCAGAACAAATGTATCCGGATGCTGAAATAAACATCACCAACGTTCCCAGAATAAGCAAAATAGCTAAAAAGCACTTTCCTTTCGTCCAATTTGGACACAGGGGCAAAACGGTAATTTCGGGCAAAAGTGGGGTCCACGTGTGGCCCACTTTGCACCGAAAAGTGTGTCAAGGGTAACAGTCTCTAAATGGGACAAACTATAGGTCAAACAACTCTAGATGTCAATACGAACCCAACGGTATGTCCAAATGTGGATTCCGATGAGCCGAACACAATTTTGTCCAAAAAGTCAACTGTGGGGCCCGCCAATTGGCGATTTGGTCAACCGTCTCAGAATTGCGTGAAAATTGGGTCATAGGACCAGCGCGTTACCATGAGTCCAGTGGCGCAAGTTTCGTCGCAATCTGACAAGCGTGCACAAAATACGCGCGAGTTCCACAAAAGTTGCGACACGGGGTGTGTCCGCGGATACGGCCTGATTCCGGAGCGCACACGCGTCCGAATCAGTCCACACAAATTTTTACGTGTCCGGTCATGCTGCGTGCACCGCTCGGTACACTTGGTACACGGCGGGACGGTCCCGTTTGGCGTGGCGCGCTCCGTTTTCCAACTTTTGGAAATCTGGAAAAAGTGGGTTCACACAGTTTTATGACGAATTTAACTATGTCCACAGCAACTAATAGCATAGGGTTATTTAACAGAAAATAAACTAGGTCAAGTGTTCTACAGGTATCAAAAAGAATCACCAAATTCGGATCTCTGTGGTGGGAGATACGAACTCGGCAATATAGGTGGTCACCGCAGTTTTCTGCGATTCCAGAATTGGGTCTGCTCGCGCCCACTTTGGACGCTATTTTTCGCCTAGGGGTACACGTTTTCCGAGGTTGGCTATAATACAAATATGGAAGAGGGTTAAGGGGTGAGCATACCGGTGAAGACGGAACGGCGTTTGGTTGAGCGAGTCGACGGAAAACAACTCCGGAGCGAAGGTGCCTCGAGTGGGATTCTGCAGGGCGCGAGGTCGGAGTCGTCGGAATGGTTGGATGGCTTGGCGGGGCTTCTCTGGCTGCGGTGACGGCTCTAGATGGGAAGAGGAGGTCTGGAGATTTAGGTTAGGGTTTTTGAGATATATATATATATATATATATATAATAAGGAAGAGAGAGGGTGAGAAGCGTTTGCGGGCAAAAGGGGGTCGGGTCCAAGCCGCTGAAGAGGTCGGGGCTCTCTGGGTGTTTACTAGTTGCTGAAGCATAAAGGGTTAGGTCACAGCAAGTATTTGCTAAGGGCGGTCACAGCAAGTATTCTTAGCAAATTTGCTAAGGAAGGAAATAAACATAACATTGTTATTATTATTATTATATTAGATTCTTATTTAATACTTTCTTTTCTTAATCTTTTCTTAATCTTTTCTTTTCCTATTAATATATATGCATATATATATATTTGTATATATATATATAATATATATACTCATAGAAAAATTCTAGATTATAATGCACACTATTAAGCTAGCAACTGCTCAAGGGGTCTCCTACATGAAATAAATTCTGAAAAATTTCTAATGGTCCCATAAATCCTCTAAGTGCCCGAACACCTAAAATAAAAATTATTAAAAATCTATTTCTCCTATTTAGCATATATTTACCATAATTAAACTATTAATTAATAAAAATAATAATAAATACAATCTTTTTAAAATAGGGGTTTTACATTGGGACATGCATCTACCGTTAGCCGAATTTGTATACAATAATAGCTATCAATCCAGTATTCAAATGGCGTCGTATGAGGCATTATATAGGCAAAAGTATAGATCCCCTATCTATTGGGATGAAGTTGGTGAACGACAAATTCTTGGCCCGGAGCTCGTAGAATAAACTGTCCAAAAGATTTCGTTTGATTCGCGAACGGTTGAAGGTAGCACAAAGCCTTCAGAAGAGTTACTCAGACGCGTACCATCGACCTCTTGAGTTCTTAGAAGACGATCATGTAATTCTCAAAGTCTCACCGATGCGAGGTATTACCAGATTTGGAGCAAAAGGGAAGCTAAGCCCAAGATTCGTCAGCCCGTTTGAAATACTTAAGCGAGTCACCCCAGTCGCATATCATATTTTTCTACTACCATCATTATCTGAAGTGCACGATATCTTCCATGTTTTACATCTTAGGAAGTACGTGTATAATCTGATTCATGCGGTGGATCTTGATCAACTGGACTTGAAAGCCGACTTGACGTATGTTGAACACCCTGTGCGGATCTTGGATCGAATGGAGAAGCTGCTTCAAAGTCGTTCAGTTCCTCTCGTGCGTGTGCTTTGGAGAAATCATTTGGTCGAAGAGTCAACGTGGGAGCTTGAGTCTGAGATAGAGAAAAAGTTTCCTTCATTGTTTTATAGTGGTAGGTTTTATTCCTAAGTTTTAAGGATGAAACTTTCTATTAGCTGGTTAGGATGTGGTGCCCTACTTTCCCTTTTCGGGGAGCGCGGCTAAAAAATACTTTCAATATCGTTCGATCAAGATAGATTGAATCAAGATATTTTTCTCGTTATGGATTTGCTTTTTCGAAATCAATTTCCATATTCAGTAGACCGTACCCCAAGAATGGACTTAGCGGCAGAGTCAAGAGGGAGCTCTCCGCTGCAAGTTTTCTTGCCTAGTTTTCGTTGTCGTCTTGTTACTTTCGTGCTTTTTAGTTGGTTTTCGGATTTATATTTTCTTGAACAATTTTGATAGATTTTATTGCTTTCGTTCGTTGAACTGCACTTTCTTTTTGAGCTCGAAAAGAGGAGAAGAGGTATTGATCATATATTTGTGGCAATGCAGGTGATCGTGTAGTAGACATCGTACAAGCGGAGTCTTGAAGCACCTCATTCCTTTCCTCTCTCCAACTAACTTGTGAGTGGTTATAATTTGATTTAGTTGACCCTTCTTCCAAATCTTCACATCTAAAATCTTGCCTTCTTGATTGTTCCGATCAAACGATGCCATAATAACTAAAATATGTCAAGATAAAATAAAATAGACTTGGAATACTTAATGCTTGTTAATCAACTTGTGAACGGTTACCTTGCTGTATGCTAGTTCACTTAGAATGTTCTTTAATCATGTTTTAATTCTAGTTAGAAAATATACTTCTTCTATTATTGTGCTATATATAGAACACATCTTATTATGAAATAAACTGATCAGGGAGACTATACAAAACAGATCATACTATGTTACTTGTCTCGTGCTTATGTTGCCTTAAAACTGCCTCGATTGATAACTTAGTAGACTTCGCTTGGTCACGGACAACTTGTGCACAAGGTCTTAGTTTCTGCGGACGATCGCTGGGGCACTGGCACCGATCCAATCCGGACGGAACATCATGTTAGTCTTTCAAGGGGACGGGATGGCATGCGATGCCTCAAGATCCTAGCATTGCACACAATTCTCGCCCAAGATTATAACTCATCCATTATGGCATCATGCCAGTGATCTTCTCGTATATTTAAACTGTACAAGATAACTATGTCTTCGTATCAGGGAAGGTTATGGTAAGTGTTGTGCAAGTGGTTCAGACAGGCAGGTAAAAGTCACCGAGCGATAGCATATTTATTTCAATAATTTTTCATATCCATTTCTTGCTTATAATTTAAACTAAGACAAGATAGAAAGACCACATAATAACTTGCATGCTTCACATAAACAACGTATTGATTGGCATATTTGGGTAGCACGCATTCACCAGTGCATTTTGATGTATTGACCCTCGTTGCAACAGGTTGCCCACAGCAAAGCGATCCTGTAAGGAGCTAAAGCGACTTCCCAATCCAGCCACCTACTAGCACGTCCTGATCGTGCATTCGAAGAGACATTTTAAAGTTCTAGGAGCTCGTGCACATACCTTATGCAGCTCCGTAGAAAGGCGATAGCTTCACCCAAAGTTGTCTATAGCTTTAAAGTTTTAGTAAAATGATGTAATATACAGGACGGTTATCTTATTTTGCGTCCACTTTTGTAAGCCAGTTTGGCAATTATCTGACTCTTTCAAGAGTTTGTAAAAGATGTTCATTATTAATAAAGAAAACTTTTCCATGTTTCAATATTGTGTTTAATTATCTGCGTACTCTGAATATGTACTCGTTATATAAAATACCTTGGCCTTGTGCGATGCACAACCTAGGCATGCATGGCATCACGTCTGGGGGACGACTATCGATTCTACTGAATCGGGGCATGACATTGACCCTGCTTGGCGTACTTTCTATGGCGCAGACAAAGTTGGCGTTGTTTGCCTACATGCATTTAATTTTGCACGAAGGTCTTGGCATGGCGCACTAATAGTAGGCTTATGACGAGTAGCATATATCTTTCCCTCTTCTGTGTGCGTAATCATGATATTGGGGAATAATTTTCCCTGACTAATATTTTATTAGTGCACCTGTAGTCTTTCTTCTGTTGGCGTGTATTATGGAAAAACTTTTGTCTTTCTTTGAAGAGCGAGCCTGTAGAAAGATTGGCTTGGACAGCAGTGTCCATAACTTGCTTGCCCTGCACATTATAACGAATATACGTAGGCTCAGAAGCTTGGGTGTGGATCACCCTTTGCTTGATATTGCATGAGCTGTGCGATTTGTATCCCTTGTTTAACACAAGGGAGTTGTCCACCAAGTCATTGATCTGAACTTGGTTAATATAATTGACAAGGGAGTTCTCGTCAATCAGAATATTTTTTTCCTTATTGACAGCAACTTCGGGATATGTGTGACGAGGCTTGGGCACCCATACTTTGCGGGTCTTTCTTGACTTGAGTGCGGATGAGGGGCGGGTACTACCCCCAGGATGGAGCATTTCTTCGTATACTTGTTGGTCGAACTTCACAACCAAGGTCTTCTGCATCGAGTCGACCGATACATCGTTGCATTGAACTATCACTTTATCGTCAGAGGAGAAGGTTTTTTCTAGCAGAGTCGTCATCTTGTTTGTGATGAACAAAAGTTGTATGAATTTGTATTACAAACTATTAAAATAAAAAAGAGTACAAAAGATCCAAAACAAGAACTTAAATACAATTAAATCTGGGGAAGTATAGCTGTAGAGATCTGATCTACGAACGATCACTTTACTCTTTGGACCACACGACGTAGAAGAAATGCAAGGATGTTGTGAACAACTTCAAAAGTTGGGCAATAAGAAAGCTTTGACAATAATTGTACGACAAGCTTATATTTCTCTCCTTCTGTTCTTGAACTTCAAAGACTTGAAATTTTAGCCTCTGTAACGTACACAATGATCTTATATTTAAAGGATTTCAGAATAGTTATGAAAGTGTGCGCGCACTTTGGACAATCCGCACTATGCGCACACTTTTGATGGGATGATATCCCACGATCTAGTGAGTGGGTGCACAACTTGCTACATGCTTGACACGTGGCTTCCTATACCTGAAAAGCATAGGTCATGGGATAGTTATTGATGCACGTTTTACGAGGAACATGGCATGTAGGACACGTAATCGTAATTTCTCTTTATCAGTTAGGATCGTAGGTGCACTTTGGAAGTGGTCTGGAGACTGGCGTACTTTTGATGAAATTGTTCATATGGGCGCACTTTTGAAGAAATTGGCTGTGATGGCGCACTTTTAAGGAAGTAGTCATGATGGCGCACTTTTGAAGAAATTGGTCATGATGGCGCACTTTTGGGGATTTTGGCTGTGATGGCGCACTTTTGAAGAAGTAGCTATGATGGCGCACTTTTGAGAAGCTGGCCTTACGGCGCACTTTCGAGAAAGCTGATTCGTATTGGCAGCTAAACGATAACCTAGGTCTGCGTATCGTAGATCAGTTGTAATGATGGCTTCTGACATCCTCGATTGTTGTTCAGCTGTAAGATTTATCACATTTAATGCTCGGAGGAAATAACAGGCTAGTTGTGCGCCTGTATTGGGATGGATAAGAACAATTTTAGAGTGCACCATTGTTCTGTTCTTTATAAGAGAGTGACATCCACTGAAGCAAGTAGAAAGTGCGCCATTCTTCCTATGTTTAGTTTATTTGTAGAAAACTGTGCCGTTTTTAAGAGGTGGACTTTTTTATGCTTCTACATATGTCAATTCCAAAATACGAGCTAAACACATGTTCGGAGGCTAAACGTCACAAAAGAATAATATACAGATACTAGTGGGAGAATGAAGTAGGAACCCACTCAGGTACTCTGGTGCTCCGGGTGGTCATCATCCAGTGGGAGATAAGGTAGATCCTTTGGTTCTGCCACAAGATTTGGACATACAAAACCAGTGGGATAAGATCCTCAATAGCAAGTACCATAATTGAAGCTAAAACTATGAACTAAAAGCAGTAATAAATAACACAACAACTGATAGAGACATAAGTAAATAAATGCGGGTTGAGACTCGTGTAGTACCAAAGCACTTATATTGAGAATATAGAAGATAATAAGTAGAATAATATTGGGCATAAGTAAACAACCGGCGACATAAAGTAAACAAAGGACAATTAAAGTAAACGTGGACATGTAAACATGTATGGTATCCAGAGCATGTGAACATGTACAGTATAGAAGTCATGTATAGCATGTGAGTGCAGGATCCAAAATATGGCACAAACAATAATAAACATGTATAGGAACAATAACTGAATATAATGACTATAGAAAATAATAAGCCGACAAACAACAAGAGAGCTTAGGAACTTCTCAAAATCGGAGCCACAACCCTTAAACCAATAAAGGACCAGGGTTGCAGATCTTTTTTCGAGTCAAACTTTGCCTATGGCCACCTACCAATACATAAGACAATTCGCAAGAATATAAAATAATGTGCAACCAGCAGAGTTCGGCCAAATATTTTCTATAGCTTGTTATCATTAGCTAACTAGGGTTATCACAATACTAATTACTAACAAATGCAGTTTGAGAATTTTCGTATGGTGCATGCCCTGTAGTCTGTCCAAGCTACCCTTAACGCCGAAAAAGAAAAAGAAGTATAGCAGATGCACCACCTGAGAGATGTGCTCCTAATGACAAATATCACACAACGGTGATCTTATATAAATTCCATATAGATGTATCTCTCGATGGTGAGCTGGAAAAGTGCACCTCACGGCGGAGAGCTCTAAATCCATAAATAATATGAAAAACATTGCTGGAATACGGGACTACATGCACCTGGAGATTCCCCCCTCCTTATGCTCTAATTATTTATCTAGTTGTTAATCCTTAACATTTTTGTTTAGGATTATGTGCACGGCATTCCGTTGAATCCATCCTAGACATGGTACTACCTTCGGGGATATGCAAGATTGAACAATGATTTAACAATTAAAAGTACAAGTACAAGATAAGAAAACAACCACATAGGCAAGATAAGCGTGTTCTATGACAAACCATAATAGAAAAATATATGAGTAAGGAATCATGAGTGTGCTATTACGAACCACTATCAGGAAGGTACAGGGTCAGGAAACTTGAGTTCGTTACTACGAGCCACTATCAGAAAATGAGACAATGTATAACATGTAGGCATGTACTCATGTCAAGTATATATGGTTTATAATCATCCCCTAACTATACAAGGTCATCTAACCATGGTAAGAAATCATTATAATCAAAAAAATATCAAAAACGAACGAAAACTGCCAAAATCAGGCAAAACAAACTAATTCAGATTATCCGGCGGATCTACTAGGATTACTGTCAGATTATCCGATACAAAACAAGAAGTTTTTGGACCACAATTCAAAAAATCCTTCAGATTTCTGCAGATTACCATCGGATTTTCTGAAACTGCACATCAGCCGGGACTTAGACATTTTTTAAAACTTGTTCCGACCATAAAAACTTTATTTTAACTCAAAATTTGACAGTTCAAAGGTAAAATTTGAATAAAATCAAATTTTCTACAATATAAAAGCATTATATTTCATAAATTCTGAGATTTGATAAATTAATTCCTTAAAATACTCATAAAATAGGTTTTTGGGAAGCTAAAATTTATCAGAATTCCACCAAACTCAAAACCACTAGGATATAAGCTAGGTAAGGATCTCATGTAGCATATAGAACTAAGTTCCATAAGAAAAACTTGAGTATCATACATGATACCAAGATCATACCCCGTATATTACGGTTAGACCTAGGAATAGCTAAGGTCATAAACAGGACTAAAACACATCAAAATATATAAGGCCAAGAACTAAATTATCAGAGAATCATGTATTAAATATTTCTATCCAAAAAATAATGAAAATAGAAAAAAAATCCAAATATTATATTTATAGAATGGCAAGATGTACTTGCCTAAGATCGAGCTTCCTTCCTAAACCTTCTACTCCACCACAAGAGGGGTTCAGAAACAACTCTTAGGCCTCAAGACCAAGCTCCAAGATCACAAGAAAAATGGTGAGAAAATGAAGAGAGAGTGAGAAAGAAAGAAAAGAGAGATGAGAAAGAAAGTGAAAGGGTATATATAGAATGAATGAATTAATTGTGACCGTTGGATCTGCCACGTCAGCGATCCACGTCATGATATAAGTCAATCTCATCCACACACAAAAAAAACTATTGGATAAAAGAGTGAATCAGAACCAAGAAACCAATGGACGAAAGGGCAAATCAAATACTATTCACAAAAATTTCTAAAATATTATTCACAACAAAATCCGGGTCTGATTTTTGTCGGAATAACAGTGGATCTTTTGAATAAAGGAAAAAAATTCTCACTTTAAAAAATTCCAGGATTTATGTTGTACGCATGGGTCCTAATACGGATTTATGGCAATGACAATGGGTATTCTACTGGTCCATGGTAGTCTCTCGTATCAAAACAAAATTCAATCACGAAAAATACAACAAATATGATACGCAAAAATACAAAACACAGTCTAAGTTAATTTTCAAAAAAAATTAAATATAAAAAATTCATTAATACGAAATTCAATAACTAATAATACAATATATATGCCAAGGACCTCTAGCTCAAGTGGTTAGAGTGAGGATATCCCCAGAAGAGGTTGCTAGTTCGAGCAATGGAAGAAGCATATTAATTTTCTAGTGGAAAATTAATGTGAGTTGTAGGTCATGTGCGAAGCAGGTATGGTGTAGGTGCGGGCCTTTGGGTTGAGATGTGTGGGATCTTTGGGCCGAGTTTGTAGGCTTATATATATATATATATATATATATATATATATATATAGATATAAAAGAGGTAATTGTGTTACAGACTCCTGGCCCAAAAGCCTACAAACTCGGCCCAAAGATCCCACACATCTCAACCCAAAGGCCCGCACCTACACCATACCTGCTTCGCATATATATATATATATATATATATATATATATATATATATATATATATATATATATATATATATATATTCACTGTGTTATTTAGTGGATGAATTTCATTCATCCACTCCATTCCCGCTTCTTCTTCAATTTTTGATTGAAAACTTTCCATCTAATTGCTCTCTCTCTCTCCAATTAGGATCCTCCTTCGGCCGTCCTCTTCCTAAATCATCGCAGATGAGCTTGTCTTCATCATCCGCACCGATATAGTGAGCCTCGAGTTGGTATGACCGATCATGACAGACAATTGTTTAGTCGATGCCAGTGAGCTTCTTCAGTAGCTGCACTTTGCTGTGAAGGTCGCTAGTCTCCGTCGAGCCACCTCGACGAATCGTAACATCACTCTATAGTGCACATCATGTTGAAAACATGGTTTGATACAACCAGAGTTGGCTCATGAGGTACGATATTAGACTGGTCTCATATGCCTTAAAAAAAATTACCATGTTAGGCATGAACTAATCCCAATTATCTACATATCATGATCCCATTTTTTACCCGATGTGGGACTAAAATATCAACTCTATTGTCATCACCTTTTGAGCGCTTAACTGAAAATGAGGTAAAAACCAACAATCTCCACCTTAGCTCATTTTTACTGACCGAGCAACCAAGCATATCCCGACTACCTTTGCTCACTCTAGCCGAGCACCCTTGCTTGTTCCTTTTAGCCGAGAACCTTGCTCGTTACCGCCAACCGAGAACCCATGAGATCTAACATATTGTCATCTCAATCCGTTCGATCACAGAATAGAATCGTCACTTTCATTTACAAAATTATCTTGTGTATCAACCATAATATCTTGCTCCATCTTGGACGTATCGTCTTAACCTTTGAAGCCAATCCATGTAGTTTAATCCGACATTAGGTCTAATTCGTACTCAACCGAATGTCTGGATAATGTTCCTAACTTTACCTTAATAAGAGAGACCATATGATCAGCTCATCGTCTCCGATTATACGCACGTAACCTTGGACTTTGATACCACTTTTTAAAAATATAGTGTGAACTAAACCAGAATTGGCCCATGAGGTGCGATATTGGACTGTACTCATATACCTTAAAAGAAAATTCCCATGTGAGGCCTAAACCAATTCCAATTATCTACACCTTATGATCCCACTTCTTACTCAATGTGGGACTAAAATATCAGCTCCATTCTATAGGATCGAATAAGCAACTCTATAGGGGTGAATAAAATATAGCAAAAGTAATGACCCAATTTAAAATTAAGCTCAATAAAGGCAGTTACCAACTAGCTGTGTATATGCAAGAAAGATATATAAAGCAGTAAAGAGAGACAAGAGAGAAAACGTAATCATCGCGATATATACTCGTTTCCCTTTGATAGGACTAGTCCAGTCCCGAGAATTCTTGCTCAAAGTTTTATTTACTATAATCACCAATAGTGAATCACAAGCTTTGATCTGAAGGCTTGCATACTTCTTACAATATCGAGCTTTGATCTGAAGGCTTGAAAGACTTCACACATGTGTTTGATACGAAGGGCACACCGATTTTAAACTTATATGGAAAACGAACTTGTAAACCAAGTTTTACAACTCGATCAGAATTCTTAATCGGAACTGGGTTGGCACTAGAAGTCTGAAAGTTGATCTTGGGAATAGGAAGGTTTATAGCTCAGGAATAGAGTAGGAAAGTAAAATGCTTTGAGTGAATGCCTTGATTGAAATAATATAGAATTTTACTCTATTTATAGGATTTTTCTGAACCAAGTTCGAAGAAAATTCGGATGCCAAACGTTCAAAAATTCGAACGTTAGAGCCTGGTCATTCGGAAGAGGAGGCTGACTCGATTTTCTGGTTTGACCCTAACCGAGTTCGGCCCGAGTTTGGTCCGAGTTTGGTCCGAACTCTGTTGGTCTGTTTCCAGAAAGTTGGGTTTAAGATTTGGTTTGGTTCAGGCTGTTTTGAGTGGACTAGGTTCAGGTCTAGTATGGGTTTGGGCTTCCTATTGCCAACACGAATCCGATGCACATTTGTCCTAATAAACAAAGTATAAAATACATAACAAATATGAAAACCAGGAGCACTTGATGACGCCAATCTTCTACTGACTTGAAGACGACTTTTTCCTTGACGGCAGTTCTCCAAAGATAAACAGATCTGGGAATCTGAATATCTTTCAGGGGCTTCGCCCTTGTCCCCTCAACCCCCATCTGCTGACCGGGCAGCGGAACCCCCGAGTGCGAGGCTCCGGAGATGTCGTAGGAGGTTCAGAGAAATCTTCTGGGTTGACGTCGTCTTTATCTCATCATCATTTTTTTGTTGTATATGTCCATTTTTCTGTAAATATATGTTAGACGAACAAAGCAATATATAGAAACAAATATATATTATAACATTTAAGATCATATATGAAAAATACTAAGTTTAAATAGAAGTTACAAGTTATTATAGTGATTGCACGATTATCATAATTCTAAACTTAATCGATTAGCCAAATTCAAAATATAACTTAAACATTGGGCCAACAATATCCCCTTTTTTATTATGGAAAATCAGTTAAGTTTAAGACATATATATTCGATGCATAGCACAAATCATTATAAGTATACTACTTAAACATATACTTACATACTTAAACTTACTTCTCCCCCTTTGACGTGATAAAAAAGAAGCTCCCCCGTAATAGTAGTTATTACCTAATATTCTACATGTGCATAAGCTCCCCTATAGTACATGAGTCGTTTGGCTAATATGCACATATTAGTCATAATTTCTTTGTCAAAATAACTAGTTTACGGCTCCCCCACAAACGAAGAATATATCATGAAGACAAGGTGAGTAACATAAAGCATATAACTTGATCATGTATTTAAATAAAAAGTAAGTAGCTAAAATGTCAATATAAGGAATCACGTAGAATAATGACTTGCATATCATAGCATATACTTACCAAATAAAGATAACTATATGCTGACATATATAGCATAAAAAGCATAAGAACATTGGGCAACAATTTAGTCATATGCAAAAGACAATTCTCAAATATTCCAACTTAAAGATATATGTCAACTAAATCTCAAAAGTTAGGAGGCATACATGGAATATTTTAAATAATACAAAAATTATGTAGTAGAAAAGAAAATATGCATATCATTTCAACTAGCCAAAGTCTAAATTTAAAATAAGTAATATAGATCTGAGACAAATAGAAATACCCAAAGTGATTAGTAGTGCTTATTATAGTATCACAGTCTATACTAAAAGTTTCAACTTTAAGTAAAAAATAGTGCTCATATTCACTGTTGTATTCTAGAAATAATTTGCAAATAGACCTTAAAAAATCATTATTCAATAAAGTGTTGATCAACTTGGGTTAGTTGTAGGTGCCGAATCCCAGCTAGAGGTGGTCCAAAGACACTTAATTATCATATTGCTTAGGCTATTTACGTTTTTTTGATAGAAGTCCCTTTCGGCTTATAACCAAAAGTAATATTAACTTTAAAGAACTTAGATTAAAAGAAATTTAAGTAAATTAAATCTTTATACAACATCGAAATCCAGAATCATAATTCTTGATGAATAAAGGTTACTAAAAGATATAAAACATGCATAGACAATTGTAGCATATTGATAGAAAGTAAATGACTCTATAGTGTGAACTAATCAATAACTAGCCATAATCAAAAGAAAAATAAACTTATCATGCTAGTTTCATATATCTTACATTGAATTAACTAAATACCAACTAAAGAAAATCAATAAGAGATAGTAACAAACTATTGTTTAAAAATATGCTAGATTCTACAATTTTAGCCATTTCAGGAAGAATCAATTAGCACATTACCAAAGTAGCTGAAGTAGCCATATTTATGTTGATACAATTGCTTGGAAGATGACCTTTATAGCTTTGCAATCACCAACAATCTCCTCGGTGCTAAATCTCGACATAAGAAGCTTCACCTATAATATTAGACAAAGACTTTGGTATCCAAATAAATTTGTATCCACATTTGTTAGCTTTGGGAACCCAATTCATATCAACTTATTTTCTAACATAGCACTGTCTAGATATGTGTCCTTTCAAACTATAATAGTGACATATAACATGATTGTTTGTGTTTGAATTAGGTGTATAAGTGCGATATGTGATATAAACATTCTTTCGTGGTTGTGTATAGATAAATGTGTGATTATGTGAAGCTTTAGCTTTGCTTGCTTCCTTTACAAATGATCTTACGTGTGTGATTTTGTGATGAGTCACGTGACTTGTGTTAGATTGAGTCATAGGTTACATTATTTGTTTTCCCAATCTAATCTCTAACTTTTTAGATCTAGTATATAACTCGTCATATTTAACAATAAGAGCATCAATTCTCTGTGAAGCAATAAAATACTTCTTCTTTTCTGATTCTAATTCCTCCTAAAGATTAGCATTTTCTTGAGTGCTTTTCTCAATGCATTCAAGTGCCTCATGTAATTTAAGCTTATGTATGAAAATCTCATCATAAGCATCAGAAGAGGAAGTATCTCTAACATTATCCAACAAACAAGTAAGTTTTTCATTCTCAAGCTGATAAGACTTAATATATTTTCTAACTTGCTTATAGTTATCTCTAAGCTTCTTGTGATCATCAAGTAAATTACAAAATGCATCAGATAATTAATCAACAAAAAATATCTTCATAAAGAGGATTAGTAGATACCTGATTGAATGCCATTAAACATACGTTTGCATTTTGCGAGAATTTTCTTCTTCCTCTAAGTCCGTAGCTTCACTTTCGTACCAAATGCTTGTATTTGCATATTTGCGAGATGATAATCCTCCTTTATTTGATCATTTATATTGATTCTCCCTTTTTGCTTTAGAAATATCTTTCCTCATGTGGCCTGGCCTTCTGCAGTGGTAGCAGATTGGTTCTTCTTCAAAATCTTTCTTCTTTCGGTTTTATTTCTCAAAATCCAAGAATCGTCTGAGTTTTCTCAAAATTTGGGCCACCTTCTCATCTTCTAAATTATCATATGTTTCGTCATCTTCATCTTCAGAGTTATCATCAGAGACCTTCTTCTAATGTTCTTTGAGTGCAATCATCTTCTCCTTGGGTGTTGACTCTTCGAAGTCTTGGAGGTCCAGCTCATGTGTTATCAGTTTGCCCATGAGTGTCTCTAGTGACATCGTGGTAAGATTGTTCCATCTGGGACGGAAGGATTCGAACCTCCGAGTAACGGGACCAAAATCCATTGCCTTACCGCTTGGCCATGCCCTATTTCGATTTATATTCGACACTGTATTATTTTTTCCCTTTGTTTCCGGAAAAAAAAAGAGATACTAATGGTAACTCTTCGAGCTGACGAAATTAGTAATATTATTCGTGAACAAAATTCTTCTTCCCCTCTGACATTCCAAGAAATAGCATCAATTTGTTTGTGGAGGTGGAAGGAGAAAAATATGCAATTGGATTACCATCCTTAGGATGACTGGAGGAAGTTAAGATAGAAATATCCCTTTTCATATGAGTTAGCAGGGCACCTTCCCTTCGATGATCGTTGTAGCCTTGGGGTTCCAATTCTTGGTGAGTCCCTGAAGAACTTTGTGAATCTTCTCATGGTTGTTGTATTCTTTGCCAAGAGATGACAAATAATTTACAATATCCGAAAAATAAATGAAAATTTGTGTAATGGTCTCGTTGGGCTTTATCTTGAAGGCTTCATACTCTTGTGTAAGCCGACTGATCTTTGATTCTTTCACTTGTGACGTTCCTTCATGTGTAACTTCAAGTAGCTTCTATACTTCATGTGACATCATACTAGCTTGCGTTTTCTCATTGTCAGTGTACTTATAATATGGCTTATCTATAACTGCACTATATACAACAATTCTTGGTGGCTTTTTGTAGTCATCAATAACAATTTCCCATAAATCAAAATCAAGTTATTTTAAGTAAAAGCTCATCCGTGTCTTCTAAAAAGTGTAATTGGTTCCATCAAATAGTGGAGGTCTATTTGTGGATTGGCCCTCTCCTGTGAAGATAGATTTAACGTTAGCCATGTGCATTCTAGAGCATATAGTCTAAGCACAAGTATAATATAACTTGATCTGATACCAATTGTAGGATCAATTGGGATCAGAAACCAATTCAGAAAGTACCTGCTCTGATACCAATTATAGGATCGAATAAGCAACTCTAGAGGGGGTAAATAGAGTATAGCATAAGTAATAATCCAATATAAAATTAAGCTCAGTAAAGGCAGTTACCAACTAGCAGTGTATATGAAAGACAAAAATATAAACCAGTAAAGAGAGATAAGAGAGAAAACAAAAGCATCACAATATATACTGGTTTTTCTCTGAAAGGACTAGTCCAGTCCCGAGAACTCTTGTTCGGAGTTTTACCTACTATAATCACCAATAATGAATCACAAGCTTTGAGAAGGCTTGCAGACTTCTTACAACATCGAGCTTTGATCCGAAGGCTCAAAAGACTTCACACGTGCATTGATGCGAAGGACACACCGACTTCAAACTTGTATGGAAGACGAACTTATAAACAAAGCTTTACAACTCGATCTGACTTCTAAATCAGAACCGTATTGTCACTAGAAGGCTGAGAGTTAATCTTGGGAATATGAAGGTTTATAGCTCAGGAATAGAGTAGGAAAGTGAAATTCTTTGAGTGAATGACTTGATTGAAAGGGTATAGAATTCTACTCTATTTATAGGGTTTTTCTGAATCAGGTTCGGAGCGAATTCGGATGCCAAACGTTCAGAAATTCTAATGTTAGAGCCTGGTCATTCGGAAGAGGAGGCTGACTCGAATTTTTGGTTTGACCCTGACCGAGTTCGGCCCAAGTTAGGTCCGAACTTTGTTGGTTTATTTTCAGGAGGTTGGGTTCAGGATTTGGTTTGGTTCAGGCTATTTTAAGTAGACTAGGTTCTGGTCTAGTATAGGTTTGAGCTTCCTAGTGCCAACACGAACCTGATGCACATTTTTTCTAATAAACAAAGTATAAAATATATTACAAATATAAAAACCAGGAGCACTTGATGACGCCAATCTTCTGCTGACTTGAAGATACTTTTCCCTTGACGGCAGTTTTTCAAAGATAAATAGATCTAAAAATCTGAATATCTTTCGGGGGCTTCACCCCCGAACCCCTATGAGAGGCGCTGTCCCTCGGCCCCCGTCCGCTGACCGAACAGCGAAACCCCCAAGTGCGAGCCTACGGAGATGTCGTAAGCGGTTCAAAAAAATCTTCTGGGTTGACGCCTTCTTTGGCTTATCATCATTTCTTCGTTGCATATGTCCATTTCTTTTCTGTAAATACATGTTAGACGAACAAATCAATATGTAGAAATAAATATATATGATAACATTTAAGATCAAATATGGACAATGCTAAGTTTAAGTAGAAGTTATAAATTACTATAGTGATTGCACTATAGTAATGCTAAACTTAATCGATTAGCCATATTCAAAACATAACTTAAATATTGGGCCAACACATTCAACTTTTAAGCACTCAATCAAAAACGAGATATAATCTGACACATCTTGTCTCCATTCCTTTGTTCAGTTCAGTTTTTCATCGTGTCATTCGAAATACGGTATATTCGTGAGCCGACTTTGGGATCCTAGTTCTTCTTCCTTATTTTATCGGATTATGATTTGATTTTTTGAATCTAATTCTGGTATGATTTTCTCTCCCCTCATCAAATCTTATTGATATGATAACGACTTTGAAGACTATGATCTTCTTCTTCAACTTTGATATATCAAAATCGATAGCAAAGTTTATTGATTAATTAGATAATTAACTATTTCAGGAAGCAGTTTTTGGGCGACCTTGAAGACTCTGATCTTCTTCCTCGGTTCGTTATTTTCTAATACAATTGTTCCATTTTAAACTCAGTATATTATTCGTTGTTCCTGGTAAATTTTGCATCATCTAGAATTCATTTAGAAGAGCAAATTTGGATCCAAACTCTATCAAGTGATATTCTAGTCTCATTAATTCTATTTGTTCTCGAAATGTCTACTTTGGAGATCAACACTACCTTCCTTAATCATATAATTTCAAATCCAAGAAATCCACTCTATTGTTGGTAAGGTTCTCTTTTTTCTTATGAAAGTTTCATTTAATAAATTGGTGCTTTATTTACTAAAATTTAAATAGAAATGTTCTAATCAAATAGATTCTCAATGTGTCAAAAAAGGACAATTCGAACAAACTTTAAGGAGTTCTCTTTCCTTCCTCGCTTCTTCGATTTTATATCAAGCTGAACCAATGTACAATCGATATCATCCTCATTCCTCTACTAATTTTTTCTCTATTATTCATTAATTTGATACCACAAAAACTAGGCCAAAGTCGGCTCATTAACTGTGGAAAAAAAACTGTGCAAAGTTTCATTTTAAAAAAATCCGTGAAGTCGTCTTCACATTTAATTTCCTAAGTATTTGGCCATTGGATCGACAAACTGTCTCTTCCTCGTTAATGCTGGTATGAAGCTATATTACTCTATGAATTTTTACCCATAAGTTCTTCCATTTGAGATATCAAATTTAGCCACCAAGTTAATAGTTTAATTGCCCAATTCAGGATAGATTTTGTGACAGAAACTTTGGGAGGTTGTACTTTTCTCACCGTGCATCTGTTTGGTGAGCCACCTTCGCCATCACACAGACGACATAACCATATGTTGCCCTGTAAATTTTATTCCCAAAATTGATTTTTTGATAGATCGTTCCCTCACCCAATGTTGGTGGTTCACAGGATATTTTTAATTAAAATTCTTGATTTTATAATAATGTTTTATCATTCTGCTTTCTGGAATCTGAATCCATCCTCACTATTGGATTTGTGTTATCGTTTTTCCCAAAATTCATTCAAAATATGTTGATTTTGGACTCTGTCTAATTTGGCTTCATTTTTGAATTTTTTTGTGTCGCTTTTGGACAATGCTCGATCCCACAACGATAAATTCTCAACTTCTTCGAAACTGTGGAGTACCTTATATGACTTCTACCTATTTGGCATTTTATGGACTCAATGTTGCTGTTTATTTCTGGGTTTGGCTCGGTTAAGAGTAGTTAGCATTTGGACCCTTTCTTATCGGCACGTTCGTGGCCAATACGTTGACTACATCTATTCATCCAGGCAAGTACGTTATTTACATTCATTGTTTTTGATATATGATTATGACACTTGATTTATACACATGAGAAAGAGTGGTTCTTGATCTAGTTTACTATTTGTATCATGACTCGTGATCTACTCTTTGTTGGCCTATTTGCTCTCAGTCAACTTGATTTTGATAGTTAATTAAAGCATGTCTCGATATATCGCAATATGATACAACTGAAGACTCAATAATGCTGCGATGATTGCTGGTTGTACCGCGTCCTTGTGTAATTCTTCTATATAATCTTTTACTTTAATTAAGTCTAGAAATAATGTAGATCGATTCGCACTGACATAACTCAAGTCCACTCAAATGAGCCTTCAACCTATCCACCATATATAAACCCAAACTAGCCACACATAAAACCAAAACCCTATAAAAATGAACCAACCGAACTCAGAAAGAATTCTGACTGAATTCTGGCCTAATTCGGTCAGTGTATTTTGAAAATATGAACATTTGTGAAATCCCTGATTTTATGGCCCCCAATATTCAAAAATTTGAATATCTTATACCGAATTCTGGTCGAACTCTGTTTGGTAACAACCTATAAATAGGCATAGATTTTTTATATTTTAAATCATCCAAGTCACTCTCTTCTCTTCATCTTTCAATCTTCTAGTGAGCTATACCCTGAGCCTTAACCTTCCCATCTCCAAGAACAACTTTCTAACCTTCTAAGTGTCCAGTGCGATCTCGGTCTAAAAGTCTATCAGAGTTGTAAGATCTTGGCTCAGCAAATTTTTCCTCTTTAGATGTGAAGTTGCAAGCCTTCGTATCAAAGCTTGTGGTTGTAAAGAAGTAGCAAGCTTTCGGATCAAAGCTTGTGATTTACTATTATTGATTATAGTGGATACAACTTCGAGTAAGAGTTCTCAGGCCTAGATTAGTCTTCTCAGAGGAAAACCGAGATAAAATCTCGTTGTTTGTGTTTACTCTCTCTTACCCTTACTACTTTATATATTTATCTTGCTTATTACTGTTAACTATCTTTACTTTGGATAAATTTATAATTGGATAGATTATTCTGCTGTAGTCTATTCACTCCCATCTAGAGGTGCCATCACGATCCTTTAATTGGCATTAGAGCAAGTTCTCTTATTACCGGATAAACCTCCCTAGAGATTTATGGCATCTGTAAAATCTATCCACACCAACAATGGTGAAGGCCAGATCATAAATAGGCCACCCCCTATTTGACGGTACTAATTACTCGTACTATAAGACACGTAAAAGCTTTTATCTGAAGTCACTTAATTTTGACCTTTGGGCTGTTGTAGTAGATAGATACAAGAAACCACCTAGAATAGTCATAGATGGTAACCTTGTAGATAAGCCTCAAGACAAAAACATGAACAATGAAAAGAAGCAAGCTAGTCTTGATGCTAAAACTATTAATGTTCTATTTTTTGCTGTAGACAGAACTAAATTTAACAGGGTCTCCACTTGTGGTACTTCACGCGAAGTATGGAAACTTCTTGAGGTCAATCATGAAGGAACCTCACAGGTGAAGGAATCAAAAATAAGTCGACTGATACAAGAATATGAAGCATTTAAGATGAAGTAGATGAGATGATCACTCAAATATTCATAAGATTTCTCGATATCGTCAATCCACTATCCTCTCTTGGAAAGAAGTACAGCAATCACGAGAATATTCGCAAGGTGCTTAAAGGACTCACCAAGAACTGGAATTCCAATGCCACTATAATCATAAAAGGGAATGATCTTACCATGATGACCCTCGAGACACCCATGGGCAAGCTGTGAATCACAAACTGGATTTCAAGGAATTCGAAGATCCCATGCCAAAAGAAAAGACGATTGCATTCAAGGCACATCACAAGAAAGTCTCCAACTGCTACTCCGACGACGATGAATCTCAAGATGAAGAAGTTGTCCTAATCACCAAAAACTTTCAAAAATTCCTAAAGATTGAGAGATCAAAGAAGGAGTATAATGACAACAGTGATGAGGAACCTGTATGCTACAACTGTAAGAAGATAGGGCACATAAAGAGGGACTGCCCAATAATAAAGAAAGGGAATCGCCAATATTGCTCATCCATAAGGACATCATCAAGGAAGTACGTGAATAGAAGTATCTGACATGAAAGCTAAGCTAGTGAATCTGAGGAAGAAGAAAATCCTTGAGACACGACAAACCTTTGCTTCATGGCACTAACTGATCATGTAACAGATACAAATTTCTATGATGACTTTACTCAGTGATTTACTTGAGAATTTTAGAAAATTAGAAATAAATACAAGCATGCTAGGAAAGACATTCAAGACTATCAGACTAAAGTAGAAAGACTCACCTCTTTGCTAAGTGAAGTAAATGATACTTCTACTTGTAATGATTCAGTTGAGATATCTCAACTTAAGCTTAGTCTTCTTGAGGCACTTGACAGCATTGACAAGAGCTCTCAAGAAAATGCTAAACTTAAAAAAGAACTCGAATCAGAAAAGAAGAAATATTCTATTGCTACTCATAAAATAGATGCTTTAACTGCTAAATATGATAAGTTTATGCTACCACTAAAAGATTAAAGATTAAAGATTAGATTGGGTAAATAGGTTGAAGAACCCACTACCTAACCTAACACGAGACACGTAGCTAAACAAGTAAACACACAAAGTAGGACATCCACAAGCAAACCTAATGCTTCACACAGTCATGCATGCAACACATCACACTATCATGCACGAAGAACACAATATACATCTACACACAATTATGCTTATTACTATAGATATCCACGTAAACCACATAGAAATGCTTCACACACTCATATATATCATATTGCACCAAGCAACAATAACACTGCTATATGTCACTACTTTGTTAAGAAAGGATATATATCTAGATTTTGTAGAACTACAAAATTAGTAGATATGAATGTTTATGCATGGGTGCCAAAGACTAACACAGCTGGACCCTCAAGGAAATGGGTACCAAGGGTTACATATACAACTCATTTTGTAGGTGAAACCACCCTCTCATGCTAGAAGCAAGTGGATTCTTGATAGTGGTTGCTCATGATATATGACTGGTGATGCTAACATATTTGCAACGCTATCGATGAAGAAAGAAGGATACGTCCCCCTCGATAATAATCTCCAAAGATATATCATTGGTAATGGTAATGTTGGTATTCCTTCCTATTATGTTATTAAAGTTATTTGTCTAGTAAAGAAATTAAAACATAACCTATTCAGCATAAGTCATCTAGCTAACCAAGGTTATGGTATTAACTTCGTAAAAGACATGCTCTATTTATAAAAGATCTACAGGTAATATTATTTTTGAAGGTCTTAGGGAAGATAACACACACACACACACACACACACACACACACACACACATATATATATATATATATATATATAAATATATATATATATATATATATATATATATATATATATATCTTTCAAAGGACACTAACAATGAAAGAAGATGTCTATACGCCAACAAAGATGATAGCTGGCTATGGCATGGATACTATTGCAAGACTATCCACGAAGAAGATGGTAAAAGGCTTACTAGAGATTACTTACAAGAAATATATGGTATGTGCTGACTATAAAAAGAATAAAGCTACTAAATCTTCCTTTAAGTCAATCAACGTTGTAATTACCTCTAGACCACTACAACTATTGCATATGGATTTGTTTGGACCAAGTAGAGTCGCCAGTCTTGGCGGTAAGTTTTATGCATATGTGATTGTTGATGATTTTTCTAGATACACATGGGTTTACTTTTAAAAAAACAAAAAATGAGACATTTTCGAAATTTGTTACTTTTTGCAAAATGGTTCAAAACAAAAAAGGTTTCATAATTACTCGTATCCGAAGTGATCATGGAGACAAATTCAAAAATGGTGATTTTAAAAGATTTTGCAATAAAAATGGCTTTTCTCATGAATCCTCTTGTTCTATAACTCCCTAATAAAATGGTGTGGAGCGGAAGAAAAAAAATTCTTGGCGATATGGCTAGAGTCATATTAAATCAGTATAATCTTTCGAAATACTTTTGGGCTGAATCTGTAAATACAGCTTGCCATGTTTTGAATATGGCGCTTATTCGACCTATACCGAAGAAAATCTCCTATGAACTTTTGTTTAATAGAATTTCCAATATTAGCTATTTCAAATTTTTTCGCTGCAAATATTTTATTCTTAATACTAAAGATAACCTAAAAAAGTTTGACTCCAAGGCCGATGAAGGTATCTTTCTAGGTTATGTTGCCAAAGGAAAGGGATATCAAGTATTCAATAAACAATCAATGACTGTTGAATAATCAATCAATGTTACATTTGATGAACTCAATAATCAAGTACCAAACGACAGCGACGACAAAGACGTCAGACCTATATCCAACAAAGCCCCTGAAGATACGACCGGTACAAACTATCTGGAAAGTCTATCCAAGAGATTGAGATTCTCTACAGATCATCCAGAAGACTTGGTAATATGTGATGTATCAAAAGGTGTAAGTACACTCTCTTCAAATAAAAATAGCATTGCAAATATTGCTTTCATTTCTCAAATAGAACCTAAGAATGTAGTATAAGCATTTGCTGATGAATTTTAGATTTCTGCTATGCAAGAGAAACTCAACCAGTTTGAACATAATCAAGTTTGGAAACTTGTTCCTAAACCTGATGATTATCCGATCATTGGTACAAAATGGGCTTTTCGAAATAAATTAAATGAGAATGGTTCAATCACACGCAACAAAGCACGTCTCGTAGCTCAATGTTACAACCAAGAGGAAGGTATTGACTACGATGAGACTTATGCTCCGGTTGCTATACTAGAGTTAATTTGTATGCTTTGTGTTTTTTCTATTTTTCATAATTTTAAACTTTTTTAAATGGATTTTTAAAGTGATTTTCTAAATTGTTTTATAAAAGAAGAAGTTTTTTGTTAAACAACCCCTGGTTTTGAAGATTTTAAGTACTCTGACCACGTGTTCAAGCTACGAAAGGCTCTATACCGACACAAACAAGCCCCACAAGCTTGGTATGAGTGTCTTAGCTCCTTTCTACTTGAAAACATTTTTTTAAAAGGAAAAGTTGATACTACCCTGTTTATTAAAACTACTGATGATTCTATGCTTTTAATGAAAATTTACGTAGATGATATCATATTTGTATCTACTAATAAGATATTATGTAACGAGTTTGCTAAGTGTATTGGAGTAAATTTGAAATGAGCATGATGGGAGAACTAACAATCTTCCTAGGATTGTAAATCAAGCAAGATTCATAAGGAACGTTCATTAATCAAGCCAAGTACACGAAGGATTTGCTCAAAAAGTTTAACATGGATAACGCAACCTATCGGAACTCCAATGGAAACATCAACTAAGCTTTGCCTTGATGAAAGTAGTAAACCTACGGATATACGTAAGTATCGAGGTATGATTGATAGTTTGTTATACCTAACTGCTAGTCGTCCTGATATCATATTTTATGTATGTCTTTGTGCTAGATATCAGGCTAATCCTAATGAATCACATATGTTCGCAGTTAAGCGTATCTTCAGATACCTTAAAGAAACTTTGTCGGCCGGCTTACGATATCCCAGAACCACGCCCTTTGACCTTATTGGTTATTCGGATGCTGATTTTGCTCGATGCAAAGTCGATCAAAAACCACCAACGACACATATCATTTCCTAGAAAAGTCTTTAGTCTTTTAGTTTAGCAAGAAGCAAAATTTTGTTACATTATCAATAACTGAGACTGAGTGTATGGAACAAGACGTTGTTGTGTATAAATTTTGTGGATGAAGCAAACCCTAGAAGACTTTGATCTGCACTACAAGAATATCTATATTTATCATGATAACACTAGCATTATGAATCTCACTAAGAGTCCAATATGCCATTCACAGACTAAACATATAGAAATCAGACATCATTTACTCAGGGACCATCAACAACACAGAGATATATGTTTAGAATTTGTTGACACAGAACATCAATTAGCAGACATATTTACTAAATCTTTGGCTGAAGATCCATTCAACTTTATCTTTCAAGAATTAAGACTTCTCGATTCTGATAAAATATAAGAATATAAGCTGCTTTAAATTCTTGTTCAATCCAAGTTCTTTAAAAGTTCTGATAATTTTGGATACAAGTCGAAAGGGCCCTTCTGTCAACAAGATGTAAATAACCTCAAGTGACACGGTATTTAAGTGTCTTCGGAGCACCAGCTAAGATCTGGCCCCAACAACTACTCCTAGATAATCTGACTTAAAAGAATTTATGATCTGATAAAGCCCATTTAGCACTTATTTTTTTATATATTTATCAAATTAGGAAATCAAATTATCGAATAGAGTTGACATTGTGTCCTGATTCATAATAGAACCGAATTCGGACCGAATTATGTCCGTATTATTCCAGAATATTCATTTAATTAGCAACTTCCTAATTAAGGGTTTTGATGCTCTATAAATACATCTTATTCGTGGTATTACCTTCAGACCAACGAAAAATTACCTTCTCTTCTCAAAAACCCTAGTTTTTCTCTCTTCTAAAACTTTTTATGGCTCCTAAAAGGAAGTTAGAAACCTCTCATGATCCTCCGTTTTGTTCCATTATGAAAAATATTAGCGAGTTTGATGGCTTTCTCTTTAGAAACCACAAAAACTCCAGTGAATGGTTTAATAATTTCTCCAAATGCACCATCTTTTCTGGTAACCCTATTAACTTTCTCCACTATAATGACTACCTATCCTTTTTTTCAAAATTTCAATTTAAAGATCTCATTGCAACACGTTATCATATTTTTCTGAATGTTGTCTGCATATTTTATTGTAACTTAGCATATAACAACGACATCTTTTATCAAGGGTGCACGGTATTCAAATCGAATTTAACGCTAATGACTTGGGTGAAATCCTATTCATTCCTACTGAAGGTAGGACCCTCATCAATATTACTCAAGTTTAATTTGAAGATACCGTCCCTATAGAAACTTTTAAAAACTATCTATGTGCCCCACATATCTGTCCACCCGGACGTTTTCATGCAAGATATTTGAACAATTATTTATATGAAATTCATCGCATTATTTTCTCAACTTTTCTACTTAAGAAGACTTACCATGACGAAGTCTCTTATTTAGAAATATTCGCATTATATCATCTGCATTTCTCCATTCCTTTCAATCTTCCACAGACTATTATATCACAAATGGTTCAATATCGTAAGAAAGGGCATCAGTTACTTTATGCTATGTACTTGCCAATTATTTTCTATTACTTTGACATTCCTCTGGACACTTGTCCACATCTTGATGAACCATAATCTTTAAATCGAGTTCGTAGGATTGAGCCCGCACTTCTCTTACCATATAACTCGTCCTCCAACTCCAACACACACCCCGCTAGTCCTCCTTCTCCTACTGAGCCACCAGCAACCTTGGAATCCATCCTTACTATGTTGCATTATCGCTTCAAAATGGAAGACGAACGCTATCGTGCTTTTGATTATCATCAGACACCCCAGACTCGGGCTCTTGGAAATACCTTAATGGATATTCAATATACTCTTTCTCAGCGCCCAACCAAACCATTTCTAAATCTCAGAGATCTCGATCAACCAGGTTATCGCATCGGTCATACTCATATTCAGAGATACTTGGATCCAGTTGATGCCTTCTATGATCCTAATAGAACAGCTGAACTTGATGATGATGAAGATGATGATTAGATGTCATAATAGATTTTTTTTTAAAAGCTTAAGACTCAAATTTTTCTCTACTATGATGTTCACATCAATTTTTAGATAACTATTTGTATGCTTTTAGTTTAGGAATTTGAACTCAATAAAATGCAATCAACTTTTGGCAATTAATTGGATATTGTTATTTGTGTTGTTTCACTCTCTTGTTTTCTTGTCAAGCATAAACCTCCACCAATTTTGGGGGAGCACGCCATTTCGATCAAATGACAACGGAGGAGAAGACATGCAAACATGATACTTAACAACGTTGTATCAAATTACTCCACAAGTTACGGGAGAGCTATGCCCTTACAAGTTTTTGCATTATCATTCATAATTTGTCAATTATCAAAATGGATTTGATTGTTGGCCCATTCGGTCTCAGTCAACTTTATTTTGATAGTTAACTAAACCATGTCACGATATGTCATAATATGATACAACTGAAGACTGAACAATGCTGCAACGATTGATGGTTGTACTGCATCCTTGTGTAATTCTTCTATATAATCTTTTACTTTAATTGAGTCTATGACTGATGTACATCAAGTTGCACTGGCATAACTCAAGTCCACTCAAATGAGCCTTCAACCTATCCACCATATACAAATCCAAACTAGCCACACATAAAACCAAAATTCTGCCAAAATGAACCAACCGAACTCGGACTGAATTCTGACCGAATTCAAATTCAGACCAAATTCTGACCGAACTGGTTAGTATATTTTGGAAATATGAACAGTTGTGAAATCCCTAATTTTGTGGCCCCCAACGTTCAAAAATTTGAATATCCTGTATCGAATTCTTATTGAACACTGTTTGGTAACAACCTATAAATAGGCATAGATTTTTCATATTTCAAATCATCCAACTCCATCTCTTCTATTCATCTTTCTATCTTCTAGTGAGCTATACCCTGAGCCTTAACGTTCACATCTCCAAAAACAACTTCCTAGCCTTCTAAGTGCCCAGTGCGATCTCGGTCTAGAAGTCTATCAGAGTTGTAAGAGCTTGGCTCAGCAAGTTTCCTCTCTCTAGCTGTGAAGTTTCAAGCATTCGTATCAAAGCTTATGGTTATAAATAAGTGGCAAGCCTTCGGATTAAAGTTTATGATTCACTATTGGTGATTATAGTGGATACAACTCCGAGCAAGAGTTATCAGTCTTGGACTAGTCCTCTCAGAGAAAAACCAGAATAAAATCTCGGTGTTTGCGTTCTCTCTCTTACCCTTACTTCTTTATATATTTGTCTTGCTTATTACTGTTAATTGTCTTTACTTTGGATAAATTTTTAATTGGATAGATTATTCCGCTGAACTCTATTCACCCCCTCTAGAGGTGCCATCACGGTCCTTCACTCTTGTTTACTATTATTGTGATTTATGATTTATGATCTTATTTTGTTATTGGTTATCGAGACTAATGATGTTATATCTTGTCATGATTCTAAACCTGGATTACCTATATATTTTAGAAAAACATGGGGTGGGGGAAAACAACTAGAGGGTGTGAGGATTTATCTTATTTATCGTGTATCATACTGCTAGTTCGATCATATACTTGTTGTATGATTGTCCTATTCCTAAAATATTGTAAGTTCAGTCATGCAACACACGTATGACTCTCCTAATCCTATGCTGCCTACATGTCCAAAGGTTGTATTCCAACTACATTAGGTATTGAGAGAGTTTGTTATTGTTTTACTATTTATCCATTTTATATATTATTATTTTTCCATTTATGGTTCCTAGCTCTAGTCTTACTATGTTATCTCGATTTATGTAATATATACTATTTTATTACCTATTATTTTTAATTGTACATCTTTTCAGTTTATCATGATAGAATTATATTTATTGTGTAATTTTTTAGTTATAACTGTACTTTGCTCTAATCATGATTGGATACATTAAAATTTTAGGCTACTTTATTTTCTCTTCTCGATGATAGTCTGAAAATAATAGCTTTCATTCATATGCTTTTCGGCCTATTTCTTTTGTAGATCTTGATATAGTTTGGTTGATAGTTAGATTTATTGTTGCATAAGTCGAGAATATTATAATCAATATAAGATATTAAGTATAGACAATGTACTACAGCCGATGCTACGACATAGGAAGGATGTACTGACTTACTTGTACCAGATTATTTAGGAGCGGGGCACGACAAAGATAAAGGATTTTTTATTCTTTAAGAAGTTGCATCTTCAGGTATTTTTTTCCTAGAAGCCAAGTAATTAAGAAACTCGATTACTGAAATTTTGAGTATATATAGGGGTGTGGGTATATCAAGCAGTTTGTGGATAAAAATGTGTATAATTACATTGCCAATATTAAGTGTATAAACTTTATGGGAGAAGCTAGAATTCTTATAAGCGAAGAAGACTAGGGTAAACAAGTTGTTGTTGATCTGATAGATGATGGATCTTAGGTACAAGGATGATTTGTCTATTTCGAATCACTTGAGTGAGTTCTAGGGTATAGTTGACCAATTATCCCTGTGGGAGTAAATTTTGACGTCAATGTACATGGACGTTGGTTTCTTTGTACTTTACCAGACTCGTGAAAGACCGTACGAGTGTCCATGATTTCTTTTGCTCCAAAAGGCTTGGTTATTCTTGAGTTTGGCCAAAGTGGGATATTGAATGAAGAGATGCGAAGAAAATCTCAAGCACTTCATCCACATCCATTCAGAGATACTTGTTTCAGAAAGTCGAGACAGGAGTAAAAGCAATTGTCCAGACAGTAGTAAGGACAAGAGTAAAGGAAAGTCCATGGGCCGGTACGAGGACTTCTAATATTACCATTATGGTAAGAAAGGCTACACAAAGTGGAATTGTTTCATTTGGAAGAGAGAAGAAGAGCAATAAGGGAAATCAAAGTGAGAACACTACATCGCTCATCTCAGCACATGGAGACGGTGTCATTATTGTGGATAATTAGATTATAATGAACCTAGCCTACGATGATAATTTTTAGCTTGTGGACTCGAAAATTTTGGCTCACGTATCTCACAACTGAGCACTGTTAGCTAACACAACAGGGAGACTATGGAGTGTTGAAGATGGGCAATAAAAATGTGTCAAAGGTAATTTCCATAGGATATGTGCATTTAAACACAAATGCATGAGCAGTTATTATGTTACAAAACAATTTTCTCACAATTATCATTCACCAAACTGCCAACACATAAACATCTGGGCTACCAAAACTAGGCAACTCACCCAGACACAACACTTAAATCTTTCTGACACAAGGGACTAACTTAAAACCGACAATATCATAATTCTCAAAAGACAATGCAATTCCATTCCTCAATAATAATTTCATTCATTCATCTATCATCGGTCGAATCGAGAATAAAACCAATTGTTCCTCGATCCTGATTCAAACTTAAAACTACAATCTACCTAAAAATTTCTCAAAACATTACAAATTACTTGCTTAAAAAAAATCTCTATCAACTTTCTAAGTTTAATTATATCAAGTTTCCAATGAATTTAATTTTCACTAAGTTTTCTTTCAACTTACATCATGGTCCATACTAAAAAATAACGAAGTTCAATAGCAACAATCCATCCAACACAAAAGTCAAAAGTCCTCCAAGCCCATGTATGTTGTTTCCTTGACTATATGCGGTGTTACGTCGCTATGACATGGCCAGAAGCTGAGGCTTTACCCTGTCAAGGTACCTCATGTGGTGTCGCTACTGTAACATGGAGTACTACACTCCTTTATATTTTTATGATCAGCTGGTACTTGAGGTCTTATATAAACGGATCCGCCAGACCCTCCTGACTCCGATCATCAACCAATATAATGATGCCATCTTTGATGCGCTCATGTAGTGTCTTGAACAGACCCGCTAGAATCACCTAGCTCCGAACATTAACCGCTACCATGACGCCATCCTTGATGCGCTCATACAGCACCATGTGCCTTAGCCGCACAGATCTCTTCTAACCATTGAAGAGAAAAAATTGATGCCACCGCTGCAGTCGCATGGTTGTCGCAGTGAATCGGTACCGCCGAATATGCGCACTAATCACTGGAATATCATACATAAGCTCCTGAAGCCACCTCCTTCCTCTGTTGCAGCCGCCAGTGCATATAACTCAAATTTCCTTGAGGAATGAGAGAGTATTGTCTGCTTCTTCGTCTTCCACGATATAGCAGCTCTACCATTTAAGAAGATATATCATCCTGTGGACCTTTAGCTCTCTTCTTCTGAATACTAGTTTGCATTAATGAAGCCCTTCACTACAGTCGGATTCCCGATGTGGTAAAATGCATACTTCTGAGTCCTCTTGAGATATCTTATTTTTCTCCTCACAGCTTTCCAATTCTCAACACATAGATTGCTCGTGAATCGACTCAGCATCCCGACGGCGAAAGCTCTGTCAGGCCTTGTGGCAGTTATTGCATACATCAAACTTCCAATGATGCTTGAATACTCCAGTTGCCTGATACTTTTTCTAGGATTTGGCTTCAGCTTCTTGTCACACATGTACGGAGTATCGATCCCTAGAAGATCCTGATATCCATAGTGTGTGAGCATCTTCTCAATATAATGAAACTGTGACAGCGCCACTCCAGTGCCCGTCTGGATGACCTTGATCCCCAGGATCACATCATCTCCTCCCAAGTCCTTCATACTGAACTTGGATGAGAGAAACTTCTTTATCTCAGTGACACGTGCTCGATCCGTGCCCAGGATCAACACGTCGTCAACGTAGAGACAAACGATGACTCCTTCCCCGTCAACGAACTTTGTGTAAACATATTTGTCCATCCCGCTGACCCTGTAGTCGTTTGATCTTATGACCTTTATCAAACTTCTTATGCCACATTTCGGGAGCTTGCTTTAGACCATATAACGATTTCACCAACTTGCAGACTTTGACTTTAAGGCCCTTGACGATGAATCCTTCTGGTTGTTGCATGTAAATCTCTTTGGTGAATTTTTTATTCAGGAATGTTGTTTTAACATCCATCTGATGTATAACTAGCCTGTAAATTGTGCTCAAATCAATTAACATCCTGATGGTTGTCATCCGCGCTACTGGAGCATATGTGTCGAAGTAGTCGATCCCCCGCTTCTGAGAAAACCCTTTGGCCACCAACCTTGCCTTGAACTTGTCAACAGTTCCATCGGCCTTTATCTTCTTCTTGAAGATCTGATTGGTTTAGCTCCTTCAGGCAGATCGACCAATACCCAAGTGTTATTGGAGGTTATTGAGTCATACTCATTATTTATAGCCTCCCTCCAGAAGACGTCTCTGGTCTTCATCGCCTCATTATAGGTAAGGGTCTGCTTCCACATGATAGGTGACAAAGTATCTCCGAAGTCCTTTTGTCTCCTCACTCGCTTAGACACCGGTTGCGAGCTCTGGTTCGAACGTTGTCTCTGAAATGAAAACTTTTCTTGGACTACATCTTCATTGGAATCGTTAGCCTCCTGTGCACTCACACTATTCTCCGGAATGTCTGCGAAAATAATGTTCTTGTGCCTTACAAATTTATCTTCAAAGAATTCTGCGTCGCGAGATTTTGATGATATAATTTCACTCAATATCAAAGAACCTCAGAGCATTACTCTTCTCAACATATCCTAGGAAGATTGTCTTTGTAGTCCTCGTTCCTAGCTTCTGAATCTTCAAGTCTAGAAGCTTCACATACGCCAGACACCCCCACACTCGAATGACATTTAAGTTGGGTCTGACTTTGAACCAGAGTTCATGAGGAGTGACATCGGATGTTGCGTATGGCACTCTGTTCAGGATGAACGTAGCCGTCAACACAGCTTCTCCCCAGAAGCAGTTTGGAAGATATACAGTTAACAGTATTGACTTCATAATCTCTGTTAACGTTTTGTTCTTCCGTTCAGCTACTACATTTGATTGAGAAAAATTTGGAGCAGTCGTCTCATTAACAATTCTATATTCTTTGCAGAACGATGTGAATTCAATGGACCTATACTCTTCGCCTCGATCACTTCTGAGTCTCTTGAGTTGTTGCCCTGTTCGACATTCAGCCTCAACCATGAACTCCTTGAACTTCTCGAATGCTTCGTCTTTTGTTCTTGAACAGATAGACGAACGCGTACTTTGAGTATTCGTCGATAAAGGTAATAAAATACTTCATCATGGTCTTTGTGGAGAACTGTTTAAAGTCACAGATATCTGAGTGTACCAACTCCATAAAATCTTTACTTCGATTTACCCATTTGAACAGTTTTTTTGTAATCTTTGTCTGCGCACAGACCTCACACTTCTCTACCTCCTTTCCCCCATATTTGGAGATAAGTCATAGACCAGACATCTTGTGGTACAGAGTGCATGTCCTAGTCTTGGTGTCCCACAACTCTTGTAATGAGACTCTACTTATAAACAGAAGCTCGAACATCCATCTGATACTGAAGCTTTGTTTCAAAGTATGTCTCCTGCCAAGATATCACCATCTGGCAACTATGGATGTTCACCCTCAAGTCTGCAACAGACTTCCTGAGATCAGTTCCTTGGTAATCACTGGTACTTTGCTACACGTACTTCTTTCACTGTAACTTCTCGAAGTCCAAAACCATTGTCCCAGTCCCCAAATCCTCTGCTTGATCCTTGTTCGCTATCGAGATCTTCGGCCTTCTTCAGTGATAGGCTTGACCTCGGTGAACTGCTCTTCCTAGAGCTCCCATGGCTATATGTACTAGTGTCCATTCATCAGTCAGCAACCACGCCAGATGACTTAACCTACACAATCATAGCAACCAAGTTAAGTAATCAAAGTAACCAAGTTAAGCTTTCACTTTGCTATTTTGGTTTAAAATTGGATCTGCAATCCTCATTCTCATGGTCTGGCCTTCATGCTTGAAGAGACATGAGTCAAGGTACTCATAGCCTATGCGCATAATCTGGTCGCACATAGACCTTGCTTAGAGCTAGTCACATAGACGCTTCCATGCACCAAGTCTTGCCATGCACCGAAAGAACGCCATGCACAGTAACTACACTGCACCGAGCCCGCCATGCGCAGGGCCGAGACTGCTTATGTGTCGAGTTTTTCCATGTTCTAATTGTTACCATGCGTAGATGCATAGTGCCAGTCTCTCTTCGGCAACTACAATAGACTTCTCCATGCGGCTACTAGCTTTAGACATCTCCATGCGCCAACTTGCATCAGATGTCGACTTCCTTTCTCTTGGAATGTGTCTCCAGCGACGCCAGATCAAGTTCACTTCCATCCGTAGGAATGGTAGATCCTGGATCTCCCTACCCACGTCCAACATTTGACAGAGACTCCTTCCTCATCCAAATGATTGAAGTGTAGCTTGTCAATCTTCTCAAGTTTGTAAAAACTTGTGTCGAGAAGACTTGCACCGTTGTTCTCCATCTTACTCGGACCTTGCTTTGAGATTGTTAGTCCTGAGGCTTAATCAAAGATGGTAGAACAAGAAGTTGAAGTCGGGATCAGGAGTTCATACACACATTTTCTCTCTGATATACCTCGATCCAACGAAGAACTATATAATTATATAATATAGTAGCTAATTACAACTCCTTCTGAATCACATAATTCAAGAACCAAAAATACGTTCTTCCTTGCAAATGCAGTTGCAATTGGGACATAACGTTTACAACTAGAATAAGAGAAAAGAAATATAGAATAAAAATTATTCTTGTTGGGGTGGTGAAGACTACCGTTGCTCAAAGCAAGATTCGTCCTCTATCGACGATCTGCTCCCAGGAGCCAGCAAGTTCTCAAAAGAACTTCTGGAACGCTCGTCCTCTAGCATCCTTTGAGTAGCCCACTCAGCGTCCGCCAACAAAGCGCCACTTTGCGCCCTTGAGCCCGAGTCCGAGTCGCTAAGTCCCTTTGGGGTTTAGCTCCTATGGAATAATATCCAAGAGCATAACAAAAACCTTAAAAGTTTTCATTGATGAGTTAATCATTTTTTCTCCTAATAAAAAATCCCACATGGCACATATTTGTCCCACCACATCCCATGTGCACACCTCAACTCATACAAAGTATTATATTGAGATACACACTTGGTGGTGTAGCCAATGTGAAACTATTTTTCTTAGTCAAAAGGAAATAACACCAACAAAAGTATCCATCTTTAAAAGAACTACATTAATCACAAGAGTAATAAGTTTCTACTATTTAGTTTTGTAAAAGGTACTTGAAGTAATCTGGGTTTGGATTGAAGGTGCACTTTCAATTATATTAGTGGTCTGGGTGGCTAAGCCATAAGGCTGATCTCTTTGTATAATGATTATAGGGTTGTTGAGGTGTCTCATCAATAACATCTCTTACATGGATATACTCTGTTTCTAGCCACTTACTTTGTTGTGTCTCTTCGCCGTCATTTACCTGTGGTCATCTATGTCCTTCATCACAGTGGTGTCCACTTCTTTACACCATTGGCTTGAGAATATCTATGGACTCTGATGCTAAATAAAATAGTTAAGAAATTTTATTTCTGTGAAGTGAGTATTTATGTGGAATTTATTTATTTGGGAATTTATTTCCAGTGTCCTTTGTGTATGATTAATAATATCCTATTATGATTATTTTACTCTTTCTTTCTGGATATAGCTTATTGTAACTTGAGAAATTGTATCATATCGCACTAAATGGATCTGAAGAAGAAATGTCAACTGCTGCGAAGATATTATGTGGTTCATCTCTCAATCGTGGCTGGAATATTCATGTTATGTCGAAGTAAATAATTGTCATAGATGTTTGTTCTTCCCGTCGATTGATAGCATACAATTATTTTATATGGGTCATCATCTGTTAACTTTCATGTCTTAGCCTCTTGGAAGTCTTCAAAAATATAATCACCTCTATATTTGACGCTGATGTAGATATACTATTTTTGTTTCACTAAGTCCATCAATTTGTAGTCAGGCATATGCTTTTCATATTGTAGTTTTCAGTTTGACATAAATAGTAAACTTTTCTCATGATAATTGTTGTTGGTTTTTTGTTCTTCTTGATTAAGTGTGTTCCCTTGTTCAAATGAAAGCAAGAACACTTACAGATGTATAATCAAGAAGTGTGTTCCCTCGTCTCTGGCATGCTTTTTAGTTGGAAGAATGCTTCTATATGATAAACCTTGTGTTTTCTGGTCCGTCTATTGCTTTGATTTCTAAAAGTGGTAAGAATCATGATAGGGTGTGCGATCCCTGCCCTTCTTCTTCTTCTTCATCACACACACTCCACCACGGCCACAGACAAGCACATGGACTCGGTCTGAAACTTGCTTCTAAGTCTGCAATCCTTAGGTTTCAGAAGATCTGCTGTGTGTATGTTTGTGTATTCATGTGTATGTTTCAGAAGATCAGTTGCCAAAACATGTAGGCAATTCAATTACACGGATTTAGTGGGGGTAATTTTGATTTATTCAATTTGCTATCCTTGTCTTTTTCAGGGGAGTTGCTGCCAGGGCTTGGTCTATGCCGGTTCAGTGTTCAAGATCTTAGTGCGAGAGGAACGTATCCCGTCTTGATATGACCAAGGCTGGTAAGTTTCCTTGCGTTGTCTTGGATGCGACGAGGCAATTGATGTTTTATTTCAGTTTGACTCTGTTCAATTATTAATTACGTGGTGGAGCTGGAATACACTAATGATCTTATTCCTAAACATTCTACATACTCGACCATATTAAAAATGTTTATTGCACCATGTGTGTTTCTTTCTTTCTTTTCTTTTCTTTTTTTTCCTGATGCTAACAGAAGACAGGATTGCTCCTTGTTGTTGAGGTGTAGTGTGCTGTTATAGTTTCCTTATTGTACAGAGATGCTCTTACCTATCAGCGGCTGAGCTGGGATTTGTATGGAATGGGGAGGGGATAAACTTAGATGATTATCCTTCTAACTTCTCCATAATTCATAACTAAATACAATTAAAATTTGGTTATTCAGCTTGTTATTAGCAAACTTTTGTTATAATAACTGCAATGCAATTGTTAAGCTACACTGTATCCTAATTTCCAAGCACTGTTCAAAAATCGGGATTAGTTGGCACCTAGGTGCTAGGCACTCGGTACCCGTCCAGTGCCTGCCCGACGTCCGACAACTGCCTGACTATGCAGGTTATTTGGGGTTTATGGACAACTTTTAGCTTCTTCTTTTTTTTTTTTGAACCGCCTAGAATTAGGCGGCGCCTAGGCGGACTAGTCGCTCGGTGTCCCTGCCCGACTACCGCCTAGCAACTTTTACAACCTTGATTCTAAGAGTAGGAAGCATAAAAGCTTCCAACTAAAATGTGGAACTTAATGGGATTTTTCAAGGGTTGTATGTGTTGGGTGGAAAGGGGATGGATAATCTAGAGGAACTTATGGGAATTTTCAGCTTTCATTGATTTTCAAATTTTGAATTAATCTAAATCCATATATATCCATGGAGTATGCTATATATGCTAGCCATGTACTAGTGAAACTCCTTGACTAAAATGGTAATTAGGTTGAGAATGCTATTATTCGTGATATGATCTTTTATCTCTCTCTTTTTAGAGTTGGAGCATGCTGACGAAGACCCAGATCTTATCGTACTGTCTCGCCAATTCAAAGCAACTGCCAAGGAGCTAATTTCGGTACTTGAGCAGGTAAAATATTTGAATGTGTGATGATTATATTTTTGGTATTACCTTTGTAGCTTAATAATTTGAAAGGAATTGTAAATTTCCATTATGCATGGATGATTTCTTTACTGATATACATCAGTCTTCAGAGAGGATTTTATTTTTAATCAAATATCGTAATCGGCTTACTCAAACTATGTTTTGCCTTCTAGATGTGGTATATCGCTGTTTATGATTTACTTGCCTTCTAGATGTGGTATATCACTGTTTATTATTTGTGTTATAAATTGCTTTATATCCTTATTGAAATTTAACAAGGATAATATTGACCTTGAGCCCAGTTTGTATTTTTTATTTTTATTACCTGCCGTTCTATGAAATATTTGGATTGCTTGCATGCTACTTAATGAATAGGCTTGTGAGTAGTGTACTGTTGCAGCCTACTGTGAATAAGTGGAGGTTTTACTTTTATAGTGGACCGTCGCAAATCTTGCAATCTACTGTTATGAGCTTTATGACAAATGACTTGTATAGATTATCATCATATATCCTACTGACTTGAGCACCTGCATGTTATTAATGGATTCAGAATCAGAAAACTGTTGGAAGGACTATAGTTCTTCTTGATACGGTTCCTCTGCACAGGTTGAGGGCAGCTGTCAAAATCACAGAATTTCTTCTACGGCAGCAGGCTCCCCCCATATACTTCTAACATGCTATTCGAATTTCTTTTCTCTCAGTCACTGGAAATCATACTCACTGAAAGGAAGCCTTTTCAGGAAGCGTTTAAAGCAAACAAGGAGTTGAGAGTCATGCTTGTTTGCTTAGCGTTGCAACTCTTATCACATCGTGAAGGATTTTGTGTACTAGAAATTTTGAATCAGATTACATTATCATGGTTAGCACATTTTACCATCTGATAAACTAAATGGCGAATTTACAGCAGATGCTTCTTGTCCTCTTTCTTAATCAAGATGGATTTACTAATAATGACTAGTAAGTAGCCTCCTCTTTAGATTCCTCATGTAAGGACCTCAGTCCAACTATCACATTTCCATAACACATGCTGGAAATCCAGTGCATCTTTTTTCTCTGGTTGCATTATTGTTCAAATATTGGCTCTCATACCTTTTTTTTCTTTATTTCCACTTGTTTAGTTACTGTTGTTCCCTAGCTTTAGTTACTGTTATTATCTAACTCTTTATACTTCCCAGATGCGAGCTATAAAAGAAGAGCTTGGTGATAATGATGATGTTGTCGCCTTGGAAAGAAAGATGCTCAACGACAATTGAGGTGAGATTGTTGCATAGAAATAGTTGCAAGTTGCATCTGGAATTCTGGATATGGACTCTTTTTTTTGAGTTGTGAGGACAGTGTTCAGACTACTAGTTATATTTGTTCTATCATGCTTGTTCTGCCATCAATTTATGTAGCTTATGAATGTAGTTATACCCAAGGTTCAAAAGGTTTCAGACCCTTTCATTATTGATTTCGGCAGTTCGGTGTGTGTGTGTGTGTGTGTGTGTGTGTGTGTGTGTGTAAAAGGTTCGGTCACTTTGAATCAGTCGATTTTGGTGGCTCCGGGCTCTCCATTTCCAATCTGAAATTGCCGAAAAGTTTGGGCCGATGCTTTAAGTTCTTGCTACGTTACATGTCATGTGACAAGTATCAAGCAGCCCCACTGGGTCAAAATATCAAAATGGATTCCAACTGTGCCACTGAGGATGGCGTGAGAGGAATTTTCATTAGGAATTTATGAAACAAAATCTTTCTACCGACCTAATCACCCAATTTACCAAGTTAGAATACATATCTATCTCGATTCCTGGCCTTATCTTCTACGAATTAGCATTTGATGTTGTTTGACAGGTATAAACAGTATTTTCTTCCCTTGAGTCATGATTTTCAGTTGAGATCTTATACATGAAATGCATGCTAGTCTTGGAAGCACACCTTACTGTTCTTTCTGAACAAGAATAGTTCTGGAGTTTTGGAATGCTTATGGTAAAGAAAAAAAAAGGAGATTCTTTTGTTCTGTAATTCACTAAGTTTTACATGCATGTACTAGTAGACTTACATGCACCATCTTCTTGTTATGTCTCTCAATTGAGAGGAATTGTCAGCTTGAAAACTATTTGAAAGAGTTTGCATAAAAATGTTGGAACACATGGAAAGCCTGTTACGACTTTAACATTATTTCTTGAAAATTTGAGAAGGATGATACACTAAGTTTTTAGGAAATCTGTCCAAGTATTAATTTTCAAAATTTTCATGTCAACTTTAGTTCTGTCTCTTTGCGGATTATTATTGTGTTTAGGTTTATGTTTTCATGTACCCAAATCGAAGCATGTGGCAATGCATTGAGGCATGTGGCTGTGTTCTTTGTGGATATATGAGCTTTGAACTTCTGAACACTTATAGTAAGTTTTTAATTAATCGTTAAGATTATTTTTAGATTTCCTTGTACAATTTGAAATATTTTAAAGGGGACCCATTATTAGGGCATGATTGTACTTCTAATACATGAAGTTTTGTATCTTTATGTTAGAATGGTTTAATTTTGATAGAGAAATATTTTGGATGGTTAGTATTTTGTATTTCAGTAGTTATATTTTGTATATTCCTAGTTCTCCAGGGTTTATACTGATTTGGTTCCCTAATCAAATGTCAAACGCAGACACGGCACAACACAGGCGTATGTACATTACATTTTTAGATTCTATTGAATGAACTCATGATACCTGAGATTTTCAAAAAATGATCTATAATTCATGGGGATTCTCTAAGTAAGGTTCAATAAGGAACTACTTCATTTCTATTTTCCTCTTAACTCATTGTTATTTTGTTCTAAGGATGACAAAGCTTTAATTTACCATTTTCTTCTCGCTCTTTGGTATTGATTAACCACCACTAGATATTGGGTCTCCACTTGTAGAGGTTGTGGGTACAGACATTGCACTGATACGTGAATTGTACAAGTATTTTGTACTAAATATATTTTTAGTTCAGATGTGATGATTAAGATATTTGTTAAGGTGCATGGACATTTGTCTATACTCACTTTTGTATAAGCATGACAAAGTTAGGCTGCTCCCAAATTACGAAAGTGGATGATGTTCATCTTATGAAATTGGAAGCTTAGATAGGATAAGGGAGAATTCAATCCTAAGAGGGTGATTGGAAAGAACAAAACTAGCCACTACTCAAATGTTGCTCATGGCTATGTTTGGCTCATGCATGGTTATTTTGATGAAGAAGATGATGATAAGGTAAATGTCTCCCCTTTATTATTCTAGTTTATATTTATGTAGTTATTTATATTCAAGTTCACAATCATGATTCTCTCGATTGAAATTGCAGGATCTAGGCCATTATTGCACTTATGTCAAGAAGTAGCGCAAGAATGAGGAAGTTTTATCCGACTAGTCCAGTCACAACAAGTTCAATCCATTACAACTTTGTAATAATGTTCTATGACAAAACTTACAACTTGGTAGTATTTTTTTTTGTATAGTTTTTGAATGTCTGTGATGTACAAATCGTATATTTTTAATAAAATAGTCATTTTGTAAAGTGTTTTTTTTCTGTTATGTTAATATTATGTGTATTTGTTCGGTACCAGGAAAATGGAAGCTTTCTAGACGATTTTTCACAATTAAGGACGGGTTTTCACGCACTACCTATTGCAACCAATCATAGTCGCTATATAATGTCTTAGACGACCAATGATAGTCGCTACATACTACCCTTTGGTAATCAATAGCAGTCTCAACGCACTACCTATTGTGACCAATTATAATCATAAATTGTCTTAGACGACCAATGATAGTCGCCACAGACTACCTTTGGCGATCAATAGTAGTTTTCACGCATTAACTATTGCGACCAAGTATAGTCGCCACAAAGTGTCTTAGGCAACAAATGATAGTCGTTATACAATACTTATTATGACCAATCATAGTCACCACAAACAACCTTAGGAGACCAACGATAGTCGTCACGGATTCCTATTGCAATCAAATGTAGTCTTAATAGACTAGATATGCCAACTATTTTAATTGGCAAAGGTATTGGCATGTACCTCCCTCCAAAAAATTCTACAACCTAAGGCGACAAAGCCTTCTTGGCCAAAACTTTAGAACGACAAAGACATTTTCTCGTAATAATATAGTAGCCAAAGATCTTTTGCAACTAAAATACTTAATTAGTCGTCCTGACTTTGGGCCAGGAGCTTTAGGCGATGCTTGTAACCAAGAAATGTGGTGGTGAAAAACCTTAGGCAACTAATTTTACATTTAGGAGACAAACAACCACCGGTCGCCTAAAGTCCTTATCCTTGTAGTGATACTAGCTTCGACATGTGATCGACTTGAAAACTTGCACAGGGATTTATGGCCTGGTTAATCATATGTGAGGTGTATGATTAACACACACAGGGTTTACTTGCACATGGAGGGTATGATCACACATCTAACTAACATTTTCCCACCCGACTAGTACAATAGATCCAAACCATGACACGTCACACAGGAATAACTTGCACATGGATAACATGCACATAAATAACATGAAAGCAACATCTCATGACGGGGATCCATGATATACCAATCCGTGTACCATCGTGTCAAGAATTAAGTACAACACTACTAAAACATGTATCATAGTAATCATCAAGTAGAGAAAACTATCAGAGAATGTAGTCGCTTGTAATCATGTGCCGAAATATCAAACAATGACAGTATCGGAGCCTCGAAGACCTATATATGAATTTTCATGTCAAATAGCTATTTTGCAATATAAATATGCTCAACTAGTTCAAAACTAGGTCGTTAGGTCATTTTTGTTAAGTTAGGTCAATTACCTAATATGGTTCCAAGTTATCCACTTGATTTTCCTATATAGCTAAACTAGTCAAATCTAATTTTCCTAGGTCAAAACCTTAGATAAAGATACACTAGATATTAAATACTATGTGTATATATATAGACTTAAATATCATAGCACTATAGCCTACTACTTAACATCTTATGATACCTTAACTTATTTATCTCATACCTTAGCCTAAACCAAATATCTTACATATTACCTCACACTAGTACCCGTATCATGGTACCCTAGTTCATGGATATCAAGGTATCCCAAGTGACCAACTCTAATCCCCACTGATATTTTCATACTTACCTATCTAATACTCTCTCATAACACCCCCTAACTCTAGGATAATCATAATTGACACTCACTCACATTCACAACTCAAGCTCACACACATACACCTCAACTCTTCACTCACATGCTCCCATGTATCCTAAGTGTACATGCACACTATCCTGAACCCAACCTTATATGCTTGTAACTGTGCATTGCCAACACCACTCACATGTACACTTGCATTCTGTGCATTGCCCCCTTGTACTGCACCTGAACACAGACTACATTACAGTCTGCAGCAAGCACACAACAAATATTCGAGCCCCAACTTCTGTGCCCAACAGCAGCTGAAATGTAGCGACATTTCTCCCCCATCCTCCCTGCAAGTTTGCACCCAACTGCTACTCCAATCCAGGTAAGAAACCTTACATCTTGGCAATATAGTGCCAACCAAGTCTATTGTGTTCCCCAAAATTGTGCACTATAACTCGATTTGCCACTGCAGGTTCAGCAGCTGATACTAGATGTTGTTGTTAAACCCTCACTTGCCTGATGCACCTGATGTTAAAGATACTGCACTAGATTGCAGCCAAACCCAAGCCTCCTAGTGTAGAACTTGCACACCAAGCTCCCACTGCTACTGCACTCTATGTTAACCCTCTGCCCCTCGAGTGCACAGCACTAAGGACCATTCAAACTCCCTGGCCAGACTGAAAGTTTTCCCCCTCATCTACTGCACACAACACAATGGCACACACCCACAACAACCTTGGTTTGCTCAGTAGAAGCCCCCACACTTGCAACACCTCATTCACACTCTACACTAAGCTCTATAAAACCTAAGTGTCAAGCTATGATACTCACTCTCCATGACATCAAAACCCCAAAACATGACACTAGCATACAAAAACATAAAAATAAATACCTAGTGTGCATCAAGCCACACATGAGTATCACACTATGATACTCATGTGATACGCATCTCCATCATCATAATACACCACCAAATCATATAGAAAACAAATAATATGTGAAATATAGCTAGAATTTAGTAAACTAAATAATTCAAATAAATTTATAAGGAATTGACACAATGGAACACTAATACAAACAATTTACCAAAACAACCTACATGTATCATGATGTATCATTATACGAACTACTACGTATCCAATTATGGACACAAGGACACCAACTCAACCAAATAGACACTAATAGTCCTAATGAGGACACCAATCACACACTTGGTGGACACAATTCAAATTTCTTCCAAATTGAGCTCAAAAAATTATCATTCCACATGACACAAGCTTAGATCTACTAAATTGAAGGCTTCTAACACCTAAATCTGTCATTGGAGAATCAATTCCAACCATTGGAAGGTTCCTATAGGTCCAATGGGTGTTCCTAACCAAAAAAATTGGTAAAAATAAGAGAATTACCTAGTGTTGGTGTAGCTCCTTTGAAGAACTCCGAATTTGGATACGAGAAAGACGAATCGGACACGATCCCCAATGCTTGGACTCCACTCAAGCTTCCTTAAGTTCTCCAAGCTCCTTTCTCTCCAATGGAAGAAGAATGAGTAGTTTTGGTGAAAATTTGGGTTTGAAATTCAAATTCTAGATCTAGAAATTGGTGAAAAATAAAATAACTTATATGTGAAGTGTCTTGGAGAAGAAATATGTGTTTTGGAGGGAAAATTTAATCCAAATCCTCCATGATAGGGCCGGCCTAGTCATTGGGCTTGGGTGTGGGTTTAATTACTAAACATGCCACTCCACTCACTAATTTAAATTCAAATTTAAGAGGAAAATGAATCTAATTAGTTATGGAAAGAATCTAATCTAACTAAAAAGGAATATTCTATCCAATGACAACTAATCTTAATTAATTTTAATTAGCTAACACTAATACTAACACTAATTAATTCTAAGCAACACTATTTAATTCTAGACTAACCACTAATATAATATAATATAATATAATATAATATAATATAATATAATATAATATAATATAATATAATATAATATAATATAATATAATATAATATAATATAATATAATATAATTTTGTAATATACAAAATTATCAAAATACTCCTATGGTAAAAAGTGGTGGTTACAATCCTTACCCCCTAGAAAAATTATGTTCTCAAAATTTAATGAATAACTAGACTAGAAAAGATTGATTGGTCTTGTAAGAGATAACATATACTATTGAAAACTTCAATAAGAACATTTACTACCCCGGAAGAAATATGAAAAAGAAAAGAATATATATATATATATATATATATATATATATATATATATATATATATATATATATATATATATATATATATATCAAGATAGGAATGTTATCATGGAGTCACGGCTTGGAGTCTCTACCAATGGTCTTCTAGAGGATTCAAGGCCAACTTTGATAGTTCAAATGAGTTTCCTATACCCCTCTCGGGATATGAACAAGAAGTCTATAAACATCCCTATTTTAGGTTCTAGAAGAAAGGAACAAGAAGTATAGATGAGGCCTCATATAGATGCGAGAATTACCTATTGATATTGCATAGATAGTTATCTAATCTATTCCATTATATATCTATGCACTTATCTATAAGAATACCTTATATATTAGCATGTAACTATTGGTATCATAATACTCTAAGACTAGTATCTTAAACTTCAACTCTAAATACCTTGTTACCTTAACTTTACAGTAATACCTTGTTACCTATAGATGTGAGAATTACATATTGATATTACATAGATAGTTATCTAATATATCCCATTATATATCTACGCACTCATCTATAAGAATACCTTATATATTAGCATGTAACTATTGGTATCATAATACTCTAAGACTAGTATCTTAAACTTCAACTATAAATATCTTGTTACCTTAACTTCACATTAATACCTTAATATCTTATCCTTATCTTATTCTAGTCTTATTTAAACACCCTAACACAATACAGTCTCCATTGATAGTAGGATACTTATCTATTACTTGGTACTCATTGGAATATCCCTATTCATGTATCATGATACCTAATTTAACACTTAATCCAATGATCATGATATAATTGGTACCCTCACATACCTATGGCACACAATCCTAGTACACACACTAGACACCTAAGATATGCTTGTACATTCTCATAGGACACACATATATGCATAAATATCTAATTGGATACCCAATAATACAATTGCATATGATTAATTATCTCACCTTAATGTATCTCTCATATAGTCATTTATATACCTCTGTCAACAGATATATATGTATTTCATATTCTGATATCCTATGACACTTGACATGAATACTATATTGGGACTGACACTAATCATATACTCATAATATTCAATACCCACACCCATGTATCTTATTGATAGACTCATTATTCTAGGATACTATCCATATTATTGACTATATCTATACAAGACACTAACTTATATAAATGACACTCCTATCATACCCTTATTCCAAATACCCTCATTCCAAGGTACTCAATATCTCATCTCTATCTGTTACACTAGCCACTAGGATACTAGTATCCTAAATATCCATGATATTTGAGATACCCCGTATCTGGACACAAATACCTCTCCTATCTTGGTGTCTGGATACAACCCATACTCAAACACCTAACAATAATTACTCACATGTATCTTGATACCAATATAAACATATAAATACTTTCTACCTACACTAACCCACTAACACACTACTATATCACACAGTATAATTCTATCCATCATATAGTTCACTGATACATAACTACTCCCAATACACTTGCAAATATACCCACACCCACTGAAACTTACCCCCACACAGGTTACCCCTCGTTTCTCACTATCTGGAACACTGTACTCCTACTTCCCATGATACTCCCTTATATACCCTACATTTATATTATACTGTTACACCTAACTGATACTATCACACACAATAATACTCACTAATACTAGACTGACACACTACACATATCACATGTTACTCATCATAATCTTGATACACCCTGAATACTTTTACTCTCTAGGCACTCTAGTACACAAACACTAACTTCATAACTATACTTAATACTCACATCAGTGTTCATCAACACACACTCTACCACTTCCACTCTTGACACTAACTCACTAGATCACCTCATTACCCTCACTAGCACCCCTGCTCGCATACTTCTAATGCACTAGTTATTCACTTTTATGTTACACATGTCTCACTTGCACACTCACAAAAAGTACATGATTCTATACCCTACTGATATATATATATATATATATATATATATATATATATATATATATATCTTCCCACACCTACTATACTTGAAACTATCAACTGATACACTAATCAGTGATACACCAAAACATATCTTCAATGACCAATCTTGACACTTCTCAACCCATAGCATATTATTGGTATTTCTAATATCCAGACCCCCTCTTCATGATACTGATGAAACACCTACATTTGTACTTCACTTCACCACTCATGCTCTCACTCACTAACACATCCACACTTTCAAGTACTAGGTAATACACCTACATTAGACATATATATGTGCACACACATCTACCCAAACTAATGCCCAACACTCAATACATAGCACAAGTCCTATTACCTAACACAACCCTAACACTAGCACACTCAACCTACATACTTATGGGCACCACTCTAATATGGCACACTCACTAGTACATCTCATGGGTACACATTCTTCTCCTCATGACATAACCAAGTATCAAGCACCAATAGAATATCAAAGTTCCATTGATATTCAACACAAATTTCATGATACTCAATTGATACATGGGTCACTCAACTATATGAATCTATATTTATCTACAACATGCATGATGACATTGATACAACCACCTAGAATCACAAATTAGTACACTACTCTTCTTCCTAACCCTCTTATTTTCTAATACCATTGGTACCAATTACTAACTATACTCTGACACCTACCATAGAACTATTTTTATAAAGTATACTGCACTATGAGTGGTTACATGCTTATACACTAATATATAATGCTCACATACCTAACGTGGGACCACACACAGACTCATAAGTTACACCTCTAACAATCAACACTGATACTCAACTTAACACAAACCTATATGCAAGTTACTAAGCTACTACACTATCCAAGGAACCTCAAGAACTAATGAAGGTGAAGCTTTATAAGGAATAGAACTAGAGAAACTAGAGATATCTCTATCCTAAGCTAGCAGGGGATGATGAAACAAAATTCAATGATAACAAGAGTGGAATGATAGAGATAATATATTAAGAACCAATTTAAGATGCAATCTGATAATCATATACGTCTATCTAAGATTATGTTACCTAGAATCCTCGTCACGCCAGTAAGCATAGCTGCGATAAACTATAGATCCTATAACTAAGGTACATACCTCTATAATCATGTTGTCTAAAATTTTCGCGTTTCCAGCTAGCATGGCTAGGAGAACTCTAAAGTCCATAACAAAGATAAGTATATCCAAAATCAGGTCTCTACGTTTTTGCCATGCTAGCTAGTATGGCTGCAATAAACTCTAGACTCCATAACTAAGGCAGACGGTTGCCTTTCTCACTGTTCTCATCCAAATATGTTACAGAATATACCTCATTTTAGTCCCTAAAATTTATCTCGATAAAAGAATCAAATTCAACAACGAACATGTGAAGATGAACGAAAGCAAGTGAAAAAAGGATTTCGAAATAGAGTTTATTGTAAGATTCTCAAGGATCGTCCCAAGAATCTTTTAAGAATTTCTAATCTCTGATTGAGTACCATACTTCCTACAATCCATCAATCATATTTTATTGCAGGCTCACAGCAGTACGTCAAAGCCGAAGTACTACCACGACGCATGGGCCACTATAAAAATATGTCACGACCCACACCCGTATGATCAGGGCACGAGTACGTGGTAAGTCCAGCCTACGCCGCAGTATCGGTGGTAGAACGTTGTCTACACCTCAAGGTCAATACAAGTTCAACTAGTAACTAATGTACTCAATCACAATATTTTAAAGGAAGAATGAATAAAGAAGATAATCCAACAACAATCTAAAAGAAATAAAACTAAGATATGGCACTAAGATAGAAGAATACTATCCTAGATCTCACCATAGATCACCACTTAGTCCACAGTGCAAAGTAGTCTCGATCATAGCATCACTCTGAACCCAGGAACGTGGAGCACAACAAAGCCTAAAATGTTATCCAGTCAGGATAGAACAAGCACAACTCCAATAACAGTTCTAATAAAATGATAAAGACTATAAAACAGTATAGTATGTAATACATAATGAAGAAGTAAGAGAAGGTACATGGCATGGTAATAATAATAATGAGAGTAAGTAAAGCAGGAAAAATAGAACATAAATCATGAGTATGAACTGTACAGGAAATAACTACACTAAGTGTTTGAAATACTAGCTTCGATATGTGATCGACTTGAAAACTTGCACAGGAATTTATGGCCTGGTTAATCATACGTGATGTGTATGATTAACACTCATATGATTTACTTGCACATGGAGGGTATAATCATATATCTAACTAACGTTTTCCAACCCTCGACTAGTAAAATGGATCCAAACCATGACACGTCACACAAGAATAACTTGCACATAGATAACATGCACAGGAATAACATGAAAGAAACATCTTATGACGGGAATCCATGATATACCAATATGTGTACCATCGTATCAGGAATAAAGTACAACACTACTAAAACATGTATCATAGTAATCATCAAGTAGAGAAAACTATCAAAGAATGTACTCGTCTGTAATCCTTTGCCGAAATATCAAACAGTGACCGTATCGGAGCCTCAAAGACCTATATATGAATTTTCATGTCAAATAGGTGTTTTGGAATATAAACATGCTCAACTAGTTCAAAACTAGGTCTCTAGGTCATTTGGGTTAAGCTAAGTCAATTGCCTAATTTAGGTTCCAAATTATCCACTTGGTTGGCCTATATAGCTAAACTAGTCAATTCTAGATTTTCTAGGTCAAAACCATATATATATATATATATATATATATATATATATATATATATATATATATATATATATATATATATCACTCTAGCCTATTACCTAAAATCTTATGATACCTTAACTTATTTATCTCATATCCTAGCCTAAACCAAATAAATTATATATTACCTCACGCTAGTACCTGTATCATAGTATCCCACTTCATGGGTATCAAGGTATCTCAAGTGACCAACTCTAATCCCCACAGATATTTCCATACCTACCTATCTAATACTCTCTCAATACATCCCTAACTCTAGGATACTCAAAACTGACACTCACTTACATTCACAACTCAAGCTCACACACATACACCTTAAGCCTTCACTCACATGTATCCTAAGTGTACATGCACACTATCCTGAACCCAAACTTATATGCTTGTAATTGTGCATTGCCAACACCCCTCACATGTGCAGTTGTATTCTGTGCAATGCCCCCTTGTACTGCACCTGAACACATCCTACATTGCAGTCTGCAGCAAGCACACAACAAATACCTGAGCCCCAACTTTTGTGCCCACCTGCAGCTGGAATGTAGCTATATTTCTTCCCCCATCCTCCCTACAGGTTTGCACCCAATTGCTACTCCTATCCAGGTAAGAAACCTTGCAGCATGGCACTGCAGTGCCAAGTATGTTGTGTTCCCCAAAACTGTGCACTATAACTCGATTTGCCACTGCAGGTTCAGCAGCTGATACTAGATGTTGTTGCTAAACCCTCCCTTGCATGTTATACATGATGTTAAAGATACTGTACTATACTATAGCAAAACACAAGACTCCTTCTAGTGCAGAACTTGCACACCAAATTTCCACTGCTACTGCACTCTATGTTAACCCTCTGCCCCTCGAGTGCACAACACTAAGGACCACTCAAACTCCCTGGCCAGACTGAAAGTTTTCCCCCTCTCCTACTGCACACAACACAATGGCACACACCTACTGCAACCTTGGTTTGCACAGTTGAAGCCCCCTCATTTGTAATACCTCATTCACACTCTCTACACCAAGCTCTATAACACCCAAGTGTCAAGCCATGATACTCACTCTCCATGACATCAAAACCCCAAAACATGACACTGACATACAAAAACATAAACACAAACACCTAGTGTGCATCAAACCACACATGAGTATCACACTATGATACTCATGTGATACACCTCTCCATCATCATGATACACCACCAAATCATATAGAACACAAATAATGTGAAATATAGCTAAAATTTAGTTAAACTAAATAATTCAAATAAATTTATAAGGAATTGACATAATGGAACACTAATACAAAAAATTTACCAAAACAACCTACTTGTATCACGGTGTATCATGATACGGACTACTACGTATCCAATTGTGGACACACAACCAAATAGACACTAATAGTCCTAACCAATCACACACTTGGTGGACACAATTCGGATTTCCCCCAAATTGAGCCCAAAATATTATCATTCCACATGACACAAGCTTAGATCTACTAAATTGAAGGCTTATAAAATCTAGATCTATTATTGGAGAGTCAATTCCAACCATGGAAAGGTTCCTATAGGTCCAATGGGTGTTCCTAACCATAAAATTGGTGAAAATGGGATAATTACCTAGTGTTGGTGTAGCTCCTTTGAAGAACTCCGAAGAACTCCAAATTGGACACGAGAAAGACGAATCGGACATGATCCCCAATGCTTGGACTCCTCTTCAAGCTTCCTCAAGTGCTCCAAGCTCCTTGCTCTCCAATGAAAGAAGAATGAGTGGTTTTGGTGGAAAATTGGGTTTGAAATTTAAATTCTAGATCTAGAAATTGGTGGAAAATAAAATCACTTATATGTGAAGTGTCTTGGAGAAGAAGTAGGTATTTTAGAGGGAAAATTTAATTCAAATCCTCCATGGGTCGACCTAGTCATTGGGCTTGGATGTAGGTTTAATTACTAAACATGCCACTTCACTCACTACTTTAAATTCAAATTTAAGAGCGAAAGAAATCTAATTAATTATGGAAGAAATCTAATCTAACTAAAAAGGGATATTCTATCCATGACAACTAATCTTAATTAATTCTAATTAGCTAATACTAATAATAACACTGATTAATTCTAAGCAACAATAATTAATTCTAGACTAACCACTAATATAATATAATATAATATAGAAAATTTTACAACATACAAAATTACCAAAATATCCTTATGGTGAAAAGTGGTGGTTGCACATTATACCAGTTCACAATTATCGATGTCTACTATACTTTGATCGCATAACCAAGCTACAGGTCATCCAACATCAACAATCAAACAATTATTATCAATTATATCATCTTAGTTTATATAACGAGAATAACATAACTCAATCAAATTCCAACGAGTCTATTAAACCAACTATTATCCTTGCAGCTACAACATCCACGGTGTAGGCTTGTTACTTCTCGATACACATCAATCCTTCAAGCATTCATGTACGCATACAAAACTATCTATTTTATTCAGCCCACTTTCTATTACACGAATGCTTTCCCTTGAGTTAGGCATGTAAACAACTATCTCAAAGAACTTTCAGTTTCACAACTAACATATAATTTCTATCCCACCAATTCAATCATAATTCATATTTGACTTGCATCATTTTCCAATAAGTCTCAAATAGTCATACCGATCATTTATTCTGTTTACACATTCATCCAACTGATTCGGTCACCGCCTAAATGCATAACTCATTTCGTTGTTCTCAACCAATCATACATCTTATACTTACTCAATTCTTATCCAACATAACATCAATTCGACAAGAGCCTGCTCCTGATCATTCAAACTCAAATCATAACTCCTTACTCAATTCTTATCCAACATAACATCAATTCGACAAGAGCCTGCTCCTGATCATTCAAACTCAAATCATAACTCCCAATTGAGTTTTAGTATTACCCCATCCTCCGCGGGTAGACATATCGCTAACAATACGAAAAAGGGGTCATATTATATATCAACATTACGATGGTCGAAGTATATACTACTCAGAACTCAAGCCACTCCTCCGGCACCATGCCTCTCTTTGTATCGATACAACGTCCTTTCTGGACTATCCATCATCTGATGTCCTTGTTGACCACAAACATACAATTCACTTTCTCAAAATTTGAAACATAACCAATCCAATACTAACAAATCAACTTACGATTTCTGTTGATCCCATTCATTAAAATTAATACAATATTTCTTTTCTGAAAGACCATACCGCTACTCATAATTGTTTATAACACATCTGTTATCCTTGTTGCATTACCATATATAAGAGATCCTCCACAGACTATCTTGTTACCCCATTACAAATAATCATCTCACGGTGTTACTCGGTGTTTGCCATTTAATATCAAACGAGAACTGAGAGAACTGGATTTGATTTAACAAAATAAGAAAGTACAAAGAAGAGTCTTAGGAGACAATCTAAGTACAAATTTGCTTTCTGGGAGGTGACGATGGAGGGTTAGGAGTGTAGCAACTTTCTTTACTCCATGGACGATCCGGTGCAGAAGCTCTTCTCTCTCCCTTGAATGTTGATTCGCAGATAGCCAGCCTCTTGAATGGGGTATGATACCCTAGTATTTATAGTCATATTTGTGGCCGCATGGATTTTGGACCGCATGGATGATGGGGTTTGCTGTAACGCCCCGCAACCGCTCGGAGCGTTACGCTGAGTCGGAGTCGGATCGAATGAATCAAATGCTGGTTACATTTGAAACGACGGATTTCGGGAAGAAGGATTAATCGAGTTGGTTTCAATGTGCAGATGACTAGCGGGTTCGATGGAAATCAGGTGTTCGTTCCGAACAGTACTGAATAGCTAAATGGAAGCGATAATGCCGGCTTCCTTAATCCGATCGGTCGGATGATTTGGAGAGCACGGCCTGCTCGCACGGTCATACCAGTTGAGTAGATCGCGCTTGCATCGGACCACGGGTTCAAGGGATTGGCCGTATCGGCAGGACATGATGCCTAACGGATTCGAACATTGTGAGTGGGCTCTTTCCCTTCTCCTCTACTCCTTCATGCCTAATAATATGGAAAACACGTAATGGCTTGAACACTTGGGCTGAAACATCGGGAAGCACTACACTGAGGCGTGCATAGAGTGTGCGTCGTTGGCTTGGTAGGATTGTGGCTTGAATGGTTTACGCGTTGGATAGTTGGATACAATAGCTGGATTATTCATTTGAGACGATCGGTTGGATTACTTGGGATTATGCTTGGACGGTTGGAAATATACAAGTTGGAATGATACAATTGAGGCAATGAGAATATCGGGAATTCAGGCGAGCGAACGTGCATCCGTGCGCGTGTATCACAAGAATGCTTTGTCTTGCAAAGCAGGCAGTTGTGGTTTGAAACCGAACAACTGTGTCGGTGAGGGCGTTGTGTCGCTTGATGGGGCATCGTGCCACGAATGTAACATTGTGCCACTGAAACGGTATTGTGCCATGGGTTTTGCTTCGAGCATAGGTGTTGCACCAATTTGGATTGTGTTGAGAAGAGGCTTCGTGCCTATGAAACACTTGATATTTTGTTGCCTCGGGCTATGTTTTGAGGTCGAGATTTGGGTTCTTTGGAAGGACATGTTGGAAGAATGGTTATGGATATTTGGTTGGATATCGGTGGAACGAGTCTAGGATCGCTTGGTGGGGCGAGAATGTTGCGATCCTCTCGTCATACCTACGTGTCTGCATAGTCACGGACAACCTGGGTGGCACAGGGTTTGGTTTCCTCGAACGGGTGCTCCGGGGCACCGGGACCGTTCGGCCATGGAGGAGACAATTTGGGTATCGCGTTTTGGGCGCGGTACCAGCGGTTGGATGCGATTCAGGTGGGTTAGCTACTTAGCGCTGTTTCGAATAGAACCGCATTGATCTGTCCGATCAACGTCCTTTATGGCCTTTGGCCAGTGACTTCATATAAGAATAGATGTTGGCTTGCTTTACTTTGGTTGGTTTGTGCATCGTGTAGGCGCGGCCACCTTGCCTCGGCAAGAGTGTGCACTCGAGAGTGGGATATACTACTTTGGTTGAGAATGGATATTGAGGCGAGACTGATGGTTCGATATGTTATCGTGCAAGCGATGACATTGAGTTAGACGGGTCGGCTATATATTAAACTGCTTGTCGTTTGGTTTGAGAATGAATGCTAGCATGCTTAAACTGCTTTACTGCTTTCCTTAACATGTCATTCATATGCCATAAAACGAATCTAGGATTCAACTAGAAAGATCACCATTTAACTGTGTGCATTCACTACTTTACTTAGTGTCGGCTTAGACGAGTGGGTTACCCCGCTCACCAGTACGGTTGTGTACTGACCCACGTTTGTGGGCAATATTTCAGGTACACAGGCGTAGTGGCGCTGCTTGGATATACGGGACAAGATGTATGAACTGTAAGTACCTTTGTGGGCTAGAGAAAGAGCAAGAGTTATTTTATCGTCTCCGTGGCATCGCCTTTGTGGCATTGACTCGGGGCATCTCATTTGGACCCTATCGTGAGCTTCGCTGCGTATACTCTGATGTGTGCTTGGTACACAATTGGCTTCCGCTGTAATTTGGTTGTTTCGATGATAACATTGGTGTTGGAAAACATCGCCTTGTACGAGCGCAACTCCAGGCTCGTACGGCATCACGTCCCGATGGGAACGATTATCCTGCGGGAGAGCTGCAACGTGGTGATTCACGTTCAGTAGGGACTATCGAGCTTGCGGGAGATTGGGGCATGACAGATTGGTATCAGAGTGCCTGGTTCATTTCTTCAGACTTGGTCCTTCGCTTCATCACAAACTCAAAATCGCTTCCGTGTGTCGTTTAGCTCTTGACTCTACTCGGTGCCGCATCGGATGTTTCATGCAATAAGTCTATTTATTGCTGGTTTTGGCTGCATTTTACTTCTTGGTTGAGTTGCCTTGGTTGGTTTTCGTAGGATCGCTTAGTCTCGTTAGGCGTTGTTGCATTCGTGCAGCAAGTTGGTTGGCGTTGTTGCATTTGTGCAACAAGTGTGGGCTTTCGTTGGGTTGGCTTGGCTTATTATTTGGGAGATTCTGATTGCCTCAATGGATCAGTTGGTTGTTATGCGGCATGTTTTGAGTAGAAACATTCGATGAGAATGAATCCTTACACGAGTTGCTCGTCTAGCGATTGTGTTGGATAGAAGTTGGAATTTCGGCTGTGGCGCATCGGTTGAGCAGGTTTGAGTGTGGCTCGGGAATATATGGATAAGTTGGTATGAGTTGCTCGTACAACAAAAGTGTGAAACCGTTGGGTATTGGGTTGGACTATTTGGAAGACAAACATTGCACGATTGCTCGTGCTGTGAAAGTATCAGACGGATTTATGGAAATGGTTGGAAAATTCAGGCATTGCCTGAGTTCTGTGTCAGACTCGAATTGGGAGAAGGCATGATCACACATAAAGGGATGGTTCAAACGGATCTTGGATTCGTGCAAGAAATCGTAATGCGAGTAGCGACTTGATTCGAAGTGGTATATGGGATACCACATTTTGAGCAAGGCATTGGAAACACTTTGGTTGGACATCTATGGAAATTTCCTGAACGGACTCGTGAAACGAGAATACAAGTTGGTTGGTGCAAGTCGGTTGAGTTAGGAAGAATGAAAATGGAGCAAGCGAATATTGAGTTGAGCATATCGTGAACGGACTGATGCAAATGAAAGCATAGTTGGGCTTAAGTGATGGACGGAATCGGAACGAACATTTGGGTTACGCTTGAGCAAAGCGATGGGATTATCAGAAGGATAGCGAGCACGAACTACGATTTTGGGCAACACATTTGAGCTGTTGGTTGAGCAAAGAAATACGATATTGGTCTGGAGGGACAAAGCGATGGATTCACACAAACTTGAAGATCTTGGATATTGTAGCTCGTGAAGTTGAATCAGGTTTAGCGGAAATGAAATTTTGGGCAAGATGGTGCAACGATGATAGACGGATTCTCTGGAAAGACGTGGACGGATTGTGGCCACAACGGAAGGTAAAGATATTGGCGGACAGACTTTTGAAGATAGATAAATGTGGGAGCAACGTCGGAACAAATCACTGTGTTGCTCGAGTAAGTTGGAAGTGCAAGGTGGGACGTGGCAAACGGATGTGAATTTGAGCAAGTCTCGGGTTTCGAGAAATCAATGGAATCGATGGTGCGAGAATCGAATATGCAATTCGGAAATTTGATGGATTCAGGACAGAACGGCGGATTGATGGAATAAGGTTTCAACGAGCGCGGTTCTCGGATTTCGGAAACTTCGCTCGGGTGAATGGTTGGATTTTTATTCGGATTTGCAGATGAGATATAGCATGGTTTATAGTAACTGTCCATCGTGATGATTACAATTATCAAGCGTAGCTTCGGGACAGCTGACCCTAAGCGACCTTGCCCGTCGAATCGGATATGAATATGGTAGACCCATAGAACGACCCTTGAGGCGGCGTATTTGGGAATGCGTCGAGGGCAGATGTGAGCAATGATATTTGGCTTATTGACTGAGTGTTGGATTTTGAGAGACCCTTGGGATAGTCTTCAGCTGAAGATGCAGCCGGAAGATCGAAGCGATGGTGGGTTTGGCCTAAGTCAACTGATGAGATTCAGAGTCACAGATTTATATCGGTGGCATCGCCTCTGACTCATCGTGCTCTGGAAGGGAATAGCATTTATATGAATGGACGACTGTGGCGGCTCGTTCAAATCAAATCTTTGCGATTACTGGAAGGGACAGATGTGCCTCAGATTTATAAGATGTCTCGGAACTTATTCTGGGAAGCGTGCTCGTTCGGAAGGCAAAGGTGATGTCCTAATGCTTCGAGGCAGTGGAAGCAGCGCGAAGAACTATTCCACGCGCAACCTAAGAATTGTGGCGAGTGTGTCCACGTTGAAATCGTGGCGACACAATCCCTTTGGCGTGGCGGCGAGATCTTCGTGGATCACACGAACCTCAATATAGATGTTCACCCTGTGAGATTTTGAGATGGCAGGAAATGTGTTGGACTGAGCTGATCTAAGCAAGTTGATATTTGGGTAGTCGCCTAGTTTGGGTAGATCAGTTGAGATGATCGTTCGGTGCATGAGATATTATTTGGAGATGTTGCTAGTACTGATTTTCAGAAATAGTTGGATGGTTTGAGTTGGAACGCGAACTCATTGAGTCGGTGGAAAATCTGTATAATTGAGAATAAAGCTCGAGCGAATGTGTTGGAATGGAAATCGTGATTTGGTTCAATTGGGAGCAAAGCAAATGGTCGCCTCGAACATAAAGATACCCTTGTAACTTGTTCAAATTTGCTATCGCAAAGCTCGGCTGAAATGCATGTATTTTAGGGACGCCTTAAATATATGTACGATCCAAAACTAAGCGATACGAGAAATTCGTGTTGAGCTGCAAGGAGGATGTGGGAATTCGTGAAGTTTGTACGAGCGTTCACCAGAGCGAGATGCGGAGTCAGAATCATGAATATGTGATTGCCTAGAGCAGATCTTGGAATTGGATTGTGGCATGTGATAGTAATGAGTACCAGCACGGTTCGTGGACGAACCTGATTCTAAGTGGTATATTATGTAACGCCCCGCAACCGCTCGGAGCGTTACGCTGAGTCGGAGTCGGATCGAATGAATCAAATGCTGGTTACATTTGAAACGACGGATTTTGGGAAGAAGGATTAATCGAGTTGGTTTTAATGTGCAGATGACTAGCGGGTTCGATGGAAATCAGGTGTTCGTTCCGAACAGTACTGAATAGCTGAATGGAAGCGATAATGCCGGCTTCCTTAATCCGATCGGTCGGATGATTTGGAGAGCACAGCCTGCTCGCACGGTCATACCAGTTGAGTAGATCGCGCTTGCATCGGACCACGGGTTCAAGGGATTGGCCGTATCGGCAGGACATGATGCCTAACGGATTCGAACATTGTGAGTGGGCTCTTTCCCTTCTCCTCTACTCCTTCATGCCTAATAATATGGAAAACACGTAATGGCTTGAACACTTGGGCTGAAACATCGGGAAGCACTACACTGAGGCGTGCATAGAGTGTGCGTCGTTGGCTTGGTAGGATTGTGGCTTGAATGGTTTACGCGTTGGATAGTTGGATACGATAGCTGGATTATTCATTTGAGGCGATCGGTTGGATTACTTGGGATTATGCTTGGACGGTTGGAAATATACAAGTTGGAATGATACAATTGAGGCAATGGGAATATCGGGAATTCGGGTGAGCGAACGTGCATCCGTGCGCGTGTATCACAAGGATGCTTTGTCTTGCAAAGCAGGCAGTTGTGGTTCGAAACCGAATAACTGTGTCGGTGAGGGCGTTGTGTCGCTTGATGGGGCATCGTGCCACGAATGTAACATTGTGCCACTGAAACGGCATTATGCCATGGGTTTTGCTTCGAGCATAGGTGTTGCACCAATTTGGATTGTGTTGAGAAGAGGCTTCGTGCCTATGAAACACTTGATATTTTGTTGCCTCGGGCTATGTTTTGAGGTCGAGATTTGGGTTCTTTGGAAGGACATGTTGGAAGAATGGTTATGGATATTTGGTTGGATATCGGTGGAACGAGTCTAGGATCGCTTGGTGGGGCGAGAATGTTGCGATCCTCTCGTCATACCTACGTGTCTGCATAGTCACGGACAACCTGGGTGGCACAGGGTTTGGTTTCCTCGAACGGGTGCTCCGGGGCACCGGGACCGTTCGGCCATGGAGGAGACAATTTGGGTATCGCATTTTGGGCGCGGTACCAGCGGTTGGATGCGATTCAGGTGGGTTAGCTACTTAGCGCTGTTTCGAATAGAACCGCATTGATCTGTCCGATCAACGTCCTTTATGGCCTTTGGCCAGTGACTTCATATAAGAATAGATGTTGGCTTGCTTTACTTTGGTTGGTTTGTGCATCGTGTAGGCGCGGCCACCTTGCCTCGGCAAGAGTGTGCACTCGAGAGTGGGATATACTACTTTGGTTGAGAATGGATATTGAGGCGAGACTGATGGTTCGATATGTTATCGTGCAAGCGATGACATTGAGTTAGACGGGTCGGCTATATATTAAACTGCTTGTCGTTTGGTTTGAGAATGAATGCTAGCATGCTTAAACTGCTTTACTGCTTTCCTTAACATGTCATTCATATGCCATGAAACGAATCTAGGATTCAACTAGAAAGATCACCATTTAACTGTGTGCATTCACTACTTTACTTAGTGTCGGCTTAGACGAGTGGGTTACCCCGCTCACCAGTACGGTTGTGTACTGACCCACGTTTGTGGGCAATATTTCAGGTACACAGGCGTAGTGGCGCTGCTTGGATATACGGGACAAGATGTATGAACTGTAAGTACCTTTGTGGGCTAGAGAAAGAGCAAGAGTTATTTCATCGTCTCCGTGGCATTGCCTTTGTGGCATTGACTCGGGGCATCTCATTTGGACCCTATCGTGAGCTTCGCTGCGTATACTCTGATGTGTGCTTGGTACACAATTGGCTTCCGTTGTAACTTGGTTGTTTCGATGATAATATTGGTGTTGGAAAACATCGCCTTGTACGAGCGCAACTCCAGGCTCGTACGGCATCACGTCCCGATGGGAACGATTGTCCTGCGGGAGAGCTGCAACGTGGTGATTCACGTTCAGTAGGGACTATCGAGCTTGCGGGAGATTGGGGCGTGACATTTGCCACATGTACCCCTTCAACAGAAGGGTGCTACAACTGTGCACGGGAATCTGGGCTCCTCTACCACTTAAAAATTTGTTGGGATTTTGTTATTTGCTGAGTATCTGGGAGGTTCTCAACTTTGTAGGCGCGACTTGGTCAACTGTGTAGCCGCACCCCGAGATCACGGAGTGAGTCCCGATTTCTCATGGAGTCTAGGCGAGCCCGAAGTTCTCGGACTTTCCTTCCTTGCTTCTTTAGCTTCATCTCCTGCCGAAGGCGCCAACGGGCTAGGTAGGAGAGGATCGCTGTCTGCGGGTAGAGCGGTCGTATTTGAATCCCCGTTGGTCCCGGAGTCCAGGTTTGCTTGCCCAGAGGCCCTTGTTGGCTGGGAGGCCATGTTTGCCTCAATTTATAGCATTGTCTGGGTCAAAGCTTGCATTGATGTACTCATCGTATGCATCATGGCTTCAAGCATCTAGAGGCGTTGCCGGCCATTGTGGCCTTCATGGTCGTCTCCGACCATGTACACCGTTCTCACACGGAGAGAAATGGAGGGGGTCGTGGATGTTGTTCTCCCTGTTTCATACCCTTGTAGTGAGTGGTCTTCAAGGAGGACGGGAGCCATTACGTTTTTCTCGGATTCGGAGGGGATACTATCCCCAGCGTAGAAGATTGTGTCATCTTGGAGGGAGTAGATATGCTTCGGGATCTCGGCATTCGTTCCTTGAGAATCGTAGTCTCCTTGGAACGTCGGGTTGTCGCGTAGCTCCAGTAGGAGACTACCCCCAGCTTGGTCCACCCTAGGGGTTCTGAGGATGAACTACCCTCAGGAGTTGTCAGCTTCTTCCTTGAGTGGGTGCCTTGGAAGACACCTTCCGCGGGTGTCGTCGTCAGCCTTCCAGGTAATCGTCTTCGCGATGTCGTGGTAGAGAGCACCGGATTGGAGGTATTCGACTGCTTTCTTCCCTTGGTGGCGGAAAGCTTTCCAGTTGAGTAGCATGAGGCGAATGTCAACTCCTCCTCCTTTAATAATTGTACCTGATCTCCGGGTTGCCGTCGGGTAGGGGCTTTCTGGTGCAATCACTGGAAGGCCAACTGCCTGTCTGTGAGTACTGTTGTTTTATTGCAGCAGCAATTGATAATGATGCTGGCACAGCTGTGTCTCAGAGGGGCCACGTCGCACACCGTAGTAGTTTATCTTGCTTTGCGCTTGTGAGTAATCACATCACGCAAAAATCATGCGAATGGTGTTTTACCTTTGCATCCTCTTTGTAAGTCCGGGTATCCCGGGCACACGGATGCACAGGTGCTGTCTTTGCTCCCTGGCCTGGGGTTCGTACGCAAACTTGCCCCGAGGTACTAGTAGAAGACTTTTGAGACTTGCCCTGTCCATTGGTCCCTGTGGGATGGACGCACGGCTCAGTCTTGTACAACTGTCCGTCAGAGACTCGCATAATAACACATGATGCATGTTAGCAGTCGTCGTATGAGCAGTTGCTTGAGCTTGACGGGCTCACACTGTCCTGGACTTCTTCAGCTTAGCTACCGTTGTCGCGTAGTATGAGGAGTCCAGCTTTGGGTTTTCACCATTCTCAGTGGGTCGCATATGATCTGCGTCGCAGGAGATACGATTGAAAACATAGGTTCTGTTGCCATTAGGGCCACATGCGACCTGTTGTCCGCGGTTATGAGTTAATGCTGCATTGGCAGTCTTATGCGGCCTCCTCCTTGGCCGCATAGAAGCTGCCTCCGCCCCATGACGTTTGGCATCATAGTGTTTTCCTCTGCCTGAGTCAGGGTGCTGAACAGTTTCTGCGTCGGCCCTGGATGCCGCATTGATAAGGACGTTATGGGTGTTCGTCTGATAACCGTCAATGGCAACAGAGTAAGAGGCTGGAAGCGTCTGCTCAGCAGCTAGGTGGGGGCGCAGGGGCCTTGGCCACCCACGCTCTGCGGGTCCTTGAGTGGGAAGCACCCTTTCGGCTGGAAGGGGCTGCCGCATTAACAGTGGTCGCATGAGGTGCGGTTCCTGCGGTTGGGAGAGAGACGGGGAGCGCATGCTCTACAGTTGGGTGAGACGCAGTGACCTTGGCTACCCATGTCTTGCGGGTTTTCTTGGATTTTACTTGCCTCGGAGAAGGACTCGCGCTGTCCTCGGAGAGCATGTCCTCGAACACTTGCTGGTCGAAGCGGACCACCAACATCTTTTGTGTCGAGCCGAGCTAGAGAAGAAGGAAGTCCCATCGGAGTTGTCACCGTGTTTGCCATTTAATATCAAAACGAGAACTGAGAGAACTAGATTTGATTTAACAAACGAAGAAAGTACAAAGAAGACTCCTAGAAGACAATCTAAGTACAAATTTGCTTTCTGGGGGGTGACGATGGAGGGTTAGGAGTGTAGATACTATCTTTACTCCATGGACGATCCGGTACGGAAGCTCTTCTCTCTCCCTTGAGTGTTGATTCACAGATAGCCAGTCTCTTGCATGGGTATGGTACCCTACTATTTATAGTCATATTTGTGGCCGCATAGATTTTGGGCAGCATGGATGGTGTGGTTTGCCATGTGTTACCCCTCAACGGAAGGGTGCTACAGCTGTCCACGGGAATCAGGACTCCGCTGCCACGTGAACAATTATTGGGATTTTGTTGTTTGCTGAGTATTTGGGTGGTTCTCAACTGTGTAGGCGCGACTTGGTCAAATGGACACGTGGCCGCTATTTGGTTGGAGAGGACCACTTAGTTGCAACAACAGGACTTGGTCGACGTGGAATCTAGGACACGTGGTCAAAGACGCACGGGGTGCACGGAGTCTGGAACGCACGGGACCAGAGACGCATGGACCGCATGGGCCATAGTCGCATGGAACACATAGAGTCTGGGACACAAGGGCCAGAGACGCATGGGATCTTTTTGTCGGGTTGTCCACGTGGCTCTGCATCATCCTTGGGACTTCTGTGTCTTAGTGTGTTCTCGTCCTTCGAGGCGATCAGAAAAATCATTTTTATCAGGATTCTGTGCCAGGCGTCATCTTTGTTGTCAGGATGTCATGTCAGGTCATTCTGCGGCCAGTTGCCAGGCCGCTTGTTTGGACCACATGGGTGTTCCTTTTCTGGGTCGTATGGTGTCCGTGCGATCCATCTGCTTTTTATTTGGGGGTTGCATGGACGTCGGTCGTATGGCTGCATCTTTTCAATGCTTCTACACTCGGTATTATTACTAATCAATAAAATCCATACGCAACAAATATATACATAGCATCGCAACATATATAAATTTATTGCATGGAACATCCAATGGAGCATCAAGAGAGTCAAGAGAATTTCGATCGTGGAAGCAACTCAGAATTGAAACGAATCAAAATGAGAATCCAAGAACGTAAAGTCGTGCTCTGATACCATTTATGTCACACCCTGATTCCGTAAAACCAAAAAAAACATTGGGTGTGATGTAGTATACGTCTAAATTGCACTTGTACAAGGCAAGAAGATAGACAGTTAATTATGTATCTCGAAATAATGACATTTGCAGCGGAATAAACAAAGTCATATTGAAATCATAACAGAACATACGAGAAGAATCTCTTTTATTGATAATTGTAGAAGAATATAAGGCTCGCAATAGCCAGCTGAATATGCCAACTTGTCTTACAACACTCGTGTTCTCTCTTGCTCACAAAGGATTATATTGTTTCATACATTATCTACTCTATATACAAGAAATAAACCTCTGTCGAACATCTTCAATGTTACCAATCCGAGCTCTAATACCTCGGTAAGTCCAAGCAAATCTCTGTACCTGGGGAGTTGGGTATTAGTACATTATCGTGTATTGGTGAGTAGGATAACCCATTCGCCTAAATCAATACTGTTATTTATGTGAATCATGCATATTTATAAAGTGGTCTTACTATTTAGATCTTAGATTGATTTACAGTTAATATCCACGGTATACAATGAAACAGGGAGCATGTAAACATGTCATATTTATAACATAACTGAAACAGAAAAACATGCAACCTATGTCACTTAGCAGTGACATCTTAACATAACTGATGTGCTCGTCCATGCACTATACATACATCAGTATGTAGCCTATCTACATGAAGGTCACTAACATCACAAACCATCTTGGACTATATCTCTAGTAAGACGGCGATCACTTTGCATGCGGATTGCAAGCCATACCGAAGGTCCCAAAATACCCGTATTACGACACATCCTTCTAGTCCGGGTAGCAAGCCCAACTGAAGGTCCTGCAATACCCTTATCCTAGGTCGAAACGATCTCGGTGACCCAACGATTATTCGAGGAAAACTAAACATTGTGCACAAGTTGTCTATGACCATGCAAATGGATGAACAATTTAACTATAAACACGTATAGTATAGAAACATAAATAAAGCAATATACATTCTACTCATACAGTCTATCATTCTCACACTATCAACATACTCATTCAATATTCTGATTGGCGATCCGCTGGTCCCAAACATAACAACCATCATGTGGTCTCGTGGTACCAAACCACATCCAACAGTTTTGTGGCATCACACCATACCTGTCCGCTTCTCATACAAAGCCTACCAAACATATATTGACAGTTTCGTGGTATTCACCACAACTATCCGCTTCGCATACAGAAGCCATTACTATATAAATCTCGTGCCCTAATGCACTAAACAGTTACAGTCATTCAATGTTCTATTCTTACTGTTCAACATGCATTGTGACTTTTATTATTTGTTACAATCTATCGGGCATCTTTTGATCTACGAAAGTTCCAAGGCAACGAGGGATACATTTTATTAAGGACGTGAAGGAGTAGAAAAGAAGAGTCAGAGCCCACCCTTATATACATATTCTCATATCACTCTGATTGAGTCGATACCACATGAATCCTCAAAGACACGATGATGCACGGTCTTCTTAACATGTATAACCAAACAAGCAAGTTGTTCTCCACAATCATCCAATCCGACCAAATTAAGAAGTCTACACAACCGTCCAAATCCCACGATCTCTCGCACAGATCAAAACCAACAGCCGATTAAATCCACGATGACAACATAATGCCTCCACCTGCAGCAGAAAAACATAATGATCACAAGGAACTCTACATAAATACCTGCACATGAAACCAAGTCTAATCAATCATCTTCGAGCCAACAATCCATCATAATGCACCATGCAGAATGGAGCATTGCAATACTTCTTGTTGATTACTTGCTAGTTTGAGATTGATATACCTAGGATTTGCTTGATCTAGCTTTGACTGTTAGATTATAGAATTATTCCCATGTCTTATATAGCAGTGAGTGTATCTTGGGGTTTTGTGTACTCTGAAATACGTAGCCTAGTACCGCCCCCACTCTCCAGTATTCTGATTCTGGGGCATTACTGGCACACAAGCGTGACAGGCTTAGGCGTGGACGAAGGGCGCAAAGTTGGTGCTTTGAGTGCGCACTTTGCACTTCGCACGTACGCATGGGAGCTATGGATCCGCATGACCAGTGCTTGCGTGGAAGTGTTGTTTCGTGAGGCATTGTGCATACGGAAGTAGTGGTTCCGCGTGGCCTATATGCACACGAAAGTTGTGGTTCCGTGTGACAACTGCTCGCACGAAAACTGTTGTTCCGTATGAATTGTGTGTACGCAAAATTGTGGTTTTGTGTGACTAGTGCCTAAGCGTTCCTTTCCGTACGGCTACTTCTGCTTGGACATTTCAACTTAGTAATTATCCACTTAGTGAGAGTTATTGTCGTAACCATCTACTTAATAAAAAATTATTCCCTTAATATCTGCATACTACCGTAATATAGCTGCTAGGTGCTTGTCTTTCCTATATACACTCTTAGATTTTGCTCTTAGAGGAGAACATTGGAGAACATATACAACGAAAGAACTTGCAGCAATGGTAAAGCCACAGTTGTGAGTGCCATCCAATTTTCGAAGGGTAACAATTGAGCGTTCCAAAAGTTCAACTTTGTGAACTTCCTTGTTACTTATAGTAGACCGACGAAATATAGTAGCAAAACGAAAAAATTATAAATTTCCAAAATAATGGATAGGAATATCGCAAATAGAGCCATTGCGATTCTCCATGAAAACTAAAAAAATTCGCATATTTTGACCAATTCAAGGTTAAAAAAGGGGGGGGGGGGGGGGGGGGGGGGGATGGGGGGGTTGCTCTCCTTGAGCAATGGTGATCGTCATTACCAGCAAAACTTGTCAAAGTTTTTCTTCTTCTGATTGTAGCAACTATATATATATATATATATATATATATATATATATATATATATATATATATAAGGGATCTACATCCCCTCCTATTATGCATCCCCAAATATTTCCATATTTACAACCGTTGGATCATGTTTAAATCATCTAATCTTAACCGTTGATTTGAACCATTCAAATCAATGGTTAAGATTAGACGACTTAAACAAGATCCAACGGTTAATAACATGGAGATACTTGAGAATACAAAAATCGAAGATATGAATCCCTCCTCATATATATATGTATATATATATATATGGGTAAACAAAATATTTCTACATAAACTATGCACGTGAACCAATAAGAATGAATTCCTACATCCCATGTGCACCCATGTCCATTAGTACACTCCATTCCTATTGGTCCACATGTGCATTAGCTCATGTAGAAATATGAGCCTATAGCTCATATCCCTTTTTCATATATATATATATATATATATATATATATATATATATATATATGGAGACGGATCAAAAGACCCGTCTCTAGAGCACCCCCCCCCCATGTGATCCAACAGTGGGGAGCAACCGCGCGCGCACGTGTATATATATATATATCTTAGAAAATATATTTAGCTTCAAATTAAATCCATACTAGAGAAGAAAGACGGTTATATACATAACCTATGTTTTGAGACCCTGGCCTGGTATTTGATATATGCCAAATACCGTATTTTAGGACCTTATTGTTCGGAAGTACAACATACGCAGCCCGAACAAACCTTTGTTTTTCTGTTGAAATGTTACCAATTAACTTAAGTACAAAAAATATAATATGCTCCATTTTCTATATGGTTCTATCAAGTCCAATGTTTCCATGGCTCAGGTAAATCCAATGGACACTTGGCGTATGTCCAAAGATCTTGCTCCCCTATGGTTTAGATCAACAAAACATTAGCTCTTCTCCAGCTTTTAGGTAAAAGGAGTTCATATTACAGGAAAACAATTTAACTCTGCAATTTAGCTCTACAACATTTGTCTATTATACAAAATATATATATACCAATTATGAACCCTTAAGGGCTTATCGTCTATTGTCCTTGCAAACCCTTTGATGCAAACCCTAATCTGAACCTCCGTTCAAGCCATTGCAAAAAGCTGAGATGGCTCAAGCTAATACCAGAATAAATAACAGTACAATGATGAGAAGCCATGATCTTTCCAATGTATTCCAGCATTATATTACATGCAGACTTGTCGAAAAAATCGAGTAACACTAACCTCTCTTGTTTTGCTGAAAATGATATTCTCAGCAAATAAAAGTGAAATTGAGTTCTACTCTGCTTCTTTGCAGACTGCTTTTTTACCCCTTCAATTCCTTCCAGTTAACCAACTAGGGCTTCTCTGAGTTCTTCAACTTCCCATCCCTCGTACCTCCAATTAGTACACACTGGCTACCTCCTATATCTGTATCGCTTGAAATTGAAGTAAACATGAAGAATTCCTCTTTCAAAGGTGCACTTGAAGCCCTTCTTATGTGAATACTCCCACTCCTTGTTTACAATCCGGAAAGCCTGTTTTCCAGACACAAAAGCCAATGTAGGCACAAGTTAACGTCAAGGAGAAAGTAAATGGCATGGGGAAAAAGAGAGGCTAATCGACACGTCCAACAACAATACTTACAATGTCCTCATACGGGGGCCTTGCATGGAATCGTATGATGCACGTCTCCGCACTGTTCTCGTCCTTCTCTATTTTAAATTCTGGAGCTTTTGACTTGTCAACTAGGTCAGGGTAGAATATATTGAACTTGTAACCCTGCACAACCTTGGGCGGTGGATTGTCATGATCATAATGTGTCTGGTTATACTTGTTCCATTCATATCCTGTATGAACACGATTGAAATACTTCGGCTTTCTTGGACGATATTTGTCATGCCACCAGTAGACCTATTAATCATTTTATACAATGTTTAGTTATCTATGTGAAAACATATGGCAGGTACATAAGAGTATCATTTATATTTATATTTACAAGTTTTGCAACCTACACAGCCAGATTCTAATGTTAAAATCTGTATTACCACAAACCCGAATTCCTAATACTCCTAAAAAGTAAAGCATGGCAATAAATATGGGCTTTACATTTCGATTTAAAAAATATTAATTAATAGAAGAAAGAAATTAAATCAGGTAAGTTATGGAACCTGTGAATCCAGATTTATTTCAGCACCAGTGCCAAACACTGCATCACCTTCCTCCATAGATCCCATGGCTTTTATTGCTTTCAGCTCCATGTCATCAGGTACAACTGCTTTGGCTGCCAGTGCTTCTTGGATCCTTTTTTGGTGATTCACAACCTCACGTTTACGGTCCTGTTAAATGATGATTGGCATGTGAACAAAACAAGAGAACGAGTACCGAATCATGACAAACAAGTTAAGAGTTGCAGAAATATACATCGATAACATAGAGAGAACATTAAATAAACAAAGTGACACCAAGTCAGTTTTAAGTTGAAAAGCTTAAATTAAAAGGAGAAGTTACCTTACAAGCCCTCGAGTCTATTCTTGTGACATTAACACATATAAATAGTGTCATGCTCGCAGGAGACTGACTAATGCCAATTTTTAGCATAGGGAAGTTGATTGACATGTGTTGTAGGAATAGAGGTAAGAAGATGATCGTTTGAAAATATGGTCAGTATTGGCCAATTCTCTGGGTATTGGTATCAGCAATTTCCATACTTCCCACAGCTTTGGGTTGGATTATGAAACACTTCAAAAAACATTATTACAAATAAATATAGATATCCGAAATGGCCAGCTCCAGGATGTTTTGACCAGCTTAGGAAAATTAAAAGATTTCAAAAATGGCATAAGACTAACCATAACGTTTTGAAATCAACATGATACTACTGGAGGTCATCGGCTAGTACTAATTTCATATTGCATGTTCTGATCTTCAGTGTAAATCCTATTTGTCGTGTCCAATATCAGTATAGCAAATTTTTTAAAACTGGTCCAATCTCTCAAAAAAAAAGCGCTAGAGAGGTCTCAGTTCTTCTTTGGAATCTTTGAGGTGATGAGAATTCAACCTCCTATAGGTGAATTTATCTCGGCAATGGAAAATCACAAAATCCATGAGCATGAAACTAACTTGTTTCAAAGTTTTCTCATGTTCAACTTGGGAGTCTTTGAGGTGATGAGTAGGGGTGAGCAGTACACAGGGTCATAAACCGCAAACCGAACCGAATTATACTATCTGGTTTAGGTTTTGGGGGAGAGTTCGATTTGTTGTTTTGGATTTTTAAATTACGGTTTTACAATTCCGTATGGTTTTGAGAAAACGGTTTGGTTTAAGCCATACAAACCGAATAACATATTACAACTATGCCACCTCCTACATAGGTATCTATCTAGGCCTAACCCAACCTAATAATAACCCTAAATTATCATATCACATTCCTCAAATTTCATTCTCTTGTCATGTTAGTCTTCCTCCCTCTAGTAGAAAAACTCTTTATTAGTAAGCTTTTAGTCGGGACTTAACTTTTAGTATTTTTTCTTTCTTTTTTGAATTTTATGCGGTTTGTGGTTAAAATTGAATTAACCGAAATATTAATACTGTTTGGTCAAATATAATTTTTGAGATTATGTGGTGCAGTTTTGTTTGATGCGACGAGGTTTGCAGTTAAGTACGGTTTTGGAAAAAAAAAACGAATACACGGAATGCTCACCCCTGGTGATGAGAATTTAACCTCCAATCAGTGGATGTCACTTCGCTATTAGGAAAATGATAAAACCCATAAGCATTAAAAATAACTATTTCAGTTTGTGTATTTCAAATCATTGATCACTGTCCCATCAATTATCTTGGACATGGATGGGACATGGAGATGAAGAACCATTTCGGCACATTAGGAAAAAAAATTACCCAGGTTTTAGTTGGGCGTAGAAACTAAACTAGTTTCCTGTTTTTCTTGGGACATTTCTCTCAGAACATGTGAAATATCTCAGCTCTATATTTAGTTATATATGGCTGGGTCCATCACTCCCTAGGTGTGAATTGTGTTGGATCGCTATATTGAACAGCATGCCCGAGTTGCAATCCTTGTATTGCTTTCAGGTTGTGTTTGGTTTGGTGGAAAGTGAGGGAAGGGAAAAGAAAACAGACGTGTTTTATGTCGGAAGAAATTGGGTTATGGATGTCTGTGTACATTTGAAGGGTTGGGTTTTAAAACCATTAACTTTAATCACTTAGGGTTGGGGTTAGGGTTAGGGTTGAAGGATTGTAAAACCACTAACATAGAATCAGGTTTCATTTTCCATTTCTTTCCCTCGCTTCCTTAGCAACCAAACACAACCTGAGTTTCTGTTCTCCAACCGGCACTATATACTGGAACTTCGACCAAAACTTTCTAGCTTCAACTTAGAAAACTGATACCATCATCTCCAACTATCTCAGGGTGACACTTTATTCCCTCCACTCTAGTCATTCTTCAGGTGAATGACAAAACAGATTGTTGAGCATGAACCAAGTTCTTTAATAACTAAAATGTCAACAATATTGTGTATTCTCCATAAATTCTTTTAATTATTGTAAGATGTGGGCTAGAGTCAAGTGGTTGGTCAGGAAGAACTTTATCCAGGTTTCTATTTGGAGAGAGGAGGAAATTTGTTTCAGTAAAGATCAAATGTTTACATCACCTAGCATGAATATTATTTACAGTAGAAATAAAAAAATTGTTCTAAAGTCCCAAGGCGAAGTCCAGGTTATATCTAGTGTCTGTGTGTCATTTCCTCATAAGAATATCAAATCATCAGTAAAATATAAGTTAAACATCCCTTGTTAAACTGGATGAACTGTAACCTTCCCTTATGGGTTAGTTTGCACTGATCATAGTTTGATTGAATTATATGATTCCAAAGTTACCAAATGAATATATAACCTATGAGAAAATTACCAGCTCGGCACGATCCTCCTCAGGATCGATTGCTTCTTCATTTTCATCGTCATGCAAGAGCTGGGGTGAGAAAGAGCCAGCTTCTTCCGCTGTCTCATCTCTTGGTTCATCTATTATGGGCTCCGGAGAGTATTGTTGGGCATCTGCATATGAATCTTGTCAGCTAAACATTCTCAATATGTAGAAATACATGATTTGGTTGACCAAAGGCTTACCATCTGCTTCGTTATCTACATCTTTTTCTTCAGTCTCGATTTCCGTATCTGTTTCCAACCTCTGCTCGGTCTCCACAGGCTGCTTCAAATGATGTAGATGCCTTCTCAACAAGTTAGCATGAATCTCCTTTAGACGTGCCTGTATACGCAACAATATAGGTGATATAAACATATGCACATATACTTATGTGTGTGTAGTTAAGTTCATTTAATTATTACTGAGTAATATAATGACATTGAATTATCTTACACAGGCTTGAATTTTGTCAACGGTGAACAATTCAAGCTTTATAAATCTATTTTTAGAATTATATATAGCAGTGAAGTTAGTGAAGTTTGGAGATAGAGAGGAGAAGAAAAAAAAGTATGAGAAGTGAGAATATGAGAAAGGAGTTTGCAAGGACCTTAAACCCTAGGTTGCATCTCATGTCTATTTATATTGATATGCAATACACCCACAATTACTATTATACCCTCATATGATAAATAACAAAATAAAATAACTCTAACACCCTCCATCAAGCAGTAGCATATAGATCAGACATGCCCAGCTTGCTACATAAATCAGAAAATGGACCACGAGCAAGTGGTTTGGTGAGGATATCACCTAATTGATCCTCTGACCGAACATAAAAGAGTGACAATCTGTTTCTTCAGCAACAAATCACGAACAAAATGACAATCCACCTCGATATACTTCGTGCGCTCATGAAACACCGGATTACTTGCGATAAACATTGCCGACTGATTATCACAATACATCTTCATCGGAATAGGAATCATAATCCTTATTTTATAAAGAAGAGACTGCACCCACATCATCTCAGAAGCTGTATAAGTCATCGCACGGTACTCGGCCTCTGCACTAGAACGAACCACAACATTATGTTTCTTACTACGCCACGTGAAAAGATTGCCACCCACAAACGTACAATAGCCAGAAGTAGACCGCCTATCACTGCGACTGCCTGCCCAATCAGCATCACTGAACCCAGTCACCGTAAGCAACTGGGAAGGTTTGTACAACAAACCCTTTCCAGATGCACCATTCAAGTATCGAAGAATGCGAGAGATAGCCTCACAATGTGATTGCCGAGGGGCATGCATAAACTGAGTAACTAATCCAACTGCATATGTGATGTCTGGTCGAGTAACAGTAAAATATATAAGTTTTCCAACCAAACGTCTATAATATCCAACATCCTCAAATAATTCTCCCGTCAGCATCAAACTTGTCATAATAATCCATAGAAGTCTCAACTAGCCGACACTCTAACATCCCAGTCTCGGAGAGCAAGTCTAGAACATACTTGCGTTGTGACAGATACACACCATTCTTAGATCGAGCAACCTCGATTCCAAAAAAATATCGAAGAAGACCAAAATCCTTAGTATGAAACTGACGACTAAGGTAGGCCTTCAAGTCCACAATCCCAGCATGATCACTCCCAGATATAATGATATCATCAACATAAACAATCAACACAATAATATATGCTGAGGAAGAATGGCAAAATACTGATTGATCTGATGTGTTGCGCCGAAAGCAATACTGAATGAGAACATAACTGAACTGAACTTGTCAAACCAAGCACGAGGTGACTGTTTCAATCCATATAATGCTTTCTTCAATCGACATACGAGTTTTTCATTTTCTGCTACAACATATCCCGGTGGTTGATCCATATAAACCTCCTCATGTAAGTCACCATGCAAGAAAATATTCTTTGTCCAGTTGATATATAGGCCATTGGTGATTAACCGCCACAGAAATAAGAATCCGAACTGAATTTAGCCGAGCCATTAGAGAGAAAGTCTCCATATAATCCACACCATATGTCTGAGTATACCCTTTGGCAACCAACCGTGCCTTGAGGCGCTCAACAGAACCATCGGGATGATACTTAACAGTGTACACCCATCTACAACCCATTGTCTGCTTTCCAACAGAAAGTGATGTAAGCTCCCAAGTCTGATTTTGATGTAAAGCATACATCTCATCATCCATTGTACTTTTCCAACCAGAAGATGACATAGCCTGCTTGTAAGTTTTGAGAATAAAAATAGAAGACAATAAAACAACAAATGCATAAAAAGATGATGAAACACGGTATAATAAAACATAGTCAGAAATGTGATGCTTATTCTTTGTGGCACAAAGGCGTTTTCTTTTTCTGAGAGCAATAGGAAGATCATCTGGATCTGTAGTGATGGGAGCAGAAACCTCAGACACGGAAGGTGATTGGTTGAGGGCTGAATTCTGCATAACCACCGGTCTGTCCTTATATCTCTGATAAACATGTAAATGAAAAATGGAGACAAAAATTGATTCAGGAATGACCGGAAGTGGTATAAAAAATATCAAATCTGTTGTAAAAGGAATACAACGGTCTCCTGAAGGAAAGAAAGGGGCAGACTCAAAGAATGTAACATCTGCACTGACATAATATTTGCGTGACTGTGGACTGTAACAACGATAACCTTTTTGAGTACGGGAATAACCAAAAAAGACACTTCAAAGATCTAGAATCCAACTTATCTCGATTAGGTTCCAAGTTATGAATAAAAGCGACACACCCAAACACAAGAGGAGGTAACAAAAAATGTGCGACATCTTTATGTAATATGGTAAATGAAACTTTGTTATTTAATACAGATGATGGCATGCGATTAATTAGATAACATGCAGTAAGAACGGCATCTGCCCAATATTGTTTAGGGACATGCATATTGAACATGAGAGTTTAAGCCACATCTAAAATGTATCGATGTTTGCGTTCGGCTATACCATTTTGTTGAGAGGTGTTGACACAACTGGTTTGATGAATCATACCACGATCAGCACAGAAACTGTTCACAGAAGATTGAGTATACTCCAAAGCATTATAAGAACGCAAAATTTTGATACGTTTATCAAACTGAACATAGACTTCATTATAAAAGGCAGATAACACATTTGAAACTCAGATCTTTCTTTCATTAAATAACATCAAGTCATTCTGGAATAATCATCAATAAAAATAACAAAATACTGAAATCCTTTCGGACTTTTGACTCTAGACGGACCCCAAATATCAGAATGAACAAGATCAAAAGACTCTAATTGACGACTCTCACTACGACGAGGGAAGAAACTATGGTAATGCTTGCTTAACTGACAAGCCTCACATTCAAGACTAGAAACATGACTCAAACTAAGAACAACTTGACGCAACTTAGCCAAAGACGGATGTCCCAAACGATAATGCCACTGCAACGGAGAAGTAGAAACAGAAGTAAAGGCCTTTCCAGGTAGATCCAAGTAGTACAGTCCACTTTTTCATGTTCCGAACCAATCATCTTCTTCGTCCTGAGGTCCTGAAAAACACACGAATTGGAAGAAAATGTCACAGAACATTGAAGAGATTTTGTTAACTAGCTCACAGATAACAAATTAAATAAAAAATTAGGCACAAATAATGAATCAAATAATGATAGTGATTGAGTAGGGTAAATGACACAATTTTTCAAGCACAGGACGAGTAGACCCATCAGCCAAGATAATATTATATTTCATGGAACTACGATTATGAAAGAGACGTTATACCATACATGTGAGAGCTTGCTCCTGAGTTGATGACCAAAGAGGTGGATGGTAACTGGGTTGCCACAAAAGCAGAATTACCTATATGTGCCATGGTTGCAGTAGATTGAGAGATGGTACTAGCAAGCGCGTTCAACTTCTGGAGGATTTGTTCAAATGGAGATGAGGTATCGGACGTTGGAGTCTGACTGAAACCCGAAGTATCATCTCTAGGAGCAGAAGTGGTGACCTGGAACTGCATATTTTCATCATGCATTTGATGTGCATATTCTGGTTTGCCCCACTTGTCCTAACAATAGTCTTCCACATGACCGAGCATTCCACAATAGTTACACTTCTGTGGTTGACCACGGCCACTACTACCAACACCACCGCGGCCACCACTACGATCATTTTCTCTACCACCACGGCCTCATCTTCGACTAAAACTACGACCACCATCTCTACCATCACGTCCACTACCAAACCAACAGCACTAGAAACTATGGCAGAAGAGTCAGTACTCGGCACCACAGAATTCTGTCCCAGAAAGAAACGATTGAAACGGGAGAAAGTATCTGCCACCGTAGGTAACTTCTCTCCAGCAAGAATTTGAGCTTTATAAGGTTCGAGCGCAGGATCCAAACCGGCTAGGATAAGTGAAACATGAAACTCTTCTTTCTGTCTTTGAGCTTCCTTCAAATCAGTAGTAACAGGATGATATTTAAGCAGTTCCTCCCACAAAGCCTTCTTTGAAGCCAGATATTCATTCATAGGCTTCATATTTTGCTTTGTATTAAACAATAACTCGTACAACTCATAGATACGGGCAACGTTTCGCTTCTGCGAATATGATTCTTCCAGAGATCCCAAATCTGTTTGCTTGATTCACACCACTGAACATTAGCAGCGATATGTGGTTCCATACTATGCCACAACCACGACATACGTATGCATCTGCACTCATCCAATCTCCATACTCAGCAGAAGTTTCAGGCAGGAGTTCTTCCGTCAAAAACTTCAAGTTCTTCTTCGCCCTTAACACCACTTTGATATACTTGGACCATACAGGGTAGTTCGCACCATTGAGTTTCACCGCTGTAATCGACTTTCCCAATTCATCATTATGAATAACAGTAGAAGGAGAACCACCTCCGCTACCACCACCACTATTAACCTCGCTAGAAGATTCGATCCCCACCATACTTGCAGATGCAACAGAAAGACAAGGTCTTTGAAACCCTAGATCTCACAACGAACCTCAACCGACAACGAACAACCAACGGAGATATGTAGAAACCCTAGATCTCAAACGAACCACGAATCACGAACAACGAACGGCGAATCATGAAAAGTAGACGAAAAATAGTTGAAAAAAAATTCTAGGGCTACCGCCCCAGTTCGATCGGCCTTGTCATTGATGGGATGTACAATACTTACAAATATATGCTCTGATACCAAGTGAAGTTTGGAGATGAAGATGGAGAGGAGAGGAAAAAAAGTAGGAGGAGAGAATATGAGAAAGGAGATTGCAAGGGCCTTGAACCCTATGTTGCATCTCATATATATTTATATTGATATGCAATACACCCACAATTACTATTATAACCTCATATGATAAATAACAAAATAAAATAACTCTAACAATAGCATTTTTCATATAATTGAGAACTAGATATGCATGCCTAAAGAAAAATAAAGAAACAAATTGCATAAAGTACTAACTACAGCACGATCAACTATTATCATCAGCATAGAGGGCTAATAATTTTGAAGATGAATAAAAGAGAGGAAGATAATAGGTTAGCATTCAATCTAAATATTCAATTAACTTTTTAAAGGAAGGGGTTCCTAAAGTGTGTCCCACTCAAGCTGAAACAGGGTGTCATAGTATGAATATAAATAACTGTTAGTAGTCGTAAGGTTCCTACAGTGTGCCCACTCAGCCAAGACAGGAATGCATGTACAGAACTTCAAAGAGTAGGCATCATCTACTGGTGTACCTCTCACATAGAAATGCTATGCAAATAACACAATTAACTGATGTATTTCAGTTAGGAAAGACAACTGTAGTTCAGAGAATAAGAACAGTTCAAAATTATAGTGAAGTTTACCAATGTGATATTATATCTGGCAAAGTAGAGATCCATTAACTTATATCCTACAATACATTGCTTATTATACCTTCTTAAAATCAATGCAACTTTTTAAAATGTTTGGTTGCCCAGTCAATGTGGCTATTGGTCCTAGGCGATGGTGCCTATATATATATATATATATATATATATATATATAATTTAGGTGGCAGCCAATTGAAGGACCAGGCATAAGGCCAAGAGAGTCAATAGAAAGTCCACCTCCATGTGTGCCTGCCTTTCAAACCCATCAGCATCAAATAAAACCTCACCAACCATTGGCTTCATGACGCTCCGAGCTCGCAACAAAAGCACATCAAGCAATGTGTCCAAGCTCACCCGCCAGTTAGCTTGTCACGAGCCCACTGACGAGCAGTTGCCCGCAACGATCCCTGAACCACCAGTGGCAGTCGACATGATTTATTTGACACAAGCATAGCTAGCCACAAACTCACTGAGAGCGGAAATCCATTGTGGCCTACCGACTAGATAAATAAGACAGCAAAATCACCAGCCATAACAACAATATGTTGCGAGTTCGCCAATAACAATATATCACAAGATCGCCAACTTGAAAGGCTGACAAACATGAGCCCTTCGCCGGGGGTGGACATAGGCCAGGATATTGCACTTGTGAGTCCCCCACGAGCTCACTGCTTGGGCGGCAGACTGCCACGATCCCGCAGCTGTGAGTTCGCCATCGAGTGGAACAGTTTGTCACAAGCTCAGGGATACGAGCTACCTGACCCCAGCTATGCACTTGGGTATATTGGTGGGGGCGCTATAGTGTGAGCCTAATGTTGAGATTATGATTTAGAATGAATTAAGAAATATTGTAGAGGACCTAGAGGTTTAGATAGATATGAAGAATTTGTATTTTTATGACCATTGGAATGGGAGAAATGGCCACAATATGCATCTCTTCACTCTCTTATTCTCCTTAGCCCGAGCATGATAAAGTTACCAATCATTTTATTCTTTGCCGTTATAAGATTCATCAGAAAGTTGAAAGTTTCCTCGAGGGCAGTGTTCTTTGGTCAAAGAACCTTGATTTGTAAATCCATTGTGGCAGCTGTGTAACTTCTACTCCAGGTCTAGATGCACAAATTTTGGATTAGATGATAGAAATCTTCTCATACTTCTGTGAGTACTCTCAAACCTTACCCTTTCTAAAATTTTAAATAGTTCAAGTTGAAGCTTTTTTCTAGCTTGTGGCATAAATAACCATGCATCAGATCTATTATCCATCACTTTCCAGGTCTGTAACCTGCATAAGGATGACACTAGTCTTGATTAACTTTCAAGGTCTGTTGCTTCCTAGCTCTACACTGAGATGTTGAAACTTCGCATTTTTACAATTATAAATTAATAGGGAGTAAGCTAACTTATGCCTAAAGATTCTCCCAACCGTCTGAACTCTTATCAATAAACGTTTTATATTTTCTTCAAGTGCTAGATAGAGAAAATGATGTATGTTTGCGTGCAAGAGTAAAAACTAATTTATCAATGGCTAGTAAGGGAAGATAATACAGATAAGATGTAATCTCATGAGAGAGAATAAATATGTATAGCAGATCACAAATTATCGTCACCAATATCCAAAAATAATATTAGATAGTTAAGAACAAGATAAGACTGTCAGTTGTAGAAATCCTTCTAACGTAAAAATTAGCAATAAAAGCATAAAATTACCAGTAATCTAAATGAGCTCAGCATATGTAATAATAGATGGACATGAGGAATTTTGCAGCTTCACATTTAATGGACTAATCTAACCATTGTATAAGACTAGCAAAGAGTTACTCAATAACCCAAAACTAGGCCTGCGGACTTGCAACTTCTACAAATGTCATGCTAATTAATCATGTATGGAATACTCTCTTAAAACTGCAAAGTGTAATGAAGCAAAGAGATGGCATTGGTTGAAAAAAGTTTTCATTTATGATATGTCATAAAGGATGATTATATACCTTTCCCTTGTATATTTGAAGGCATTTTAAAACAGCTTCCCAGTATTCAACAACTTTTGCCGTGCCAGAACGCATTTCTGACTCAATCTCTGTCTGCATATTTTCCAACTCACTGGATGTTTTTCCTTCCAAAAGGGACTTCACATCTGCCTCAATGCTCGAATGCATACCCCTTTCTTCTGCAAGGATCTCTGCAGGTGGTTGCTCACCACGTACCCTAGCTCTGTCTAATGCGTCTCTTTTCCGAGCATCTGCTAGCTCCCAGTTACAAACCACCATTAAAGCCTGCCCCATAGCAAAAGATGTTACATTTAGAATAGGTCAATAGAATAAGGAAATATAATACAATTCATGGAAAGGTCTTTTAGATATGTCCCTTAAAAATTTTGCAAATTTCTACCAACTTTTGTTACATTCAAAATCTTAGTATTGCTCATAAAACATCTAATCATATATAAATTTGTGTTGCCTATTTAGGCACTAGAATGGAACTAATAAATTTTGATGAACATGTATCGAAATATGCACAATTCAAGGGAGCTATATAAAAAAAACAACTAATTAGAAAAGACACGGCTTTTATTTAACTACAATAGCCTATTACGGAAAACTGAATCCGTGAAGCTTGCAGCTGGAGCCCTGAACTAGCGGCTGCTTGTGAAGTATGGAAGGCGATCAAATTCGAATTCGAGCCAGTAGATAAGATAGATAAACAGAAAATATAAGAACTAAGTGCGCATAATTCAATAATTTCTGTTTGTTCTCCTAATTGATTGCAATTAAATTCGGTGAACCCAGCGTTGCTGAATATACTCATTTCACAATGTTACTAGTTGTAATATATCAGATAAATGCATTAAGATGGTGACCTTGGAGCCACAGTGCTCACAGCAAAGTGGGATTTGGGAAGGGTCAAGAAATGTGCTGCATCTCCCACATTAGTGGAAGGAAGGTTACAAGAGTTGAATCCAAATCCTCTGGAATCAAGAGCCAAACCACATCATCATGCCAAGTGACCCCTCAAAAGATTTCTTTCTTTGAAAAAAAACACGATATGGAACATAAAGAAAAATATAGTATAAATCATTTCAGATGTTTGACTTGGTGTTACCATGCAACCTAAGCATCAAAGTTATCTAAAAGAATGTTCAAACAATAAAAAAAAATTTAACATTCATAACAACCAGCTGTAGGTTGCCAAGAAAGAAACATGATGTGTACAGCGATAAAAGTACTGAAGAACACGAGCAATTTCATGAGCTGAAGAGGGTGAAACAAATTACCTCCCAAAACTCAATATGTGTTGGTGTTGCTCTATCTAAATCTAAATGCATTTTGATGTCATCACGGAGCTCTTCCATCGCTTTCACAGTTATGCCCTGCATAGCCATCACAACATTCATATCTTAAAACAATATGCACATGATAACAAATTAACCTTTGGGTAAAAATAAAGAGGTTTCATAATAGCCAGTAAATAATAGTTGCATTGGAGTCAGGAAGATGCATATCAGTAATCTACTTTTATACAAACCAATAGCACCAAATAACACAAAGCTTACTGAAAGAAGGGGAAAAAAAACTAGTCATATGTCATGAATCCAAACTGAGACTTGTGTACCTCATTATGAATGTGGTTACATAGAAAGGGTCTAGTCATATTCCCAGTGTGTGAAACTATTTTGAAGTTCAAGAGAAGATGTTCCCTGTTTTATGAGGATATACATGACGTTGGAAGACACATTTTTCTTGATTAATAGCAAAAGGCTCTTTCCTAGATCACCCACCCTAACTGCCAAGTGGCATAATAGTATATTTCCTCCAGCTGTTCAAAGGATGTAGTGTGTTTTTGACTTTTTTCCATAGTTTACAGTATCGTCCGATACCGATCCGATACGGCCGATACCGATACATTTTGGCATGTTCCGATCCGATACTGACCGATACCCGATACTGACCGATACCGACTTTAGAGATCTCTTTTCCAGTCAATTCGGCGAAAAAATTGAATGAAAAATGCCCAATTAGCAAGGGTGTAAAAACATAGTAAGTTTGTAAAAGCATATAAAAGAGAAAATTTAATCTATTGCATGTAAATCAATCGACAAGGGTGACTACTATTTCATTCAATTTCAAAAATACTAAGAAACAACATTGAAAATACTTAAAATTATGCAAAAATGTATTTAATATATTTTCTAAAATGTTAATAATTTACTAATAATTATTTGTTTTCCGATACTAAAAAATCCGATACTCCGATCCGAAACCGCTGATACTACCGATACCGCCGATCCCGATACTGATAGGAATGGTCCGATACCGATTCCGATACCGATATTTTGAACCTTGCTTTTTTCTCCAAATCAAAGAAAAGAGAGGGCTTACAGGTTATTAGATGAGAAAGGCAGCTAGACAATTATTGGAAGATCTAGGGCACACACTAGACGACAAGGAAGATAGCAGTGACATGTCAGTATTTGGCCACTTATGGATGCCAACTTCAAGAGGAAAGACGCCAAGGATAGCAAGCCAAGTTATGTGGCTTATGGTGTACAGAAAGGATAGAGCAAAGGTGGGAACAGGAACTCCAGATCTAACAAAAAGTTCAAGAGAGTTTGGAAGTTGAAACTTAACTCCATAACAAACTGGAATCCGAAGAAGTAAGAATAGGAAATTAGAATTATTTTGCGATAGATAGGAGTGATGTCAAAGAAGCAGCTAGGACAAGGGGAAGAACAAAATCCAAAATCAACCAGTAGAGGCTAATAATAGATCTAAACATAGGGAAAGAATTTTGTGGCCCAAAATATCTGAGAGGAAGGCTTTGCCAGCTGCTGTCATCATAGTAGACTACTACAACTACAGAGAACTGAGATCAGATTACAAGTTACTGACATTTTAGCTCATCATATTTGAATTAGAAGATTCCTGAACACCCACAATTGTGAGAACTGAAAGTTTATAGCAATTAAATAGAATTTTATACATAACATTTCCATAGGATACAAAAAACTTCAGAAGCATACTAGAAACATTAGAGTATTACAGGAAACATTAGCTCTATTTTGTGAAAGCACCTTGTAAAGTTAAATTTCCATGTCAATCTTTATTTTCCAAATAACATTTTTATAGAATAAGTGTACTGGGATAGCACCTATTCGTAAAGCACTCAGCCCACATGGACACTCAAATATCGTTTCGTCCCCATGTCAGACACTTGTTAGGCACAAAACGGAGACCCCGAAATGCATTATGACATGTCAAATTTTTTGACATGTACATGTTGCCATGATATATGAAAGAAAAATAGGTGCTCAGTTATTTATACGAAACAATAGTTGAACATCTATACTCTATAGACATGGTTTGTGTGGTATTGGAAAATTAAAAAAAAATAACCCTAAATCCTCACAACCCTAGATTTTTGTTGTAGTGGCAGGGACTGACACATAGTAGAGGAACTTTAGCATCATGTAAGCTTTTGCCTAAAGGTCATGATTGTACAAAATGAACTTCCATTGTTTAAACTTTAACAAGGTTTATTGTTGGAATTCAGGCGATACCGAATGGGGCGTCCATTGAGGGTCCGACCCGATAATAACCCATATGAATTAGTATCTCAAATTCTCCTCCTGATATCTCAAATAATTGAGGAGTTTGTTGTGTTGTCGAGATAATATGATCTAAACCATAAACCCATACGACAGAGTTTGTTGGAATGTTGAGATTATAGGATCTCAACAAACCAACAGCCTAACTGAGATTTGTGGATATTTATTAGTATAAATATCCATGAGACCATCCATGTGGAGTATGTCAGAAAACATTCTCCTCTTTAACATTCTTCTGAAGATCTTTGAAGGCTTCTGTACGGTGGAACCTAAGGGAAACTCTAGTAGTTTCTCTTGCGGCGGATCAAGAGACGAGTTATATGAAATAGCAACACTGGAGGCTCAGTTCACTCGCGTTTCTCCTTCATGTTATCTAAAGATTTTTCATTCAAATAATACGATGATTAAAATAGATCATGCTCCTATTTCGTTTTCATTGGTCTCAGGCCATTGAAATGATCTAGATAATATGTAAATGATAATGCTTTCCATGATTAATGATCTTGTTAACCGCTATGCATAAATCTAAATATTTGATATATACATTATCTCTATGTTTAAACTTTGGTGAAGAATCCATTATATAGAATATTGTCATATGCTTTTTTATGATGACACCCAAAATTGAACCATAAGTACAGCCGACGAAGGGTACTTGAGCTTTGCATAGCCATTCGGCAGCGTGCGGCTTCTCCGTGCATGGGCAATCTCAACGAAACGCATGTACGCCTTTGTGACTTCTCAATGAACCCGTGTGGCATGGACAAGGAACCTGTGTCATTTCCCTGAGAACAAACACGAGACCAAGAGACCTTGACACTCTGTCAACACGGTATTCTGCGAACAGTCTCGTCTCGTGGCACTAGCTACTGGTTTCAAGAGGAGGAAAAGGAAGCATTCACGTTTATGTTGTCTTCGTATAAGAAGAAGTGTTTAAAGCTTATGTTCATTAAATGAAGAAGGAAGAATTGAAAGCTTTGTGGATTCTTCGAAATTATATGTATTTATTAATAAGTGGGGCCATACAATTTTTTAAAGAACATATGATGCAGACTTAAACATATGCTTCTGTTTTCAAGAGTTAGGGGGTGTTTGTTTTTAACCGTGCTCAACACTTTAACGTACGAGCACTTTAAAGTGCAAATGATGTAAAGTGATGTTGTTTGTTTTTCATCACTTTAAAGTGCATTATAGATGTATGAATGGAGGGATTGCCCTCAAATACTATGGCAAATGTCCATTTTGGACACCCAAAATTACTTCATAATTTGGAAAGTTGAAACTAGTTTTTTTGTGTTTCAAGAACTAAAGAAAAAGGAAAGAAGAAAGGATTATAGTTGTTTAGACATGTTTTGTATAATTAAATCTGTTGAAGGCTACAATGGTCCTTTTTTTGCACTTACAAGCTAAGTGGTAAATTGTAAGCACAAGATTTGAGCTTACAATTTAGCACTTATAAAGGGCATCATTATATAGGGATGAGCACTTAAAAGTGCAAAAAACAAACACCTTAAGTTTGTAAGTCCTGCACTTGTTTAAGCACTTTAAAGTTATCAGCCTTATATAGTGCACAAAATCACCCTCTTTGTGAATATATTTTAGTATATTTACATTATTGTGTTGGGTCCAAAGTTGCCGTTATGATAACTTGAGCTTACAATTTAGCACTTATAAAGGGCATCATTATATAGGGATGAGCACTTAAAAGTGCAAAAAGCAAACATCTTAAGTTTGTAAGTCCTGCACTTGTTTAAAAGCACTTTAAAATTATCAGCATTATATAGTGCAAAAAAAACACCGTCTTTGTGAATATATTTTAGTATATTTAAATTATTGTGTTGTTGGGTCCATAAGTTGCTGTTATGATAACTCATAAGGCTAATATGGCTAATATTCTGAATTATTTGGTTGGACCAACATTAGCTTGGGTCAGATATAATCATTATGATTGATCTCTTTACTTGCTGCAATGGATGACAAGCCAACTAAATATTGTACTATTAGTTGCTGACTATTGTCATTTTGGGGCCCAATTAATTTCGGATACATTACAGCTTCCAGCATGTTTAATTAAATCTTGTATTTAATTAAGACCTGTCCATGAACTTGATAGAATTCTAATGTGGTCTAATTGGACTGTGAGCATGTATTGATGCTTATTGTGTTCCTAATCCCTAGTGATATTGTGTTTTATCTTCAGGATTTAATTTGAGATTATCATGTGGATAATAAATTTGTTACTTAGCATACCTAGGCAAGAAGAACATTGTACCACGCAATTTTTATTTATGTAACTTGATTATATTGTTATATGCATGGTTTAAGTGGGAACTTTAGGTTAAATAAACATTCTTTAACCTACATGTTGTTGGTATTTTGTAGATAATTGATAAATGATAATCATAGGGAATATCTTCGCATGATGTGATTCTTAGCCATGTGTGGTTTCCTTCATTGATTTGTATTCAATTATCGTCCATTTATCGTATTGATGCTACAAAATAATAAGATATAAAATGTGTTGATTTAGTTAATTGAACTTCATGCACATCTCCAAAATTTACTTGGTATCAGAGCATCTTTTGAAAGTAGTGTAAATCTCATCCACGACTTTGCCGATCGAACTGTTTTTCGTGTACTTTTCATGATTCACAGTTCGTCGTTTGTGGTTCGTTTATGAAATCTAAGGTTTCTACATATCTATGTTGGTTGTTCGTCGGTTGTGATTCGTTGTGAGATCTAGGGTCGAAATGTCGTCTTTCTGTTGCATCTACAAGTATGGTGGGGACCGAATCTTTTGGATAGGTTAATAGTGTTAGTGGTGGTAGCGGAGATGAACCTCCTTTTACTGTTATTCATAATGATGAATTGAAAAAATCGATTACAGCGGTGAAACTCAATTATGCGAACTACCTTACCTAGTCAAAGTCTATTAAAGTGGTATTGAGGACGAAGAAGAAGTTGAAGTTTTTGATGAAAGAACCCCCGCCTGAAACGTCCGCTGAGTATGAGAATTGGATGAGTATCGATGCATACGTTATGTCGTGGTTGTGGCATAGTATGGAGTCGCACATCGCTGCTAATGTTCATTATCTCGTCTTTTTGTTGCATCTACAAGTATGGTGGGGAGCGAATCTTCTGGATAGGTTAATAGTGTTGGTGGTGGTAGCGGAGGTGATCCTCCTTTAACTGTTATTCATAATGATGAATTGGAAAAATCGATTACAGTGATGAAACTCAATTGTGCGAACTACCTTACCTGGTCCAAGTCTATCAAAGTGGTGTTAAGGACGAAAAAGTTAAAAATTTTGACAAAAGAAATCCCGCCTGAAACGTCTGCTGAGTATGAGAATTGGATGAGTATCGATCATACGTTATGTCGTGGTTGTGGCATAGTATGGAGCCACACACCACTGCTAATGTTCAGTGGTGTTAATCCTCCCAACATATTTGGACATCTCTGGAAGAATCATATTCGCAGAAGCGGAACGTGACTCGTATCTATGAGTTATACGAGTTATTGTTTAATGCAAAGCAAAGTGGAAAGCCTGTGAATAAAAATCTAGCTTCAAAGAAGACTTTGTGGGAGGAACTGCTACAATATTATCATGTTACTACTGATTTGAAGGAAGCTCAACGACAGAATGAAGGATTTCATGTTTCACTTATTCTAGCCGACTTGGATCCTGCGCTCAAACCTTATAAAATTCAGATCCTTGTTGGCGAGCAATTACCTACGGTGAGAGATACTTTCTCCCGTCTCAATTGTTCCTTTGTAAGACAGAGTTATGTGGTGTCGAGTAATGACTCTTATGCCAAAGTTACTAGTGTTGTTGGTTGTGGTGGTGGACGTGGTGGTCGTAGTTTTGGTCGAGGAGGTCTTGGTAGTAGAAACAATGGTCGTGGTAGTGGTGGTAGTAGTCGTGGTCAACCACGAAAGTATAACTATTGTGGAATGATCGGTCACATTGAAGACTACTGTCGGGACAAGTAGGATAAACCAGAATATGCACATCAAGTGCATGATGAAAATATGTAGTCTCAGGTCACCACTTCTACTCCCAGAGATGATACTTTCGGTTTCAATCAGACTTCAACGTTTGATACCTCATCTTCATTTGAACAGATCCCCCAGAAGTTGAACGCGCTTGCTAGTACCACTTCCCAACATATTGCAACCATAGCATATATAGATAATCCTGCTTTTGTGGCAACCCAGTCTCCATTCACCTCTTGGGTCATCGACTTAGGAACAAGTTCTCACATGTCTGGTATAAATTCTATTTCATAATCGTAGTCCTATGAAACATAATATTATTTTGGCTGATGGGTTTACTTGTCCTGTGCTTGAAAAATGTGTCATTCACCCTACTCACTCATTGTCATTATTTGATTCATTATGTGCCTAATCTTTCTTTCAATTTGATATCTGTGAGCCAGTTAACCAAATCTCTTCAATGTTCTATAACATTTTCTTCCAATTCTTGTGTTTTTCAGGACCTCGGGACGAAGAAGATTATTGGTTCGGAACATGAAAAAGATGGACCGTATTACTTGGATTTACCTGGAAAGGCTTTCACTTCTGTTTTTACTTCTCCGTTGCAGTGGCATTATCGTTTGGGACATCCTTCTTTGGCTAAGTTGCGTCAAGTTGTTCCTAATTTGAGTCATGTTTCTGGTCTTGAGTATGAGGCTTGTCAGTTAGGCAAGCATCACCATAATTCTTTTTCTCGTCGTATTGAGAGTCGTCAGTTGCAGTCTTTTAGGATACTATGTCCTTTCAATCTTCTTTCTCATATTCTCTTCTCCTACTTTTCTCCTTCTCTCTATCTCCATCTCCAAACTTCACTAGAACAAATAGGTTTTAAAAGTTAGGCGTAAGGCGAATGGTTCCATTGATAGATATAAGGTTTTCCTTGTAGAGAGGTTACACCCAATATGGGTAATTGACTACGAAAAAACAATTTTATCTGTTGTAAAGTTTGCCTCTATTCGCCTCATTCTAGCTTTAATCGCTCAACTAGATCTAGAACTTTATCAAATGGACATCAAGACGACATTTCTTGATAGAGAATTGGCTGAGGAGATATACATGGACCAACCTGAGGGCTTCGTTGTAAAAGATCAAGAGCACCAAGTACGCAAACTCAAGCGATTTATTTACATCTTGAAGCAATTGTCGCCACTAAAGAATTAGCTGGAAATAACTAGGAGATGATTGTCGCCACTAAAGAGTCGATGTCCTCAAACTTTAAGATGAAGGACATAGGTGAAGCAAGCTATATGCTTGGTGATCTTTACGGACCGTTCAAAGAAACTACTTGGTTTGTCTCAAATGACTTTTCTTAAGCAAGTTCTTAAACAATTTCACGTCCCATAGCTGCAAACCTATAGATACGCTTGTTGTTGAACGCATATGCCTTGGAGATTGTCCTACTTCTCCCGAGGAAAAGAAGAAGTCTCATATCACATATGCCACAATTGATAAATCGATGTATCTCGTAATGTGTGCATGATCTGACATACTTTAGCAGTTGTTAGTTGGTCGATATCAAGCGAACCGTGGAATCATTCACTTGAAAGCAGTCAAGAGGATACTCCGCTACCTCAAGGGCACTACAGATTATACATTATGCTACCAAAGATAAGACGTGCTCATCATCGGGTACTCAGATGCTGATTGGGGAGGTGACTTGGATGAACGTAAATCGACTTCGGGCTATGCTTTCTTGTTTGGTAATGGCGCCATAACTTGGAGCAGCAAGAAGCAAACAAGTGTAGCCTTATCCACCGTGAAAGTTGAATTCATTGCATGTACCTCAACGGTACAAGAGGCTATGTGGGTAAAAAGGTTCTTTTATGGACCTTGAATTATCGCTAATGCATCAGGACAAGTGACAAGTCATTGCGATATCTTGGCGGCTCTTGCTTACACCAAAGATCCCAAGTATCACGGTAGGGCCAAGCACATAAATATGAGGAATAACTTCATTTGAGAGTGTATTGTGCAATGAGAACTGGTCTTACAGTACATCCCTACGAATCAGATGGTTGTTGATCTGATGACGAAGCCTATTGCTCGAGATGCTTTTCAGGCTCAGTCAGGACCTTAGGAGATTTTATTGTATTTTTTTTTGTTTGATCACTTGTTTCATCTTCATGTTTATGTTTAGACTTATTATCATTTATGCATCTCTCTCTCTCTTGTGGCATAAATGTTAATATATCAGAATACATATATCATCTATGTATTTAAGCAATGGTATGTCAGCATATTGATTGGCTTACTCACATGGGCAACCACCCCTATAACTGTAGATAGCGAGCAAGCGATGAGACATTATGATGTCACCTTGGCTAGGACCAAGATAAGGTTCTAGAAACAAAATATTGATACCCAACATCCATATAGCTTGAAAAGAAACTGGATGTGAGATCTTTGTTTGGCGCCTCGATGGTAAGCATTAAGGAACTCAGGTTACACACTCAAGGAGTGACTGGACTAAGGTTCATATGGCATGATAATTATGACATAAGCTCATTGGATGAGTTCATTTGTCCAAGCATGTTATTCATACCAAATGTGCTACACCAAGTAAGAGAATGAATCCCTCCTTCCTTACATCTAAGATCTTAAAAGACATTGTCTTTAAACATTGCCCTATGTGACTTTTAACTATGTTATGAAGTGAAAGGATGAATGTTTGCTACTTTGGTTTTGTTTTCAAGAACCATGAAGGATACGGTTCTAAGGGGCATTACTAGGAAAGCAGTTGACTAGTAACCTAGTGATATTAGGGCATGTTTGGTAAACCGTAAGTGTGGAAAGATGTGGATTTGCACTTTCAATGATGGAATTCATATGGAAATCCACCCACTTTATTGTCCCCCCAGAAGGGGACAAATATGTTTGGTTAGATTAAGAAAGTAAAAAATGGGAAGTGGAAGAGTATATTATAATAGTAGTAAATTATAATTAATTTACATAACAATTTAATAAATTAAATAATTAGTTAACTAGGAAGGTATGTGTGACGTCATTCCCTCAATGAGCAAATGGGAGATGTTGGAATTCGGGTAATACCAAATCGGACGCCCATTGAGGATTCGACCCGATAAGAACCCGTATTGATTAGCATCTCAACTTCCCATCCTGATATCTCAAATAGTTGAGATATAGGAGTTTGTTGTGTTGTGGAGATAATATGATCTCAACCATACAAATTTGCTGGATTGTTGAGATTACATGATCTCAACAAACAAACAGCCACACTGAGAATTGTTGGATATTTATTCATATAAATATCCATAAGACCATCAATGTGGAGTACATCAGAAAACATCTCCTGTTTAACATTCTTCTGAGGATCTTTGAAGGCTTCTGTAAGATGGAACCTAAGGGAAACTCTAGTAGTTTGTCTTCCACTGATCTACAGACAGTTATTTGAAATAGCAACATTGAAGGCTCAATTCGCTCGCATAAGTTTCTCCTTCATGTTCTCGAGATTTTTCATTCAAATTATATGATGATTAAAATAGATCATGCTCCTATTTTATTTTCATTTATAAACTAACAGCATATTTCAATGGCATCAAAAGCAATTAAAAAGGAAAGTGAATGAGCATACTTTATTCAAGTAATATAATTTTTGTATTTGTAATTACTTCCAGTTATCAACATACGTAAGGGGCATTACAGTCGATTTGATGAAATGGTTAGCAGTAGACAGGCATCAATTGAAAAAGTAAGTGGATAAGAGGATTATTTACCTTAAATATCATGTAAGGTTCGTCTATTTCAATATCAAAGTCATCTGAGACATTAAGGTTCTTTGAGAGAACATCAATAGGCTTCATGCGTCCCTCACGCAATCTAATATGCGATCTTATTTTGCTTTGATCAAAATGGAACTGTCCAACAAAATTTTAGCAAGTAATATTAACAGAAAAAAAAACAAGGATTGCAGGATGAACAAAGCAAAGTTGGGCGATTGCACTTGATGTTCTACTCATACCTCTTCTTCTTTCTTTTCCCAATCCTGGAATTCAGCCCTGGCTCGTTCTCTTGCCAGCAGTGCCTACAACAGTAATAGAAAACATGCCCATATGTCTCATTTCTTTGAGTAGCTTTCACAAAAATAGCACATAAATTTAGAAATTTCCAAACTAACCATTTCTTCCTCGTGTTGTGCTTTCTCAATTGCTCTCTCCTCTCTCCTTTTCTTCACCTTTTCAACCTCCGCCTGAATTGCAGATAAAAAAAAGCACCTTACAGGTACACACTGACAGTATAACCTCAATGAAAGCTACAACAAAATATAAATAAAAACAAAACACTAATTTTGAACATTTTGCATACCATCCTTTCCCTCTGTCTCTTCTTTTCTGCTTTCACTGAAATATCCAATGGCTTCTTGCCTTGAACAACATCACGTTCAATCTTTTTCCGCCACACAAATCTGTCACACCATGTTTGGAGTTATTAGGGAAACAAAGCAAAGAAATGAACCATGATTATTATACAAAATCTTGTCCGTAAGTGGTCCTATGATTAGTTTAGACGTAGTCTGCAATTATCAATAAGCATTATAAATTTCAATTAATGCAATTAATATCAAGTGTTTAACCATTGAAATGATGGACATCCCATTGTTCTGAACTGAGGAATATGACATGTTGGCTTATAGCATGAATGGATATAATTAATTTAACAAATAATATCGAAAAAAAATATGGCGACAGGGGAAGATACTTTCAAACAAGTTGGAGTGCCTAGGCACATGTTACAGAAGTGCAAAATATTTGAATAGTGACCATGAGAACTTGTAAACCAGTCAAAGGCAGTATGAGACAATGTACACCTGACCAGAATTAAATTGGACCCAGGGTGGCAGAGTGTTCGGCATGGCGATCAATTGGGCATAATGAAATTTGGAACCCTAAAACATGTCAAGTAAGATATAAGTGTCCCACATTTTCCTAATTTGTCACTTCCATGTATCTATTATTCTTAGATTTGGACTTAGGTCTCCTGCATAACAGCAAATTGCAACACCACCACAATCTGATACTAACTCAGAAAAACTGAATTACAATGATCATAATTTAAGTGTGAATGATCTTGCTACAACTCCTGCAGGTAACAAGAATTAGAAGGGACTTCCATTTAAACATAGAATGCAGCATTATTTACTGTAAGACCTACTAGCTAACTCCAAAAAGGATTAAAAACTGATAATTCTTCAAATCATTAGATAGAGAAAGTACCCATCCCTCTATGCTGCGCAAGGCCTATAGCATAACAAGCTGCTAATCGTGCAGCTATAGTTACACCTACTGTCCGCTATTTACTATTTAGCAAGGTAGTCAAAGGCGCAAGGCGCACTCGAGGCGCAAAGGGTCCAAATCGCCCGAGGCGCAAGGCGCACTTAAGGCGCGCGTCCGAGCGACGCGAGGCGCAAATATTATATATATATATATATATATATATATATAGGATTTCTATATTGATAAACATGTGTGCTTCAAATTCTCCTATGTCTAGGTTGCAATCACTTTGAATTGAGTGAGTGAGAGAGAAAACAGTAAAACAAAAGTACATCAGTTCAAAAAATAGTCTAAAAACAGTACAACAGTTAAAAAACAGTCTAAAAATAGTACAACAGTTAAAAAAACAGTCTAAACATGTTATTTTTTTCACAAGATTTTCAAGGAGCACCTAGGCGCGCCTTAGCTATTCCAAGGCGCTCGGAAAAGGCGCACCTAGGCGCGCCTTAGGTGAGCCTTAAGAATTGCGCCCCGCCTGGAGTGTCCTGAGGCGCTGCCCCTGCGCCTACGAGCAAAGCGCGCCTTAGGCGCGCCTTTGACTACACTGCTATTTAGAACATTGGACGGTATATGTTCTACAAGCAAAGTATCCCCAAGTTACCCTACCAAATACTATGATATAATTAACCATCATAGTATTCTTACAAATACATAATACCTTTGTCACACTCTTATTAAACATAACGTTGTCAAATTTTCAAATCTCTATTTAATTATCTATTTCTGTATAGAAGATTAAAAAAACTGAAGTAAAATCTTCTAGGGCAAGCATCTGTAAGTCCGGCCATTAAGAGCACTTACCTCAAAAGAATACTTCATATTGTTTTCTATCAATTCCATCTACTTGTATGTTCTCATTGCCCATCATTCTTCGGTTCAAATACTTATACAGTTTGATTGACCAACCAAATACCAACCAAAAATAAGAAAAGTCCCAAGGGTTATTTGTAATACAATTAATGTATCGTTATCTTTAACCAATTATGTGCTTCAATATAATTACTTTGAATAAGCGCTATATTTTGTTTCCAATACTCAGCAGCTTGATCGGACCAAATGTCTTCAATTTGACAATCCCCCCTTAGAATGGCATGTTCTCCCCGGTCGGTTGGAATAGGTGGGTCATTGACTCAATTCTTTCCCTCAAAACCATACTACGAGTTTCCTACCTCATGTGGCTAAGCAATCTATTCTTTTTTGAGATCCCATCTTAATCAACCCAATGTTAACTAAATTAGATGTATGATAAATCCATCTCAATTCATTTTACTTGGCTTATCCATATGAAGCTAGTTACATAAGTTTCATAAGCTTATCCATCTCATTTCATTTTTTCATAAGCTAGTTACATACTTGGCTTATCCATCTTAACCATTAATGACCGTCCCTGTCATGGCTACTAGCACCATGACCCCTCTCATTCCCCTTGTTTTTTGCTGGAATTCAAACCCACGCCCCCCTCCTCCCCTCACTTACTTACCAGTGTTACCATTGGAACCACCAATCCCTTGGTGGTATAAGTTTCATAAGTTGCTTGACTCGACTACAAAGAAAGACATCAATTGTTTCTCTAAATCAAAGTTCAAAAGACTCACGTTTCTCCAAGATTGGAATCGCCAAACGGGTTGGAATCGTTGGAATAGCCGGAAACGGACTGCGACTTCAGCTTCTTCGCCACCTTCATCGCCTGCAACATAAACAACCCAAAACCAAATTTTCTTTTCAACAATGACGTTCCAGAATTCAAAAAAAAAAAAAATCAACTAAAACCCTAGAAAGATGAAGAAGGGACGGAACCTTCTTCTGCGATTTCTTGGCGAGGTAGTCGATGATCTCCCGGTCGGTGATCTCCCTCTTGCTCTTCCTCCTGCTGCTATTTCCTCTGCTGCTGCTTCTGGAAGGGGAAGGGGACTCGTCGCCGTCATCGGATGGGCTTCTTCGCCGACGGGAAGAGGAGCTCCTTCTACTACTTCTTGTCCGGCCGTGACGTTCGGAGTCCGTGTCGGTGTCGGACTCCCATGGACTCTTGCCGTCTCTTTCTCCTCTTCCCATCTCTCAATTTATAATCCAAAGAAAAGAAAAAAAAAAAGACGAAGCTGCCTCCTTTTTCGAGGGAATTTATAAGGGCACTACACATTTTATTTGGGGGTAGTCCATTGAAAATTTACCAAAAATTATAAGTTTGTCATCCTAAAAGTTACTTGGACTAGCCTAAATTTTTATATCAACATATATATCAAAAATTATAAGTTTGTCATCAGCAATTCACTCGGGACTGTTATAATCAGGACTGTCAAAATTTTGACAGTCCTACAAATTGTTAGGACTGTCATAATTTTGACAGTCCCACAAGCTATGTATGTGGACTGTCAATTTTGACAGTCCTCATTTTAATTGTCAGGATTTTTTTTTTTTAGTTTATTTCTATTTAGTTAGTTTTGGATTTTGATTTTTTTTATTTAGTTTAACATCCAAAATAAAATATGTTATTATTGAACCCAAAAAAAAAAAAAATCTACCGTACGAATATTAAGTCTGTCGTCGATCAGACTTCGAACGGCCATAAGTATTTGTTTTCAAATCGTTTTTCGTCACACAATAAGTCGATTTGTATGTTTTCGACGAGAGTAACACAATTCGTGTAGAGAGAATTTTCATCCGAAGTAAGACGTACATATTACAGGCAAAAATATAAAATATAAAATTTTAAAGTATCATAACTTTTGACTAGGAGATCGAAACAAGGTCCAGTTTGTGCCAAAATGACCGTATGGAAAAGTACTTCGGGATAAACCGTTTCACCGTTTGACGGACTTCCCAAATTTTTAGAATCGCAAAAAAAGATGTTTCGACCTCCAAATTTTACTTTTGGTAATTTTTTTTTACAAAATATTTAATGTACCAATAATAAATTTACTATTTTAAATAACAGAATACTTTAACAAATTTTAAGGATAGAAATTTGGGATATTTTATAATTTTGATACATATCGACAACTGAGTTAATTTATTTTAATTTTTTGTTAATTTTGAAATTTCGATACAGTAAATTTACTGTTAATTTATTTTAATTTTATTTCGTTAAAATATATTTTCTTAAATAAAACATAAAATTAACAAAATAAATGGGCCCTCCCACCAATTAACAAAATAAATTAACAGAAAATAAATTTTAGGACTGTCAAAATTTTGACAGTCCTGCCAATTGGAAGGACTGTCAAAATTTTGACAGTCCTACCAATTGGAAGGACTGTCAAAAAATTAACATATATTTTTAGGACTGTCAAAAGTTTGACAGTCCTAAAAATATATGTTGAATTTTTAGGACTGTCAAAATTTTGACAGTAGTTCCAATTGGTAGGATTGTCAAAATTTTGACAGTCCTAAAAATCAACATATATGTCAAATGTTGACAGTTCTATTTTTTCTTCTTCTTTTTTGGTTTCTTTTCTTTGTCATTGTGTTATTATTCATGTCTTCCGGCGGCGGAGTGGAGGACCTGGTGGTAGCGACGGAGGAAGGAGGGGAAGGAGGAGCGGCGGACGCCGAGGGTGCCAAGGTAGTCGAGCAACGAAAGAGGGTACGAGACAGAGGAACGGGAGAGGAAGGAGGCGGCGGGAGGCGAGGGAGGAGGCAGAGGCGGCGACGGGAGGTGGCGGTGGAGGACGGGGGAGGAGGCGGAGGAGGAGGGCTCCGACAAGAAAGGGAGGAGGGAGGAGAACTCCGGTGGAGATGGAGGAGAACTCCGGTGGAGATTAGGGGGGTTTGGGCTAGTTTGAGTAAAAAATGGGCTAGTGTGAATAAACTTTGTTCATTAATGGGCTAGCCCCAATCTTGGGCTAGCCCTGAGTAAACTTTGTAGTGCCCTTATAAATTCCCTTTTTCGACGAGACAAGAGCACCTGGCCTCTTTCATACCCACAGAACCAAATAATTACTTAGTTGTTGTTTTTTAGGTTTTTGATAAGGGCACTACACAATATACTCAGGGCTAGCACATTAAAAAAATTTCAAAAATTACAAATTTGTCATTCCTCAAACTTACTTAGGGCTAGCCCACACCAACCTATATAAGTAAAAATCATTTCTTTTCTTTGTTTTTCACCTTCACATGAAAAAATCTCTCATTCTCTCAAGTCCAAAAATCTAAACCTAACTTTGGAATTTGATAGTTGTGGCCCCAAGTGGAAAAAAATTCTGATTTGGTGATTGTCCAACGAATATTCTTTCGGTATGTCTTCGACAACATACGATAAATAAGTTTTGCGATTGTCACAAAAATATTTGGTTTTATTTGACTATTGTAGGAGCGATGCATGAAATTATCTTCGATGAAGAAGTCGGATCATGCAATCCATTAAATATGCACTCGGGTCCTTCCGAAGAACATGTCGGTTGTTCCGAAGCACGTATGGTACGTAAAATGATAACCCTATTTCGACATTCATCGTGTAAGGACTGTATAAAATTCGACAGTCCTATATAACTATAGGACTGTCAATAATTCGACAGTCCTATATAAATATAGGACTGTCATAATCTCGACAGTCATATATACTAAGTGGACTGTCAAAATAGTGACAGTCCTGAATCTTAAAGACTGTAAAAAAAATTACAGTCTACTCAATACATTAGTCTGTAAATATTATGACAGTCCTAATTTGGACTGCCAATTATTTGAAGTTATTAATTTTAAGATTATTTTATATTGGTTATAGGACCAACATCGTACAGATGTTGTGGTCCTGCTATTGGGGTTGATGTGGAGAAGGTATTCTCAATGGATATTCAATTTGCATCCCAGGAAGAAGCATTAGATTGGTGCAGAGAAGTTGGAAGACGACATAACATAGTCATTGTCATTGCAAGATCCATCAGATCACGGCCGGGTCGAAAATATTTAGAGCTGGGCTGCGAAAGAGGAGGTGTATTCAGGCAACATCGTAAAAAAAAGGGTGTTGTTGAAAAAAAATTCCCAAGAAAAACATTGGGACGAGAAAATATGGTTGTCCATTTAAGGTTTTGATTGTAAAAGTAGAAGATGTGAAGTGGATAATCGAAGTTAAGAATGGAATACACAATCATCCTATTCCAGGGACACTTACGGGTCATGCCTACGTGGCACGGTTGAAGAAGGATGAGAGAAAATTGGTTGAAGAAATGTTCCTTTCCGGAGTTGCACCCAAACAAATTTATTCTGCCGTGCGACAAAAAGAAGATGAGAACAAGTCAACCATGAGGACGATCTATAATAGTATGGCGAGAGCGAAATGTAATAGTATGAAAGGAAGAATGGCGATGCAGCAAGTATTGAAGTTGCTTGGGGAGCATCACTACGTGGAGTACCATAGAAGACATCCAAAAAATGATGAACTCCTTTCACTATTTTAGGCTCATCATGATTGCACACACTTGTCTCGGTCCTTCGCATACGTGTTGGCCCTTGATTGTACATATAAGACCAACAAGTTCAAGATGCCTTTTTTCACATTGTTGGGTTTACGTCAACGGGAAAAATATTTTTAGTCTCTTTTTGTTTTATGAAGAGTGAGACAGTAGAGGATTACACTTGAGCGTTGAGGAAACTACAATCCCTTTACACATGATACAAAGAGCCCTCTATTTTTGTTACCAACAGAGAATATGCGCTGATAAATGCTATAGATATTGTATTTTCTCATGTGCATAGACTACTATGCACTTGGCATATAAATTGAAATATCCAAGCTCAATGCAAGAGAAAATTTGAAAATGTGGACGATAAAATCGACAAGCTTCGCTTCGAAAAATTCTACAGTGATTGGAGTCTTGTATGGCGAGCAAGTACTACAGACAGCTATGACATAGCATGGTACTTGTTCAAACAAAAGTGGGAGACAAGTAACCCGACATGCATTTCTTATATCAAAGATACTTGGCTAGAACCACATAAAGAACAATTCGTCTTAGCATGGACGAACATGGTGAAGCATTATGGCACAATCACTACGAACCGGGTCGAAGGATCACACTCAAGTTTAAAAAGATATCTACGATCATCGGTAATTTTGTCTCTGTTTGGCAATTGATTCATTTGATGATTATTTCTACGGTGAACGAGATTGTAGCATCATTTGAGATGAGCCTCAATATTGCAAAGCATGAATACAAGCATGAACACCTCTTGGATGGGTTAATCCATGTAGTATCTCACAAGGCCTTGGTCTTATTGTTTGAGGATATTGGTAGGTCGAAGTTGGTTGGTTATGATCCCGAGGTTTACGGTTGTTCATATCGACATTCACTCGGCCTTCCTTGTGCACATGAGATTAACGAATATCGTCGTCAATCTATACCTATTCCAATAGATGTTGTTAATCAACGTTGGAGACAGCTGTCAATAATGCCGATGGTGGAAGTTCACGATGATTTTTTTTCTTTGCCACAAATGAAACTTCTTCACGCAAGGTGGTGTGTCGCATCAGAATCGGAGAGAAGATCCATTGAGGTTAAAATCCAAGAAATTACAGTCCCGGCAACAACTCGACTACAAGAGCCATCTGTTGTTCGAACTCCTAAGGGAAGACCACACTCAAGAATGAGTAGAACAAAAAAAAGGAGATAGAGTCAACTAAAATAGATCCATCCTTGTTTGAACATATTGAACATAATTTAGAGCAAGTTGAGTCAAAGTCGGTTATCGAAAGTATGGTATTTTCGCAAAAAAAGAGTAAGCTTACTATTTGAAGGGGGGAGAAACAGAAAACGAACGATGCAGTCACGGCGGAGGGTTTAGATAACTTCTCTGATTTATATAGTCTATACATTCAAAATTTCCTACCTGAGATACGGGATTTTATTTGGTCTATTGTTGATGTTCCTAAGGATGGCCATTGTGGATATCATGCACTCGCAAGACATCTTGGCTATTCAGTTGAAGCAGGATGGATACAGGTTAGGGAAGAGTTGTACGATGAGTTGGAGTCTCGTCTACCCTTCTATAGGCAGATACTCGGCGAAGAAATTGTTGGAGATTTGTTGGCAAGCATACCATGTACGAAAATAGTTATCGGACTAGACCATTACATGGATGTCCCACCTGCTGCATACGTATTCTCTAATAGGTATAAGATACCTATTATAATTATCTCACAAGGCATTAACAATACTTTCTTTCCAATATGCGCTCCCCCGGCCGAACATAGACTATCCAATCTATGTTCGATAGGGCTTGTCGGGCAACACTTTGTCATCCCAAGGTTGATAGGTCATTCTCCTATTCCTCCACCTTCTACGCTTTGGTATAAACACGCACCGGAGGAAGAGAGCGCATGGACGGCACCCTACACGGATGCAATTGCTGGCTATAAGAGGATCCTAAAATTTTGCCTAAGGACTACTTTGATATTCTAATCGATTGATACATCTTATACTTCTGTATCATTTTGTATGTTGTACAATGAGTCATGTATGTTGAACTGTATATTGAACTATATGTTGTGCAATGAAAGAAATAAAACTAGAACTGTATATTGAACTGTATGTTGTACAATGAGTTATATATATTGTGCAATGAGTCATGTATGTTGAACTTTGGTATCTTTTCCAACATTTATATAGATAGTTTTAACCCACTCTCTGTATAAAACTAGGACTGTCAAAATCTGGACAATCCCACAAGCAAACAGGACTATCAAAATTTTGACAGTCATAGTTTTAACCCTTTGTGATATATATAAAAGTAGGACTGTCAAAATCTGGACAGTCCTACAAGCTAACAGGACTGTCAAAATTATGACAGTCCTAGTTTTAACCCACTGTTTGCACATTTTTATATAAAACTAGGACTGTCAAAATTTTGACAATCCCACGGGCTATCAGGACTGTCAAAATTTTGACAGTCCCATAGGCTAATTGGACTGTCAAAATTTTGACAGTCCTAGTTTTAACCCATTGTCTGTATATTTATATACTGTGAAACTAGGACTGTCAAAATTTTGACAGTCCAATATAAAATTAGGACTGTCAAAATTTTGACAGTCCTAGTTTTAACCCACTGTCTGCACATTTATATATATAACTAGGACTGTCAAAATTTTGACAGTCCCACAAGCTATGAAAAAAAATTGACAGTCCAAAAAGCTATGTGGACTGTCAAAATTTTGACAGTCCTAGTTTTAACTCACTGTCTGCACATTTATATATAAAAGTAGAACTGTCAGGATTTTGACAGTCCCACAAGCTATGTGGACTGTCAAAATTTTGACAGTCCTAATTTTAACCCACTGGAAATTTATATATAAAACTAGGACTGTCAGGATTTTGACAGTCCCACAAGCTATGAGAACTATTAAAATTTTGACAGTCCTAAATTTAACACACTGTCTCTGCAAATATATATATAAAACTAGGACTGTCAGAATTTTGACAGTCCTGATAGCTATCAGGACTGTCCAGAATTTGACACTCCTAGTTTTTAGCCACTATCTCTGCACATTTATACATAAAAGTAGCTATCTCAAAACACAAATAACCAACAACTGTATGAAAGTTTAACAATTATATGAAAGTTCTTCTTCAAACATGTCTCCAAACACAAATTGTATGAAAGTTTTACAACTTAAACAAGTCTCAAAATAAAACATAACCAATCAAAAATTCCAACAAAACATAACCAGTCAAAGTTTTCAAACTAAAAAGTTTTACATGTCTCAAAACACAAATTGTAGCAAAGTTTTACATGTCTTGAAACATGGCCTAAACTTTATGTCGCCTCTTTGTACATTGCTCTCTATTTTTCAAGAAAGAAAAATCTTTAGTGTTGTCGATTTGTTGTAGCTCATCATTGATTTCCATATAATTTGTACCCTAGCAACTTACGAGGCGAAGCCTCAACTTCTTCACTTTTCTAGCCTATTAATGAGAATTAAAAAAATTTGTTAGGTTATAAATATTTACATATATCAAACTGAAAGTGAAGAAGTTGCCTCACCATCTTGACCAATGCAGTATACAAGACAGATTTGGCAGGGAAATCTGATGGTACACGCACAATATTGCCTTCGCGTTTGAACAACGTAGGTAGTTCGACACTAGTATAGTAGGCGAGGTAGTCGTCGCTACATTCTGTCATATTTACTGCTGCTTGTCATTCAGTTTCTCTAATAACGTGACATTGTCACTCATTGAAGAAGTCCGAGACCCAATTGAACGCTGCAGGAATATAGTTTAGCGGTTTTATACCTCACGGAGCAGTTATCATTTTTAATGTGCGCTTCGGGACTGTTTGTACGTAGCCAAACTGACGGAGCACTCTATCAGGTATATAAGCCTCCTCGATTTCATGACAATTTATCAGACCGTGATATAAAGCGACTGGTTGCAATGGACGACTAGTCTGTCACAAATTACGATATGGATCTTAAATAATCTGCAACGCATAAAATTTAGCATAATATCATTTAACATAACGTAATTTAGTAAATTATTACCAAACGTTAAAAAATTAGGTCTCAATTCACCTCTTCTATCGTCATATCTTCAAGTGCATTCCGTAGGGCGGCCAATATGTGAGGACGTTTGGCATCTTCCTTAGTTGGCTTCCATCTGCACATTCTAGGAAGGTGCTCGTCATACCCTCAGTTAAGTTTAGCCCGCTACAGGGTTGAAAAGTGTTCGTATATCCATGCCTTCACGTAACCAAGTTAAAAAAAATTAGTCCAAAAATTAACAACAATTTTTTTATTATGTATACAAGTTGACAAAGATATATCTGTACATGGAGTAGAGTCTGGCATCCAGATATTATCTTGGAACCAACGCGGGATGCCGCACCAAGCTCGCGGTAAAGGTATGCTAGTATACTGTTTTCCAAAGATATTTCTTCCACCGTGTCTATGTCGTCAAAATTCAGGAGATATTTGGCATGTATCGACGTTCCAGACTTATCCGTAATGCCGACAGCCTCTAAGATAAACTGCATATATCCACGGGCCACATTATCGCTATTCTCCACTTCGGGGTCCGGATCAGCGAATGTCTCCTCCAAATATTTTAAAGAAAGTTCGTACGACTTCTTGAATTCTTGAAGGGTGGTAAAACTAGTCGCATTAACTCCCAGACACCCTGATACATAATCCACGATATGGTCGTAAAAGTTGATGCTCGATTCGTCAAAAGTATGATTCATCATGACTCGACCATCAACCCTAAGTCCCAATATATGATGGACGTCATCAAAGGTAATCGCCAACTCCCCGTTTGATAGATGGGAAGTGTTGGTTTCTGGATGCCATCGTTCTATAAATGCTGATATGAGTGCATTATCCACCATCGTATATGAGTAGTTACCCAAATATTGTAAACCGGTGGGAATGATTTTAGCCTTCACATCGTCTCCCAATAATTCAAACCCCCATGTATTGCATTTTTTGTCGTGGTTGATCACCGTTAACATACGAGAACTCTCCTGAAAAGTAAACAATTAGATGAACTTATACCTATATATAAAATATAGTTATCTATAAATAACTGGATGAACTTAGAACTTACAACTACATATAAAATTATCATAACGTAATGTACTTACCAGATTGTTTCATATTTTGTATGCAATATGATTCTCGATCGACGGCAACATAGAACAACCGTTTGGACGAGTCTCGACTGGACTATATGACTGCTGAGAAGGTCCTGAACCATCAGTAGGCCGGTTTTCGAGGATTTGTGGCAGAATCTCGACAAGACTATCTGCATGCTGAGAAGGTCCTGAACCATCAGTTGGCCAATTTTGGACAGTTGGTATGTCCTCATCGGAGGAGAAAGAAGAACTAGAAGTACTAGGAGTATTAGGAGCACATCTCTTCGAACGAGTGACAGTCTTCTTCGTCAGTCGATGTTTCCTAACTTCAAGGCGTGCCTCAGGGTCGCGAATAGTAAGAGTTGGTTCAATAGTACGCTGAATATTGTATTCCTTACGCATTGACGCAGTAGGGCATCTTCTTATGATATCTTCATCCTCAGTGCCCTTCCGAGGGTCATGACTATAAGACAAAAAGATATATATTTTAACATCCCAAAATTAATTCAACATTCAGGAATATAGAAATTTCTACAGTTCTATATGTATACAGGACTGTAGAAATTTCTACAGTCCTAAATTTATACAGGACTATTAAAATTTCTACAGTCCTTTATACATATAGGACTGTAGAAATTTATACAGTCTATAATGTATATAGGACTATAGAAATTTCTACAGTCCCGCATGGTTCTGTTCCATACGTTCGACGGATATCGAACTTGTATGCCCTAAAATCGGGTACGAGACTCCAGAAAACGTCGAAACTACATCCGAAACTATATTCAGGACTTGTATGCCCAAATTTTAAGATTGGAAAGATACTTTTTGGAAAATTTCCGAAATGCAATAGAAATTATTATAATTTTTGGAAAACTTTTGAAATGCAATAGAACAAGGAGAAGGAAAATTTTTTACCTTGATTCTTTTGAGAGTTTGGGAGCTATCGACAAGGAGGAGGAGAAAAAAGTGGAGGAGGAGGGCTCCGACAAGAAAGGGAGGAGGGGGAGGACTTCGGTGGAGGTTTGGAGGGTTTGGGAGGAGAGATTATGTTTGGGCTAGTATGAGTAAACTTCATTCATTAATGGGCTAGCCCCAATCCTCGGCTAGCCCCAAGTGTTTTTAGTAGTGCCCTTATCACAAGCCTTTTTTTAATATTTATCGGGGACTGCACTTCTTACTTGAAGACCAGCACAAAAATATTTGTTTTAATTACAAATTTGTCACCCATAAAAACTTATTTAGAGATGTCCACTACATAATATAAGAGTCAACTTTTTATATTTTTTTCTTTCCTTTTCCAAATTTTAAATATGTTAGGTTACATGTTAATGCATAGATTTTATTTTCTAGTAACTAAACTTTTGTTTGTGATTTATTTTGGACTGATTTTTGAAGTTTCAAACTTTAAAAATTTGTCCACAGTCGCAACGGGGATGATGATGGACATTACTATAAAAAGTAAGGACTGTCAAAAAAATTGACAGTCTTAACTACAGTCAGGACTGCCAAAATTTTTGACAGCCCTTGAAAAAGTTGTTGTAACCTAACACTGTCAAAAAATTTGGCAGCCTTGGCTATAGTTAGATCTATCAAAAATTTTGACAATCATATAATACAAAGATCCTTCTTTGAACTAAAAGCAAGATTCATAGTATATTTCTCTTTGAAATTGTAAACCCCCTCAATTTATTCTGTAGATAGTTAGAGTGGGCCAGAGAAATTTTTTGATAGAAGATATTGAGGTTTAGAGTAGAGGATTTTTACCTGAAATTTTAATCCAATTTATTTAAACCATTGACACACCCGATCTTTGTCTAATTATTCGGAGCCCATTATCAGCCCGTAAATTTCGTACAAATATTGTACACTCGACTCAACTCGCCAAATTAGGCACTGGACTTTTCTGACCGTTAAAATCAGCTTTTGTGTGCTCTAAATTAATTGCGCAACATTTCCGAAAATCGTAACCCGTATTTAATTCCGTGTTGGACACCTGTGTCGTTACCCTCGATTTTGGGGTACCAACTTAACCCGTTGAGCCGGACCAACTAAAGGATCCAAGACCAACTCTAAGCCCCCACCATTTTTGGCCTTTGCGCCGTTTCCAGATTTTGACCCCGCGGGCCCCAGTTAAATTAAATTCGCGGGACGCGTCATCGTTAATTAAATCAGGATTTACCAACTCTGTAAATTCTATTTTAATATTTAATTAACCCCAATGCCCTTCAAATTAGACCCGCGCCTAACGCGCAACACCCCCTCACCATGACAATTTTAAAATATATTTTTCTCCGCAATTTTTGCGTTATTTCATGTGTCCATGCAAATTCCCAAATTTACGGGGGCTTATTTGCAATTATTGAATTGTTGGCAACACCTCATTGGTCATGATAAATTGTTGGGTCCCAAAATGGGGTCCCAAACCCAATTCCCTCATGAAGAAATCCCACCCCTATTCATATTAAATCGCAACCATCCATTTTTCCTAGGAGAATCACCACCACACATTCTAACCTACACATCCCCCTATAAAGTTACATTTTCTCCCCCACCCTCAACACTCCACCGGCCCTAATCCCAACACCATTCTCTCTCCTCCTCTATTTATTACTTCCCATGCAAAGGAAGCCTCTCCTTCTTCCTTCTTCATTCTTCTTCTCTTCCTCCCTCCTTCCTCCTTCCATTTGAACCCACCTGACTGGAGACTCTGACCCCGACCGGAATACCCGACTTCCGGCCAAGCCTCACTCCGGCGCTGACCCGCCCACTCCGGCTAGTCCGTCCACGGCTGCTGCGAGCGGACAGCAGCTCCAGTCGGCTGCACCCCCCGCTCCGGCTGTACATCGATACCCCATCGACCGCCGGCTTCCATTCCCGACCGACGGTTCAGACCCGACAGCAGCCATCCTTTGCTTCGGCCCGCGGTGCATACTACTCCGGGACTGTACTGTGGAGTGCAGTCGTCGACGGCCGGCCTTGTCGCAACTCCAGACCAGACTGACCGTCGGAGCATTGCCTCCCCGACCGGCCGACTCACCCAGCCGTGTTTCCCCCGCCCCGACCGCACGGTCCAGCGACCCGACAGCAGCTCCGCTGTGCTAGCGGCGCCCCTGACTAGACGGGACAGCCCCTCGATCACCATTCTTCCCTCCACCACCACCTCTAGCTTCATTACCACCTCGCCGTCGAGGTATACAACTCCCTCCTCCTCTTTTAGTTAATGATATATTATGTGTCTAGTTAGATGTTTGTTAACATATAATGTGTTCAAATTTAAGGTTCTTGATAAATATGCATTTATGTAGGTTTGTGTTCCCATAAAGGATGTGTTGTTGTAGTGTACTATAGGTGAGCGTGTGATGATAAAATGAGATAAGGATCAATGGTGAAGTTAGGGTTTGAATCCGAATAGAGGTTATGAATAATATGCATGGTTGAAAAATAAATACTAAATCCAGTAATTATGGTTTAAATAGAAATTGATGGAGTTTATGAAATACATGCAAATGAGGGTGGATGTTAATGCCAAATGAGACGGATGTCCAAATTATTTAAACGCACAATTGTTATTATGGTTAGTCGTTTTAAAACTGTGACTGAAAATAAATTGATAATTGATGGGTGATGGACATGGGGAATGGGTGATTTATTTCAGAATATGTATCATATCGGAACATGAGTTAAAGATTGAGGACGGTGAATATTTAGATAATGTTTGAAACTGAGTCTAGTGTAGCTGTGTGTAGCACACCGTCTGTCCTAAGTAGATTATTAATTCAGATTTGTATCTCTTCTCTAGGTATTGCGGGACCTGAGGACTTGGACGCAGTACCAGATCCCCGTCATCAGCAGCCGCACGCAGGCAAGTGTACCTTGCCACCCAGTATTTCAGTTTACAGATATTGTTTTCCTTATTGTACATTGTGCGCTTGTTTATGTGATGTTCGATATTTCGTGTCCGGTTCACAACCGGGTGTTGTCATTCGACTTAACGTATTAGAATAATTACTGATGTTTCATAGAACCTCGATGCACGTACCAGAGTACATCGATACCCCAGGACACACTCATACACTGTGATCGTGCCAGATTCCTGTATCCTGATACTGACATCATGACCAGAGACTGGGACGACCTTAGGGTCGCGTCTGTTGAGTTATTTTTTCTTGTGTCGAGACTGTAGTTAGAGGTTCTGGTTCAACGCACAATCGTTGACCGCTTGGGAAGGGGAAGACAGTTACTAGACGTTTGGGCTACTCTGCACGCGCTTATATATATGTAGTATTTTCTAGTGATACCTGTATCTAGTGTAACCGTTTCACCCGTGTGACTCTTTGCCCGGAGCTGCGGTACGTGCCGTTTGTTTCCGTGTCCGGAGCTACGATTTTACTTTGGACAGCCCACGCGTCGAACATTGTCTTTAAACTGTGTCACACTAGTTGGTTATAATAGAGTACCCTGTCGTGCACTTGTACTTTCTGTTTACTTGGCATTGTTGTTTTTCTGTACCTTGTTACGTCCCTCTGAGGACCTGGTTACCTGTTAGTTTTGCAGCATAGACGATTACGGAGCACTTGGAGATACTGATGTAGTGGCATATCTTGCGAGCATGGTACCAGGTACTCACATTATATCTACCGGCTTTATGGTTATTTTACATTGATTATTCACCTGCTGTTGTAGCCTAGTTTTGTAGACTCATACTTCTTCTCGAGTCTATTCGAGTTAGTGTGTTATTGGGCGGCCGACCTTAGCACATATAGCTCTTCTTGTTTACTGATGTACTTTGTGGATTGAGACATAGAGATTTACATTTATGGAATATCTAGATAGTGCCCTTTATATTACAGATTATACGTATTCGAGTCAGACCAGAGTCTGGTCGAATGCGTAGCTGGCGTGTCACGTATTCCTGGTCCTACGTATTTTGGGACTGGTGCATGACAGAAATAATAGCATATTACTTTATGGTAGAATTACAAAGACATAATATTAGAATTCCTTCAATCTTATTTTCTTTATTGTGTCCTCGACCAGCTGGCGCTTGAGGCCTTTGTGAACTGATGCGCCAGATTCTCTTGGCTTCGAACATCAACCACTTTAATGATGTCATCCTTGATGCTCTCATTCAGTATTATGTTACGAAGACTCGCGGTCATTTTTTTACCATTGAAGAGATCATTTTATGCAACTGCTGTAGTCGTCCGGTTGTTACTGTATATCAGTATAGCCAAAATTTATGCCCCAACTAGAGGAAGACCATACATGAGCTTCCAAAGCCATTCAGTTTCATCTGCTGCAGCAGCCAAAGTATAGAACTCAGACTCCATAGATGATTGAGAGGCAAAATATGCATCTTTGACTTCCACGATGTCACATCCTGATTTTGTAGAATCGATAGTCGCCACCGGACATGATGTAGTGTCACATTCGTTCCGTATTTCGTATTTGTGGATTTTCTGTATTTAAAAAATTTCATAAAAAAATAAACTTATATTGTGTTTTGTATTTTTTGTGTATCATGTTTTCGTATATTCGTGATCTATATTTTCGTTCTGATATGTGAGACTACCCTAGACCAGTAGAATACACATTAGTTTTTAACCAAGTCACCCTTTGGACCATTAGTTTCTTGGTTTTGTTTTAGATGGTTGGGATGGAGAGTATGGGCATGGATCCACTAGGTAGCACATATCTAATCCTTCACCCCATCTTTCTATATTAACCCACTCACTTTCTCTTTCTTCCTCTTTTTCCTCTTCACTTCTCTCTCTTTCTCTCTCCCTCTTCTTCCTTGTTGGGTGGAGCTCGGAGACTTGCTCTTAGAGTTTGGAGTTGAGCTAAACCCTAGTAGGAGCTTAGGTTTATGGCTTGGAAGCTACTTAAGGCAAGTACATCTTGCTCAAAATAAATGCAAGCCTTGATTTTCGTTTGGATTTAGTTTTTCTTGAAATGTTAAATATTTTTAGTCAATAATATAGATAATTAGATTTTTCTTCAACTTTTGTATATGACATTTTTTATTTTGACCAATGGTTTGGAGTAGATCTAAGTTTTTAGTTAGTGCTCTTAAGGTTTTTTATGGGATTGATCTCTTAAATCTTAGAATTTCTGGAATCTAATTATACCAAGTTGTAGAAAATTCAATTTCATACAATTTTGGCTTTTAAAACGTCGAATTTCGAGTTAAAATGATATTTTTATGGCTGAAATAAATTTGAAACTTTTTTATTGATTTTTGGCTGCTGTTTCGGGACGATGAGCAGTATTCTGTGCATGAACATTGTTTCTGGGGTAGGAATACTGTTACTAGCGTAAGAATACTATTTTTGGCACAGGAACACTATTACTGGCACATGAACACTATTTTTAGCACAAAAGGCAACTTTTTGCTGGTTTTTGCTCATAAATACTGTTTTTTGTGCACGAACACTATTTTTGGCATAGATTATTTTGGCTGTTTTTTGTACAAAAATACTGTTTTGTGTGCATAAAGGCTATTTTTGCCCGTTTTAGTTCCTTTTTGCTATTTTCTTCCACTTTTTTGATTCTTCATCATAATATAGTAATTTTGTATAGTTTAGGAAGATTGTATTATCTATATTCTCGACACAAGTGTTTGCCGTAGACAAAAAGTTATACAAACTTTTGTGTTACAAACTTTGAAAGAAAAAAAGTACAATAAATCAAATACAATAATCTAGAGTACAAGAATTCTTGGGAAGTATAACTATGGAGATCTGACCTGTAGTCGATCACTTTACTCCATGGACCACTCGACACAAAGGAAGAAATACAATAACTTGAACTCGTATACTTAAAGAACTTGGCAACAAGAAAGCTTTGGCAGCACTGGCACGTAGAGCTTCTGTCTTTCTCTTTTTATCCGTCCATGTGTGTTTGAGACATCACTGGTCTCATATTTATAACCATTCAACACTGGAACGGTTATTAGAAGCTAGGTGCACAAAGTAAGCAATTAGCACTGAATTTGATATTTTGTGCGCGCACTTTTGAGAATTCACAACCCTCGTTTTGCTGAGTGGGTGCACAATTTGCTGTCAGCTTGACAGGTGGCTCCCTGTACGAGGAAAGCTCTGGAAGTGGCAACAACTATATGTACACGTTCTGCGAGGATCATGGTATTGAAGACACGTAATCTTAACCACTCACTGTCAGTTAGGATCATAGGCACACTATTGAAGAAGTTTAGCACTGGCGCACTTTTGAAGAGATAGCCATACTGGCGCACTTTGTTAGGATTGGTCAGACTGTCCACTAAACGACAACCTGGGTCTACGTGCCAGAGATCTTTTGCATTAATGACTCTGATCTCCTCATTTTCTACGTTTGTCAGATGTCAGTTCATTGTATTAAATGTAGGGGGAAGACATGAATATTGTACCCCCGCCTTTGTTAAGTTGAATTGATAGCACATAAGTACGCCTCTGTTGCTTCTACTCCATTATTTTAAAGAAAGTGCGCATATTTTCTGTTGAAGTTGTTTTGTGCGAAAGTACGTCATTCTTCTCTTATATTTGTTTTGTAAGAAAGTACACTATTTCTTTTCTTTTGGAGGCATAATTTTTATGCTTTTACAAGACCCCCTTCAAAATTTTTGAATTTTCAAGAATAAATTCGAGAACTAGAAGCATGAAAATCAGTTGAGATTTTATGCGAGCATTCTGCCAGAATCCCAACATATTGCTGACGTGGCTAAGTGGCATGATTAGCTGCTCAAATCCTGAAGCACCTAGCAGTCGAAAGGTTTTATCCAAAGTGTATATATATATATATATATATATATATATATATATATATATATGGGTTTAAGAGAGATAGGACTTTTTACGAACTCTCGAACCTCTTTATCTCCCCCAAAACCCTAACTTCTTTTATCTTCAAGATCGAGTTCTTAGCAATGGCTCCCAAACAATCCCAAACAGCAAGGAAGGAGGGAAAAGGGAAGGGGTTGGCCACCTCTTCTCATACGGCTACGGCAAGATCATCGGTAAGGCAGACGACGGCTCCACCCTCCTGCGAGCATCTTAATATGCCACGGTCGAGAGTCGTCCCCCGTGATGCAGTGCACCCCGTCATGATAGGCACGACGATAATTTTCTTCTTTTCTCTTTTTTTTTCTTTACATGTACATTGTAATCTCTGAAAAGGATAAAGAAATGAGGGAAAGAATAAGAGATATGCCATAGAACATAGAGACACATATGCACGTGCACTTTTATCTCGTTCATAGTAGAAACAGTCATTTTGACGCACTTTTCTCTTTCAGAGTGAAAGTAATCATCCCACGCACTTTCTAAACTTTTGGCAAGTTGGTGTACTTTCCCTCTTTCAGAGTGGAAAAGAACCAATGTGCACACTTTCTGAAGTTTTAATAAACTTGAAAAGTACGCACACTTTTCCTTTTTATAGAGTGAAACTTGTGCGTATTCTTAATAATTTTTGTCAACTTGTAGTTGTGCGCACAATCTTGACTTTCTCATATAGACTGAGAAAGTGTGCATGTTTTTGAAAATCATTGAAAACTTGTAGAAGGATTATTTTTGTGCGAGTTTTACTTCATGGAAATCTATTTGACTTCATGTTTGTGACCTTTGTAGTTGATTTGTCCATGGATCCCTTGGCTGAGATGCCAGGATCTACAGCTGGGCTTCTGCACACTAATTATGTGGAGGATTTATCACACGTGGAATTTTCCCAATCTGATAGGAGCATGCCCAAAACACGCAAATTACTTATAGCCGGTCAAGAAGAATGGATGTTGACATCCTTGATAAGTGGTGAGCACCTTACTTTTACTAACGAAGTATATACGAAGCCTGCTTTTCTGTTTGGTGATGCTATCAATCGATCATCTCAAACAAAACCCAAGAAGAAAAAGTGGCTTTTTAATATGGATGATTGGGTAATGTATCTCCCTGAGATGGCACGGGACTTTCCATTGTCTGCCTTCTTCCATACAACTCATCAGGGAAAGATGGAGTAGGATTTGACCTCTTGGACTCATGGAGCCAAGCCTGGGAAAATTTGCCACAAATGGGATGGTCAAGGAAAGAGTCTCTTTTATATTACTCTAGTCGGGCATGTTATTCCGATGCGAGGACTTCAACCTGGATCTGTACCAGCAAGGATTTCTTGCTCATACAGCCTATACAATTACCTTTATTTGCTAATCTTTACACTAAAATTGGAGGTGTCTACCCTGTGAAGAATATTCGATTGTCGGGGTGGTTGAGCAACAACAATATCCACTAACGTCGACTAACTATATGGATATTGGATGTAAACCCCCTCAAATATTTTTATAGATAGTCTGGTATGGGTTAGGAAATTTTGGTTTAGCAGCAGATGTTTAAGGTTTAGAGTAAGGTTGCATATGTCTGATTATTTTAATTAAACCCTTGGCGCACCCTACCATTGTTGAATTATTCGGATCCCAACATCGGTCCATAAATTCCAACAGACTGTTGTACTTTTGACTTGACCCGCCAAATTAGGCGCTGGACTTTTTCGTCACTAAAAATCAAATCCGTTGTGCCCTAAATAAATTGCACAATTTTCTGTAACCGAAATCCCATATTTAATCCCGTGTCGGACACCTGTATCGTTACCATCACTTTTGAGACACCAACTTAACCCGTCGAGCCGGACCAACTAAAGGGTCCAAGACTGACTCCAAGTCCGCACCATTTTTGACCTTTGTGTTACTCCCAAATTGAGACCCCAAGTGCCCCCATTTAATTTAAAAGCGCGGGACATTTATTCTAATTAAATCGGGGATACCAACTTTGACTAATCCTATTTTAATCCCCATTTAATTACAATGACCATTTATTTAAGCCCATGCCAAACACACAACACTCCCTCACCCTATAAAACACCAAACACCATTTCCCCAACAATTTTCCCATTATTTCATGTGTTTGTGTAACTACCCAAACTTAAGGGGCTAAATTGCAAATGTTGTGACATGTGGTACACCCTCATTGGTCAAGGCCAAATGAAGAGGCCAACCCTCTTCTTTGACCGTGGTCAACATCCCTCCTCCCTTTCTTTTTTATGACGAAACTATTTTATTTATGTGAAATCTCAACCCCACATTTGAAATAGGTAAATCTTCACCCTCCAATCCTCACACCCCATCCTATAAAATGTCACCATCCCTACACACAACCCCATGCTAGCCCTAATACCCAAAACCTAGGGAATCACCCCCCTCTCTCTCTCCTCCCTTTCTACAATCAACCTAATCCTTCCCATTTTCTTCTCCTTCCATTCTTCTTCTTCTTCCTTTCTTCTTCTCCTTCCTTGGAGAATCGGTACTCCGGCCAACTGACCATTCTCCGGCGCCACCAATTCGGCGCAGCCACGAGATCTCTGGCCTGCTGTCGGTTCATCCCTCGTCTCCGGCAGCTACTGAACCACCGGCGAGCTCGACACTCCGGCGTCCCCCACGAGCTCCTGCACCAACACGAGCTGTCACGACCTGCACCCGGTATAGGGGCACGAGAGCGTGGGTACGTCCAGCCTACGTCGCAGTATCGACGGTAGAACGCTGTCTAGGTCACAATGAGTACTAATGTAACTAAATACCTGTCAATGATATCCATCTCCATAGGGAGGACAATATATATCTTACAATAATCTCACAATGTAACTCAATCACAACAACTATAAGGCACGATAAAGATAAAAGGAAATGACATAGTTAAACACCATGTCTCAAACATAAAGATAACTCACAGTCTAGCTGTCCAACACAAAGTCTCCACAAGTCTCAATTTAAACTTGACATAAGTCTAAACATAAACTGAAATAACCTTAATAAGTCTCAAAGCATAAATAAATACTATCTAGATAGCTGCAGGTAATGTCTCATCTAAAGGCATAGTCTCCTCTAGGATCTCTGGTGGGTAATCTGCGTCTATACCTGGTCCATAGTGTGTGGTACAGAACTCCTCAAGATCTTCTAGAAAAAATATCCAGTCAGGATTGGAACAAAATACACCTCTAACAGCAGTTCCATATATATTGACAAAAACTATAACACAGTGTAAAGAAATATAAGACAGATAGAAAATACTGGCAATAAGAATACTGGAATAAAGGAAATGCCGGAATAAGAAATACTAGAACATCATCATCAATATCCATCTAGCAATGAATAGAACTACAAGTACACGCAAGAACAATGAACTGGTATGTAAGTGTGTACAAGATCAATAACTAGAACATGTGGAAATGCAAGATCAATATACCAAGATACATGTCAAGAATCATCTAACTAAGTGTGTGAAATATCAGCATACCATGTGATCGGCTTGGAACTATATGACTCATTACATTGATTAGCGAACATCCCTAACAGGTCAGGCTAACCATATGTAACAGCGATGAGGCATGTAAGGGTAAGGCTGCACCGACGTGAGGTGTGGGTGAGCTATAATGCATGTAAAGTTGGGTATGATCACATAAGCTACTAATATTTCCCTATCTTCCCCAGATAGCACGATGGATTCCAATCACGACTCCTCGTGACAGGTCTCAATGATGCCAACTCGTGTAAACAACAGTGTCAGAGTCATGTACGCTATACAACAAGAGTTATAGAGATAATCAACATAATGGAAACTGTCAGAGAATGTACTCGCCTGTGGTCCTTAGCTAGCAATACCAATGTCCGGGTTCCAAGGTATCATCTGAGTGATCCAACAGTCCTATAGATATATCATAAACACAATACTACATCAGATATTACACTAATACACAATCAACACCATGATCTTAGGGACTACGCTAGGGGGGTCACGTCTGTCGTTGCGGTGCATAATAGACAGTCAATGGTACGGTCTTGCCAGTACGTCAATGTACATATGGCAGTCTCCTAACATGCTACATGGTCACAGGTTGATGTAACTATGGGGTATCCATGGTTACATTCAAGTCATCTACATAATATGATCTAACATATACATAAATATCTATTAGTTATAATTATATTAGATATATGTATATACATATATTTTAAATAGAATTTATACCTTGTATCTATATTAAACATGTACTAGGGAGATATATACAATATATATAACAAAACACATTCAATCATATTCTAATACATGTACCCTACGTATATACTAATTAGGTTCACATACGTTATGGTTATACATATATATATTAATGTACACATAATAACCATATACGTATACCAATACTAATACGTACCTACGTACACCATTTTATATATCTATATACCAGCATTCAACATAGCAAATACGAAGGCAACCAAGGGGAACTACACGTATGCGTGCACGTATATGCGAGAACGAGACGTGCGTGTCGCGACATCGTCGAGTCGAAGGGCTACTCCGGTCGGATTCAGCGAGGTCAGCGGTCGTCCGATCGTGCAGGCGAGTCATCAGCGTCATGCAGTCGGGGAGGCTCTGTGCAGTCGGTCGTCCGACGTTCAAGCGGTGCAGGCGGGCTCTCGGTCGACGGGATCCAGACGGCTCAGGGACAGCGGATCCGGCCGATCTCCGGCGTTCAGTCGTGGAGGGTCGACAGTAGGGTGGTTCCGGCGATGGTGGGAGAAGATGGCGGGTTGGCAGTCGGCGGGTTGGATATGGAATGGTCGAGAAAGGCAGTGAGCTCCGGTTGACGGGAAGATGAGACGGGAAGGAGGAGGGGTCGACGAAGTTCAGCTTGGGTACGGCGTTGAACTCCGCTGGGGGTTACTCCGGTCGGCGGGAAGAGCAAGGAAGAAGGGGATGTCGACTGTGGTATTTGGTTTTAGGTTTAAAAAGAAGGGAAATAAATAAGATGATATATATATATATATACAAAGGGTGTGGGTTTGACCTAGAATATGTTGACTTTGGTCAATACTAGGAAAAGGCCTTGGCTTGTTATGGAGATATTCCAATGGGCTAGGGTTCGAATGGGTTTAATAAAATTACAGAAATTGCATTGGTCTAAGGGTTTGGAGGCCATGGTTTCAAGGGATTGATGTTAAATTACACACTCCCAAGAATCATGGAAAAATATAATGAAAGATAAATGGGTTTCTATCACGTGTCGTGTCCAAGGGGGTGGACACCTTAATATGCTTTCGCATAAAAGTGCCCAACAAATTAGAAAATTGCGCAAAATAGATTTATTATTTAATTAATTAAATAAATGCAATGAGGTGTTCTATAATTAAATAGAAGTATAAGGGACTAAATTTAAGTGGGATACAAGCACCAATTAACGGTCTGGCATGTCTAGGACAATATTGTGAATCTGTTGGAAGGCAATGGCTAGCGTAGCATTCTAATTATCGAATAACGATAAAGCGCAATAATCAATTAAGGTCACCATAATTAAATAAAATTAATTATCATGCAATCATTTACTCATTAATTACAAAAAGACGAAAATACCCTTAATCTGAAAAGTGGGGGTGACAAGTCTACCCTCCTTAAAAGAATTTTGTCCTCGAAATTAAAAATAAACTAGCACAAGAACAAGCAATCAATAATGAATTATACCTCAAGTCTCGAAGAGATACGGATACTCCTCGCGCATTTCGTCCTCTCTCTCCCAAGTTGACTCTCCTGAAGAGTGATTTCTCCATGCAACACTAACCAAGGGAATAGTCTGGTTCCGTAATACCTTCTCTCTACGATCCAAGATCTCAACGGGTTGTTCAGGATAGCTGAGTGTCGGTCCAACTTCGATCTCCGAGTAGTCTAGTACGTGATTAGGATCTGCCACGTATTGTCTCAGCTGCGACATATGGAACACGTTATGCACTCCATCTAGAGCAGGCGGTAAGTCAAGTCTATAGGCTACTGCACCAACCCTTGCAAGAATACTGAAGGGCCCAATGTATCGTGGACTAAGCTTTCTACCTCGGCCAAAACGAATCGTGCCCCGTGTCGGAGAAATCCGTAGGAACACCAAATCGCCAAACTAGAACAACAATCTTAACACGCAATCTAAACAAAACAATTACAAACAAAAACAAAACAAAAACAAATCAAAACAGTACCTGAAACTCTAGGGGTCTACGGTGGCTATCGGCCCAATGTCGCTGTCTGTCCTGCGCCACTCGCAGTCTGTCTCTGATAATTTTTTCCTTTTCTGCTGCATCCACGACCATTTCTGGTCCTAACAAGGCTCTTTCTCCAACATCATCCCAAGATAAATAGATGATCCTCCCAAGAACCTCCGAGATCCAATACGCAAGTACGTAGCATATCTTCAAGAGTCTGAATAGTCCTTTCAGACTGCCTGTTTGTCTGAGGGTGATATGCGGTACTGAACTTGAGCTGAGTGCCCAAGCTAGACTGCAGACTCCTCCAGAAATGGGAAATGAAACGACTATCTCGATCAGAGACAATGCTCATAGGAACTCCATGTAATCTGACAATCTGCTGCACGTACATCTCTGCTAGCTTCTTCGTCGATGTACCCACTTTGAATGGTAAGAAGTGTGCTAATTTGGTCAACCTATCTACGATGACCCAAATCACGTCCTTTCCTCCTGGTGAACGAGGAAGTCCCGAAACGAAGTCCATAGTCACATGCTCCCACTTCCATTCGGGAATGGATAAAGGTTGAAGCAATCCTCCTGGCCTCTGTCGATCTTCTTTCACCTGTTGGCACACTAAACATCGGGATACAAAATATGCTACTTCGCACTTCATACCATACCACCATACATGCTCCCTCAAATCTCGATACATCTTGTTGGCTCCGGGATGCATCGAGTACTGAGAGCGGTGTGCCTCCTGCAAAACTTTTTCGCGCAGCTCTCCATTCTGTCTATCAGCTCTGATTGTATCTGCAATCCCCACATCTGAATCTCAGCTCCTGGAACTAATACTTCAATTCCCAAGCTCTCAAGATCAGCTAATAATTGTCTATCCGAAGTCAAGCACATAGCCATTGGATACCTGCTCAAGGCATCGGCGACTATGTTAGCCTTTCCTGGATGGTACTGTAATGATATATTAAAGTCTTTCATCAATTCTAACCACCTTCTCTGTCTCATGTTCAGCTCCTTCTGTGTAAACACGTACTTCAAGCTCTTGTGGTCTGTGAAGATCTCCACACGCTCTCTGTACAAATAGTTCTTCCACAGCTTTAGGGCAAAGATAACTGCCGCTAACTCTAAATCGTGAGTGGGGTAGTTCTTTTCATGAGGGCATAATTGTCTTGAAGCATAGGCAATTACTTTTCCGTGTTGTTGAAGAACGCATCCCAAGCCTTTTCCTGAAGCATCACTGTAGATAGTGAATCCACCTGTCCCTGTCGGCAATATCAAAACTGGTGCTGTAGTCAATCTCATCTTCAGCTCATCGAATGCGGCTTGACATTCTTCTGTCCAGACAAATTCCACATCTTTCTTGGTCAGCCTAGTCATTGGCTCTGCAATCTTGGAGAAGTCTTGTACAAATCTTCTGTAGTACCCTGCTAGTCCGAGAAAGCTCCTGATCTCAGCTACCGTACTGGGGGTAGCCCATGACTCTACTGCCTCTATCTTCTTTGGGTTAACTAAAATTCTGTCACCCGTTACCATATGTCCAAGAAATTTAACCTTGTCAAGGAAGAATTCACACTTTGAAAGCTTCCCATACAATCTCTCTCTCCTGAGAGTTTCTAAGACCATTCTTAGGTGCTCTTCATGCTCCTCTGGGGTCTTTGAATATACTAGAATGTCGTTAATAAACATCACTACGAACTTGTCAAGGTACTGGTGGAATACCTTGTTCATCAAGTTTATAAATACCGCTGGTGCGTTGGTTAAACCAAACGACATTACTGTAAATTCAAACTGGCCATATCTGGTCCGAAAGGCTGTCTTCGGTATGTCTTCCTTCTTTACCTTCACCTGGTGATAGCCTGACCTCAAGTCTATTTTTGAAAACACCTTTGCTCCGCTCAATTGATCAAAAAGATCATCTATCCTCGGCAGTGGGTATTTATTTTTGATAGTGAGGTTATTCAAGTCTCTATAATCGATACACATGCGTACCGTGCCATCCTTCTTTGGTACGAATAATATCGGTGCTTCCCATGGCGATGAACTGGACCTAATGAAACCTTTGTCTTGCAGCTCCTCTACTTGTTTCTTCAGTTCTACCAACTCGTTGTTGTTAACTCTATAGACATGTTGCGAAATAGGCTCCGCTCCTAGTATCAAGTCTATAGAGAACTCAACATCTCTGTCTGGTGGCAAACCTGGCAACTCCTCTGGAAATACATCTAGGAACTCTGCTATAAGTGGATGTGGTAACTCTTCTTCTTCTATCCTGGCTCCGTAAAAAGTGCCTCTGCTCCGCTCCTCTGCTCCTCTAGCAATCTAAAACTTTGGCTCTCCTGGTGGTCGAAATACTACTCTACCTCCGTGATAATATATAGAAGCATGGTGTTTACTTAACCAGTCCATTCCGAGTACAATATCGTATTCTGGAAGTGGCATGACGAGTAAACTCACGCTTAACTCTCGGCCTTCCAATGATACTCTCCGATCCTTGCAACAATCACGGACTAGGATAATGTCTCCTCCTGTCGTGATCTTGCAAGTCCTATCTAATAGTTTCATTTCTAAATGATGCTTAAGGGCATAAGATACAGATACAAAACTATGGGAAGCGCCAGAATCAAATAATGCAAGTGCTGGAATAGAATTGAGTAAAACTGAACCTGAAATCACGTCTCCAGCTGGCTCGGCCTCCTCAATAGTCATGGCGTAAGCTCGTCCCTGTGGTGCTCCTCTCTGCTGCTGCTGGTGGTGCTGAGCAAACCTCTGCTGCTGTGGTGGAAGTAGAGGTCCTCTCTGCTGGCCTCCTGGTATAATAGGTGCTCTAGCTGGTCCTCTTTGAGCTGCTGCTTCTCCCTGGCGAGTCTGAATAGCTGGGCAGTCCCTCAGCTGATGTGCTGTTGATCCACACGACAAGCAAGTGCCCAACCTTTTTCTGCAGACATCTCTTGTATGTCCCATCTTTCCGCAATACGAACATGGGGGCAACGAGTTGATTATGTCTCTGTAGTTGTTGTTGTTGAGCATGTCCTCGAACTGGTGCCTATTGCTGGTGTTGCTGCTGGTGCGGCCTCTGTTATTGTTGTTGTTGCTGAAAGTGTGGGCGCTTGGCTGGTCCTGTGTTACCTCCTGATGCTCTAGAAGTATCACGTCCTCTCTTGGACCTGAGGTCCAAGTCATCTTCAGCAATCTGGGCATCTATCAGAATACCCTCAAATATAGTAGTACGTCGTCCCGAAGTACGAGACTTGATCTCCCTATTTAATCCCTTTCTGAATTTCTGTGCTCTGACTCCTGGATCTCAAATCATTGATGGCACAAATTGACTCAATCGGCAAAACTCTGCAGCATATTCGTCGACTGACATACTGCCTTGGATTAAGTCATGGAACTGACTTTCTAATGCTCCCAAGGCTACGTCAGAAAAGAATTTCTCCTTGAAGATCTCCTTAAAGTCCTCCCAAGTAAGTCCTTCAGCGGCGAGTCTCGGCTCTGTACGATACCACGTCAGTACGATATCAAACATCTGGCTGCCAGTGTCCTCTATCTGAAGAATCTCTGGAATCTGTGATAAGCGCAAGTTCCTCTCTATGTCCTCTAACCATTCATCAGCATCGAGTATTCCTTCTGTGCCCTTGAACTCTCGAGGCATCATCCTCTTAAAGTCCACTATGGTACCGGCCTCTGTTGTTGTTGACCCTGATATTGCGGTTGTCGTGCTACTCTCTCCAAAGCCTAGAGAGCCACCTGATGAGCATTCTCCATGCTCTCTCTCATCAGTTCGGTCTGCGCCTGGTGTGCTTCTGCTTGCACTCTCTGAGCCTCAGCTTGAACACGCTGAGCTTCTGCTGTTACTCTCTGGGCCTCTAGCATGCCCTGCATTAGTGCGAACATCTGTGCCCCGTCAGTGGGCACTCCTCCGAAAATCGGTGTCGGTGGTGGTGGAAGGTTGTCTGTCATAGCTGGAACAATCCTCTGAATAGGTGGAGGAGGAATCCCGTTAGCTGCAGATACTCCCACACGAACAGGAGATGTAGGAGGAACTCTCGGTGTCTGTTCGTCAGGTTGAGAGGTGGCAGACCTCTCTGAATTTGCTGCCCCCACTCTCATGGATCTAGTATTCGGCGACATCCTGAATACAGATCAAAAGAATCAATTAAGGTGATAGATATAATATTATCAAGGAAGGACAGTAAAATGCTAAAGGAAGAAATCAATTAGAATAGCAATATGAAGTTCAGAATTTCCTAGTGTGATTGAGCATACTCTCATCCTAGATCCTATTTCCTGTATCCTATTGCAGGCTCATAGCAGTACAACTAAGTTCTCATACTACCACGATATCGCATAACTTGTGAAACTTGACCTGCATGGGCCACCACTAAAAACGTGTCATGACCCGCACCCGGTATAGGGGCACGAGAGCGTGGGTACGTCCAACCTACGCCACAACATCGGCGGTAGAACGCTGTCTAGGTCACAATGAGTACTAATGTAACTAAACACCTGTCAATGATATCCATCTCCATAGGGAGGACAATATACATCTCACAATAATCTCACAATGTAACTCAATCACAACAACTATAAGGCACGATAAAGATAAAAGGAAATGGCATAGTTAAACACCATGTCTCAAACATAAAGATAACTCACAGTCTAGCTGTCCAACACAAAGTCTCCACAAGTCTCAATTTAAACTTGACATAAGTCTAAACATAAACTGAAATAACCTCAATAAGTCTCAAAGCATAAATAAATACTATCTAGATAGCTGCAGGTAATGTCTCATCTAAAGGCATAGTCTCCTCTAGGATCTCTGGTGCGTAATCTGCGTCTATACCTGGTCCGTAGTGTGTGGTACAGAACTCCTCAAGATCCTCTAGAAAAAATATCCAGTCAGGATTGGAACGAAATACACCTCTAACAGCAGTTCCACATATATTGACAAAAACTAAAATATAGTGTAAAGAAATATAAGACAGATAGGAAATACTGGCAATAAGAATACTGGAATAAAGGAAATGCTAGAATAAGAAATACTGGAACATCATCATCAATATCCATCTAGCAATGAATAGAACTACAAGTACACGCAAGAACAATGAACTGGTATGTAAGTGTGTACAAGATCAATAAGTAGAACATGTGGAAATGCAAGATCAATATACCAAGATACATGTCAAGAATTATCTAACTAAGTGTATGAAACATCAGAATACCATGTGATCGGCTTGGAACTATATGACTCATTACATTGATTAGCAATCATCCCTAACAGGTCAGGCTAACCATATGTAACAGCGATGAGGCGTGTAAGGGTAAGGCTGCACCGACGTGAGATGTGGGTGAGCTATGATGCATGTAAAGTTGGGTATGATTACATAAGCTACTAATATTTCCCCATCTTTCCCAGATAGCACGATGGATTCCAATCATGACTCCTCGTGACAGGTCTCAATAATGCCGACTCGTGTAAACAACAGTGTCAGAGTCATGTACGCTATACAACAAGAGTTATAGAGATAATTAACATAATGGAAACTATCAGAGAATGTACTCGCCTGTGGTCCTTAGCTGGCAATACCAATGTCCGGGTTCCAAGGTATTGATGAATGATCCAACAGTCCTATAGATATATCATAAATACAATACTGCATCAGATATTACACCAATACATAATCAACACAATGATCTTAGGGACTACGCTAGGGGGGTCACGTCTGTCGTTGCGGTGCATAACAGATAGTCAATGGTATGGTCCTGCCAGTACGTCAATGTACATATGGCAGTCTCCTAACACGCTACATGGTCACAGGTTGATGTAACTACGGGGTATCCGTGGTTATATTCAAGTCATCTACATAATATGATCTAACATATACATAAATATCTATTAGTTACAATTATATTAGATATATGTATATACATATACTTTAAATAGAATTTATACCTTGTATCTATATTAAACATGTACTAGGGAGATATATACAATATATATACCAAAACACATTCAATCCTATTCTAATACATGTACCCTACGTATATACTAATTAGGTTCGCATATGTTATGGTTATATATATATATCAATGTACACATAATAACCATATACGTATACCAATACTAATACGTACCTACGTACACCAATTTATATATCTATATACTAGCATTCAACATAGCAAATACGAAGGCAACCAAGGGGAACTACACATATGCGTGCACGTATATGCGAGAAGGAACTCGAACCTGTGCGCGGGAACGAGACGTGCGTGTCGCGGCATCGTCGAGTCGAAGGGCTGCTCCGGTCGGATTCAGCGAGGTCAGCGGTCGTCCGATAGTGCAGGCGAGTCATCGGTGTCATGTAGTCGGGGAGGCTCTGTGCAGTCGGTCGTCCGGCGTTCAATGCAGGCGGTCTCTCGGTCGACGGGATCCAGTCGGCTCAGGGACAGCGGATCCGGCCGATCTTTGGCGTTCAGTCGTGGAGGGTCGACAGTAGGGTGGTTCCGGCGATGGTGGGAGAAGATGGCGGGTTGGCTGTCGTCGGGTTGGACAGGGAATGGTCGAGAAAGGCAGTGAGCTCCAGTTGACGGGAAGATGAGACGGGAAGGAGAAGGGGTCGACGAAGTTCAGCTAGGGTACGACGTTGAACTCCGTCGAGGGTTATTCCGGTCGGCGGGAAGAGCAAGGAAGAAGGGGATGTCGGCTGTGGTATTTGGTTTTAGGTTTACAAAGAAGGGAAATAAATAAGATGATATATGTATACAAAGGGTGTGGGTTTGACCTAGAATATGTTGACTTTGGTCAATACTAGGAAAATGCGTTAGCTTGTTATGGAGATATTCCAATAGCCTAGGGTTCGAATGGGTTTAATGAAATTACGGAAATTGCATTGGTCTAAGGGTTTGGAGGCCATGGTTTCAAGGGGTTGATGTTAAATTACACACTCCCAAGAATCATGGAAAAATATAATGAAAGATAAATGGGTTTCTATCACGTGTCGTATCCAAGGGGGTGGACACCTTAATATGCTTTCGCATAAAAGTGCCCAACAAATTAGAAAATTATGCAAAATAGATTTATTGTTTAATTAATTAAATAAATGCAAGGAGGTATTCTACAATTAAATAGAAGTACAAGGGACTGAATTTAAGTGGGATACAAGCATCAATTAACGGTCTGGCATGTCTAGGACAACGGTGTGAATCTGTTGGAAGGCAATGGCTAGCGTAACATTCTAATTATCGAATAACGATAAAGCACAATAATCAATTAAGGTCACCGTAATTAAATAAAATTAATTATCATGCAATCATTTACTCATTAATTACGAAAAGACAAAAATACCCTTAATCTGAAAAGTGGGGGTGACACGAGCCGACCTCCGACCGCTTCCACTGCACCCGGTCGACACCCCCACTGTGCCAACTGACAGCACTACCGAGCTCCTCCACCCTCATCTTCATCATTCTTCGGTCGAGCCACCATCGCCTTCGATCGACGACCACCCCGTCGATCCCATTCACCCCGGTGCAGCCATTATCACCAACCACCAGCTTCGTTACTACCATCCCACGAGCCGCACCACCACCCTCCGGCATCCCCGTTCCTTATCTCCGGCGAGCAACTCCCTCACCACCATCTGCCATAGCCACCACCACCATCTTCCATAGCCACCATCCACTTCAACCCAACCACCACACACCGTTACACCACCACCTCCAGTTTGTTCTTCGGCCAGCACTGCCCTCTCGACCACCCTTCTCCGGCCATCACCCCCTCCGGCCAGCGAGCCTCGTCGTGGTGTACGACTCCCTCCCCCTTTCTATCTTTATATATAATGTTAGGGTTTATATTGTGTAAGTGTAAGTGTAGTGTAGTGTATTTTTGAGCATGTATTAATGTAGGTTTAGGTTTGTGTTTACATAAGAAATTATAAAATGATAAAAGATTTTCATGGGAGTTTAGGGTTTGATTTTAACTAGTTGTTCTGGATATTATACATAGTGGGAAAAATGCTAAATTAATTAATTAACGTTTAAAAATGATTTGAATAAGGACATGGAATATATATATGTATGATGGATGGATTTGAGGCATAAATAATGAAGTGGGGATTTAAATCGCCAAATAAGATTTTTAGGTGTCGTCCTAATTAAATATGTCACGACCCGTACCCGGAATTTGGGCATGAGTCGTGGGTACGTCCAGCCTACGCCGCAGCATCGGCGGTAGAACGCTGTCTAGGTCTCAACATATAATATATCCTGTCAATAGTCTCAACTCCGCACGGAGGACAAAGATAATAATCCACAGTTCTATGATATACTCAATCACAAGTTATAAGAAATAATGGCACGATGGGAATAGAAAAGAGTTCTAATAAAAATAACCATAATAATCCAACTCAAATCCTGGGTCTAAATGACCTCACAAAGTCACAAATAATAAATACAACTCAGTCTCAGTCTAAAACAATAATGCAGAAAAAGTAGTCTAAGAGCAGCCAGGTACATTCTCCTCTAGGCTAGGCAACTCCTCTGGGATTTCTGGGGTGAAATCTCCCTCTAATCCTGGGCCATAATGAGTGGGGCAAAGATCCTCCAGGTCCTCTGAAAAATGTTATCCAGTCAGGATTGGAGCGAAGCACAAGCACTAACAGCAGTTTCATTAAATTGACAAAATCTATAAACAGTGTAAGAAATACAAGATGGAAATAAATGCTGGAAATATAAAGTACTGGAGAAAATGGAAATAGGCAATAGAGCATCTAGCAATGAACAATAAATAGTGAATGCTAGAACAAGTGAATCTGAATAAAATAGACATCTAGCTAAGTGTTTGAAATATTAGTTTATTATGTGATCGGCTTGGGACTTGATCAGGCTGGTTATATATGATTAACTATGATTCTTGTAGGTCAGGCTAACCATATGGTTAGCTATGATGCATGTAGTGGTCAGGTTAATCATATATAACAGCTATGATGCATGTAAGATGGTCAGGCCGCACCCAACGTGAGAAGTGGGGTGAGCTATGATGCATGTAAAGGATTTGGATATGATCACATAATCTACTAATAGTTCCCCATCCCCCAGCTAGCACGATAGATTCCAATCATGACTCCTCATGATGGGGATCTAGGGTGCTAACCCGTGTATCCATAGTGTCGGAATCAAGTATGTAATACACTACAATTTATAGAAGTAATCAACAATGAAAATTGTCAGAGAATATACTCGCCTGTGGTCTTGAGCAAAGTGTGAGGATCAATGTCCAAAGTGGGATCACAATGACCTATATATAAGATATCAATGTTAATTAATGAATTAAGGGAATGAGCATGATTAACTAATTAAATACGAGGTTTCTAGGTCATACTAAGGTTTAAGGTTCATAATTTCTTTTGTGGTAGGTCTTCTCCAAGATGATACTAGTCATACTAGGTTTGTACTAGGACATTCTAACTGATGTGGTTTATACTAGGTCATAGATACTAACACTATAATATACATCAATACTAAATAGAACTAGTTTATAATACAATACATGCATATATATATATATATATATATATATATATATATATATATATATATATATACCTACATATATACATATATATATACATGTAGCTAAACTATATGCTAGCATAGATTTTAATCCACCACTAACTATCTAGACTAATAGTTGTATATACATACTAATTCTTACCCAACTACTAATACTACTAGTGAAATTCTATACTCACACCTCACTGATACTTAATCCCCCAATACCTGGAGCACTGATGCAAGAACACAGCAGCAACTCTCTGACACAGCATCTAAACCCATAATTCCTACTGATACTAACCCACAGTGTCAGTAAATTGCCCACTGATACACAACACATTGGGTTCTCACTCAGTGCAGCATTTCCTTCACACAACCACTCTCACCTAACTGGTACTCATGACACTGGAACTCACAGCCACACCTACACACAGTCCACACACAAGAAAATCACTCACAGGCACTCTGCTTTCTTAAGTCCTCACATACACATTGAGTTTTATGATACACTCACTCACACACATATGTATTGCACACAGCTGATACCTCACTGATGCACACAAAAATCTAACTGATACACAGGTCTGACCTTATCATACTGATACAAACAGTCACCTACACACACTCTCCTGCACTCCAGAATAACACACAAGTTCTCATACACCCACTGCTAGTACACACAATTTCACACTGTTCTAACACTCATACACAACATAAGCTGACACACACACACTGCTGAAACACACCTACAGTTCTACTGAGACTCAGAACACTAATAACCCACGCTGCACACAGCCTATTTCTCACTCAAACACAGGTTCACAGTAGTGAACCCCCAATACTGCTACTCTAATCTACACCCTACTGATACTAACCCCCAGTTCCAAATTGATACACAACATACAGGTAGCTGTTGATTCACACATAGGTTTACAGTTTCACTGCACTGAACAGCCCCAATACACCCAGGTTACACTCACAGTTCACTGAAAACTGGCATTGAATACACTCAGGTATTTACACACAGGATTTCTAACTGGGACACATGATTAACTCATACTAAAACCCACATTGCACTAAAATACCTTCAACACACACAGAATTTAAGTTCTTACATTTGTTTACACAGTGAAACACAAGTTCACTGATACCCAAATCACTACACAGTAATCCCCAATGCTCACAACCTATCTACACACACACATGAACCTGCAATTTCTGAGACATTTACACAGAAAACACACACAGGTATCTAACATAGGTAATTCATAAATATCTAACACAGGGATACTTACTCTCACACCCACACAGGAACTCATCTACACATCACTCCCTACCGTGTCCGATGCACTGAGACTCAAGGACACTAAAACCCAACTGAACAGAATCCCCCCTGACTGTGCACAGGCACAAATTTACTGATGCACAGATCTCTCTCAACCCGACTGCACAACATACAGAACACAACCCGCATGTACAGGAAATACCCATATACCTACTGTACAGTGAAAGCCCCCAAATCACACAATATATATATTCAATACATATGTAAATATGTGTGTGTATATATATATATGAATTTAACATGCAGTATTAGAACACATAGATAGGTAATCCCTAAGAACCATATCACCAAACACTTGGTGTGCAGAAAAATGGTTTTACATAAGAACATCACAAATCCTCAGATCAAAACCCTAAATCGAGATCTAACCTACATGTAGGAGATGAATTAAATCTACATGCAAACCCCTAGGGTTAGGGTTCACGAAAATTAGGAAAAACCATCATTAGAACACCGAAACCCTAGTTTCTCCTAAATCTCTATGTAGAAACCCTAAAATTGAAATCTACACAGAAGGGTGGGTTCCTAATGGCCAATAATTGACAGAAAACAGAATTAAAAGAATTAAAATTTGGATTTACCTATAGAGATGGGTTCTCCAATGGAAGTTTTCCTTCCCCAAGGTTCCTCGACCCAAACTCCCTGCTTCTCTCTGCTTTGGAGGAGGAAAAAGGATCTCCTAGGACTGGATCCTGAAATCTGGAGGGGAAATTGGTTTCCTTGATGGAGGCTAGGGTTTCTCCTTTCTACATGAAGGAAGAGAGGGTTCCCTTTTATATTAACAACTAGGTTAGGGTTTCAAAGCTTAGTTTTAGGTTAAACCTTTATGTTAAATCATGGAGAATTAATTAACTAGGGTTTAGTCTCCTCTAGGGTTTTATTCTAAACCCAAATTGAAATTTTTAGGGTTTCACTAAGGCTAGTTCATGAATTAGGATTTTACTAGAATTGGGTTTTTAAATTAGGGTTTAGTCATTAGGGTTTGACCTAATGGGTTCTAGGGCTTGACCTAAAACCACATATTATTAACAACATATAATTACTTTATAAAACTCAGCAGATTAATTAAACACATAATTATTCCAAATAGTGAAATTACACAAATGCCCTTGCCTGAAAAAGTGGTAGTGACAAGTCTACCCTCCTAAAAGAAATTTTGTCCTCGAAATTTGGACTGAATAGAACAAGAATAAATCAGAAAAGGAAATATACCTCAAGTCTAGAAGAGATACGGGTATAGCTCGCACATTTCGTCCTCTCTCTCCCAGGTCGACTCCCCTGGAGAGTGATGTCTCCATGCAACACGAACCAAAGGAATAGTTTGGTTCCGCAACACCTTCTCTCTGCGGTCCAAGATCTCTACGGGCTGCTCTGGGTAGCTGAGCGTCGGACCAACCTCAATCTCCGAGTGGTCAAGTACATGACTAGGGTCTGCCATGTACCGTCTCAGCTGCGACACGTGGAACACATCATGCACTCCCTCTAATGCAGGCGGCAAGTCCAGTCTATACGCCACTGCACCTACCCTCGCAAGAATGCCAAAGGGTCCGATGTAGCGTGGGCTAAGCTTTCCGCCTCGACCAAAACGAATCGTGCCACGCGTCGGAGAAATCCGTAGGAATACTAGATCGCCAACCTAAAACAAAACAGTCTCAACACGCAGTCTAAACAAATAACACAAACCAGAAAAATAACAATCTATACCTGAAACTCAAGGGGTCTACGGTGGCTGTCGGCCCAATGCCGCTGTCTGTCCTGCGCCACTCGCAGTCTATCTCTGATGAGTTTCACCTTTTCTGCTGCATCCACGACCATTTTTGGTCCTAGCAAGGCTCTCTCTCCAACGTCGTCCCAAGATAACGGTGTACGACACCTCCGTCCATAAAGAGCCTCAAATGGTGACATCTCGATGCTGGCCTGATAGCTGTTGTTGTAAGCAAACTCAACCAGGTGCAGATGATCCTCCCAAGAACCTCCGAGATCTAAAACACAAGTGCGTAGCATATCCTCGAGAGTCTGAATAGTCCTTTCAGACTGGCCGTCTGTCTGGGGGTGATATGCGGTACTGAACTTGAGCTGAGTGCCCAAGCTAGCCTGCAGACTCCTCCAGAAGTGGGAAGTGAAACGACTATCCCGATCCAAGACGATGCTCATAGGAACTCCATGAAGTCTAACGATCTGACGCACGTACATCTCTGCTAGCCTCTCTGTCGACGTGCCTACTTTGAAAGGTAAGAAATGGGCTGATTTGGTCAACCTGTCCATGATGACCCAAATCGCGTCCTTCCCTCCTGGAGAACGTGGAAGCCCTGAAACGAAATCCATGGTCACGTGTTCCCACTTCCACTCTGGAATCGGTAAAGGTTGAAGCAAACCACCTGGCCTCTGCCGGTCTGCCTTTACCTGCTGGCACACTAGACACCGGGATACGAAGCGTGCTACCTCGCGCTTCATTCCATATCACCATACGTGCTCCCTCAAGTCTCGATACATCTTGTTGGCACCAGGATGCATCGAGTACTGAGAGCGGTGTGCCTCCTGCAAAACCTCCTCGCGCAGCTTCCCGCTCGGCACACACATCCTCGTGCCGTGCCGTAAAGAACCATCATCTGCGATAGTAAAGTCGTCCGACAATCCTATCTGAACCTGTGCTCTGATACTCCTCAGGGCCTCATCATCATACTGCGCAGCTCTAATCCTGTCCATCAGCTCGGACTGTATCTGCAATCCCCATATCTGAATATCAGTACCGGGAACTAACACCTCAATCTCCAAGCTTTCCAAATCAGCCAACAAATGTCTATCTGTCGTCAAGTACATAGCCATCGGATACCTGCTCAAGGCATCGGCGACTACGTTGGCCTTCCCTGGGTGGTACTGTAATGAGATGTCAAAGTCCTTCATCAACTCTAACCACCTCCTCTGCCTCATGTTCACCTCCTTCTGTGTGAACACGTACTTCAAGCTCTTGTGGTCTGTGAAGATTTCCACACGCTCTCCATACAGGTAATGTTTCCACAGTTTTAAAGCGAAGATAACTGCTGCCAACTCCAAATCGTGTGTGGGGTAGTTCTTTTCATGAGGGCGTAACTGCCTGGAAGCATAGGCAATTATCTTCCCGTGCTGCTGAAGAACACATCCCAGACCCTTTCCTGAAGCATCACTGTAGATGGTGAAACCACCTGTCCCTGCTGGCAACGTCAAAATGGGAGCTGTCGTCAACCTCTTCTTCAGCTCATCAAATGCAGCCTGGCACTCCTCAGTCCAGACAAAATCTACATCTTTCCTAGTCAATCTGGTCATTGGCGCTACAATCTTGGAAAAGTCTTGTACAAACCTCCTGTAGTATCCTGCTAGCCCGAGAAAACTCCTGATCTCAGCTACCGAACTGGGGGTAGCCCACGACTCCACTGTCTCGATCTTCTGTGGGTTAACCGAGATTCCGTCACCCGATACCACATGCCCAAGAAATTCGACCTTGTCAAGGAAGAATTCACACTTAGAGAGTTTCCCGTACAGCTTCTCCCTCCTGAGAGTCTCTAAGACCAACCTCAGGTGCTCTTCGTGCTCCTCCGGGGTCTTGGAATACACAAGAATATCGTCAATGAATACCACCACGAACTTGTCAAGGTACTGGTGGAACACCTTGTTCATCAAGTTCATGAATACTGCCGGTGCATTAGTTAAACCAAATGGCATCACCATGAACTCAAACTGGCCGTATCTGGTCCGAAAAGCTGTCTTCGGCGTGTCTTCTTTCTTCACCTTCACCTGGTGATAGCCTGACCTCAAATCTATCTTTGAAAACACCCTCCTCCCACTCAACTGATCGAAAAGATCATCTATCCTCGGCAGCGGGTACTTGTTCTTGATAGTGATATTGTTCAAAGCTCTATAATCAATGCACATGCGCACCGTGCCATCCTTCTTCGGTACGAACAATACCGGAGCTCCCCATGGTGATGAACTGGATTTGATGAAACCTTTGTCCTGCAGCTCCTCAACTTGCTTCTTCAGTTCTGCCAGCTCGCTGTTGTTGACTCTATAGACATGTTGTGAAATAGGCTCCGCTCCTGGAACCAAGTCTATAGAGAATTCAACATCTCTGTCTGGCGGCAAGCCTGGCAACTCCTCTGGAAATACATCCAGGAACTCCGCTATCAGAGGATGTGGCAACTCCTCTTCTTCTGCCCTGGCTCCGCAAAATGTGCACCTGCTCTGTTCCGCTGCTCCTCTGACGACCTCAAACTCTGGCTCTCCTGGTGGTCTAAATAATACTCTGCCTCTATAACAATCTATAGTAGCATGATGCCTACTCAACCAGTCCATTCCGAGTATAATATCATACCCCGGAAGTGGCATGACGAGTAAGCTCACGCTCAACTCTCGGCCTCCTACTGACACTCTCCGGTCCTTGCAGTGATCACGGACTAGGATAATACCTCCACCAGTCATGATCTTGCAAGTCCTAGCTAATGGTTCTGTGTCTAAATGATGTCGAAGTACATAAGATACAGACACAAAACTATGGGAAGCGCCAGAGTCGAATAAGGTAAATGCGGGAATACAATCGAGAAGAACCGAACCTGTGATCAAATCTCCTGCTGGCTCGATCTCCTCGACTGCCATGGCGTATGCTCGCCCCTGGGGTGCACCTCTCTGCTGCTGATGCTGGGCGAACTTTTGATGTTGTGGTGGAAGTGGTCCCCTCTGTTGTTGGCCTCCTGGTACGGTAGGTACCCTGTCTGATCCTCTCTGGGCGGCTGCTCCACCCTGACCTGGACGAAAGGTAGGACAATCCTTCAGCTGGTGTGTCGTCAATCCGCAGGACAGACATGAGCCCAATCTCTTCCTGCAGATATCTCTAGTATGTCCCATCTTCCCGCAGTACGCACACTGGATGGCGGGGTGAGTCTGTCTCTATTGCTGCTGCTGGACCTGTCCTTGGGCTGGTGCCTGATGCTGCTGCTGAAAGGGTCTCTGCCGTTGCTGCTAAAAGTGTGGATGCTTGCCCGGTCCCGTACTACTATTTGCTCCTCCGGAACCATCGCGTCCCCTCTTGGGCCTGAGGCCCAAGTCGTCCTCGGCTACTTGGGCATCCATCAATATGCCCTCGTAGGTAGCTGTGCGACGTCCCGACGTGCGAGACTTGATCTCCCTTGTCAGCCCCTTTCTGAATTTCCGGGCCCTGTCCCCCGGATCTCTAATCATCGATGGCACGAAGCGGCTCAGGCGGGAAAACTCCGCGGCATACTCATCGACGGACGAGCTCCCCTGGGCTAAGTCATGGAACTGACTCTCCAAAGCTCCCAGGACGACATCAGGAAAAAAACTTTTCTTTGAAGAGCTCCTTGAAATCCTCCCAAGTGAGTCCCCTGCACAAGAGTCTCGGCTCCGTGCAAAACCACGTCAAGGCAATGTCGAACATCTGGCTGCCAGCGGCCTCGATCTGGAGGGCCTCCGGAAGCTGCGCCAAGCGCAAGTTCCTCTCGATGTCCTCTAGCCAATCATCGGCGTAGAGTATCCCTTCTGTCCCCTTGAACTCCCGAGGCATCATCCTCTTAAAATCTACAATGGTGCCCGGCCTCTGGTGGTGCTGATCAGGACGCTGCTGCTGCTGAGTGACTCTCTCCACAGCCTGGAGAGCCACTTGGTGAGCATTCTCCATGTTCACCCTCATCATCTCTGTCTGGGCCTGATGTGCCTCAGCCTGCACTCTCTGGGCCTCTGCCGACGTCCTCTGGGCTTCGACCATGCCCTGAATCAAGGCGAACATCTGTGCCCCATCGACGGGCACACCTCCTGGATGCTGAACTGGTGGTGGCTCCATCGTAGCTGCTGGGACCCTCTGAACAGGTGGTGGAGGACCCCCGAACGCTGCAGACACTCCCACATGTACTGGAGATGTAGGAGGTGCTGCGGATGTCTGTCCGGCAGGGCGAGAGGTGGCAGACCTCTCTGAATCTGCTGCTCCGAGTCTCTGGGACCTCCTCGGCGGCATCCTGAAGACAGATCGAAAGATTTAATTAAGGCAATAGATACGATATCATCAAGGAAGGACAGAAAATTTCTAAAGGAAAAATCATTAAGAGTAATGTCATAAGAATCAGAATTTCCTAATTGTGATTGAGCATATCCTCGGCCTAAATCCTATTTCCTAAAACAGGCTCGTAGTAATACTCTAAGCGAGCACCACTACAATATCGCTTTAATGCGAATCTAGGACTCGACCTGCATGGGCCACCACTAAAAATGTGTCACGATCCGCACCCAGAATTTGGGCATGAGTCGTGGGTACGTCCAGCCTACGCCGCAGCATCGGCGGTAGAACACTGTCTAGGTCTCAACATATAATATATCCTGTCAATAGTCTCAACTCCGCACGGAGGACAAAGATAATAATCCACAGTTCTATGATATACTCAATCACAAGTTATAAGAAATAATGGCACGATGGGAATAGAAAAGAGTTCTAATAAAAACAACCACAATAATCCAACTCAAATCCTGGGTCTAAATGACCTCACAAAGTCACAAATAATAAATACAACTCAGTCTCAGTCTAAAACAATAATGCAGAAAAAGTAGTCTAAGAGCAGCCAGGTACGTTCTCCTCTAGGCTAGGCAACTCCTCTGGGATTTCCGGGGTGAAATCTTCCTCTAATCCTGGGCCATAATGAGTGGGGCAAAGATCCTCCAGGTCCTCTGAAAAATGTTATCCAGTCAGGATTGGAGCGAAGCACAAGCACTAACAGCAGTTTCATTAAATTGACAAAATCTATAAACAGTGTAAGAAATACAAGATGGAAATAAATGCTGGAAATGTAAAGTACTGGAGAAAATAGAAATAGGCAATAGAGCATCTAGCAATGAACAATAAATAGTGAATGCTAGAACAAGTGAATCTGAATAAAATAGACATCTAGCTAAGTGTTTGAAATATTAGTTTATTATGTGATCGGCTTGGGACTTGATCAGGCTGGTTATATATGATTAACTATGATTCTTGTAGGTCAGGCTAACCATATGGTTAGCTATGATGCATGTAGTGGTCAGGTTAATCATATATAACAGCTATGATGCATGTAAGATGGTCAGGCCGCACCCAACGTGAGAAGTGGGGTGAGCTATGATGCATGTAAAGGATTTGGATATGATCACATAATCTACTAATAGTTCCCCATCCCCCAGCTAGCACGATGGATTCCAATCACGACTCCTCATGATTGGGATCTAGGGTGCTAACCCGTGTATCCATAGTATCGGAATCAAGTATGTAATACACTACAATTTATAGAAGTAATCAACAATGAAAACTGTCAGAGAATGTACTCGCCTGTGGTCCTGAGCAAAGTGTGAGAATCGATGTCCAAAGTGGGATCACAATGACCTATATATAAGATATCAATGTTAATTAATGAATTAAGGGAATGAGCATGATTAACTAATTAAATACGAGGTTTCTAGGTCATACTAAGGTTTAAGGTTCATAATTTCTTTTGTGGTAGGTCTTCTCCAAGATGATACTAGTCATACTAGGTTTGTACTAGGACATTCTAACTGATGTGGTTTATACTAGGTCATAGATACTAACACTATAATATACATCAATACTATATAGAACTAGTTTATAATACAATACATGCATATATATATATATATACCTACATATATACATATATATATACATGTAGCTAAACTATATGCTAGCATAGATTTTAATCCACCACTAACTATCTAGACTAATAGTTGTATATACATACTAATTCTTACCCAACTACTAATACTACTAGTGAAATTCTATACTCACACCTCACTGATACTTAATCCCCCAATACCTGGAGCACTGATGCAAGAACACAGCAGCAACTCTCTGACACAGCATCTAAACCCATAATTCCTACTGATACTAACCCACAGTGTCAGTAAATTGCCCACTGATACACAATACATTGGGTTCTCACTCAGTGCAACATTTCCCTCACACAACCACTCTCACCTAACTGGTACTCATGACACTGGAACTCACAGCCACACCTACACACAGTCCACACACAAGAAAATCACTCACAGGCACTCTGCTTTCTTAAGTCCTCACATACACATTGAGTTTTATGATACACTCACTCACACACATATGTATTGCACACAGCTGATACCTCACTGATGCACACAGAAATCTAACTGATACACAGGTCTGACCTCATTATACTGATACAAACAGTCACCTACACACACTCTCCTGCACTCCAGAATAACACACAAGTTCTCATACACCCACTGCTAGTACACACAATTTTACACTGTTCTAACACTCATACACAACATAAGCTGACACACACACACTACTGAAACACACCTACAGTTCTACTGAGACTCAGAAAACTAATAACCCATGCTGCACACAGCCTATTTCTTACTCAAACACAGGTTCACAGTAGTGAACCCCTAATACTGCTACTCTAATCTACACCCTACTGATACTAACCCCCAGTTCTAAATTGATACACAACATACAGGTAGCTGTTGATTCACACATAGGTTCACAGTTTTACTGCACTGAACAGCCCCAATACACCCAGGTTACACTCACAGTTCACTGAAAACTGGCATTGAATACACTCAGGTATTTACACACAGGATTTCTAACTGGGACACATGATTAACTCACACTAAAACCCACATTGCACTAAAACACCTTCAACACACACAGAATTTAAGTTCTCACATTTGTTTACACAGTGAAACACAAGTTCACTGATACCCAAATCACTATACAGTAATCCCCAATGCTCACAACCTATCTACACACACACATGAACCTGCAATTTCTGAGACATTTACACAGAAAACACATACAGGTATCTAACATAGGTAATTCATAAATATCTAACACAGGGATACTTACTCTCACATCCACACAGGAACTCATCTACACATCACTCCCTACCGTGTCCGATGCACTGAGACTCAAGGACACTAAAACACAACTGAACAGAATCCCCCCCTGACTGTGCACAGGCACAAATTTACTGATGCACATATCTCTCTCAACCCGACTGCACAACACACAGAACACAACCCGCATGTACAGGAAATACCCATATACCTACTATACAGTGAAAGCCCCTAAATCACACAATATATATATTCAATACATATGTAAATATGTGTGTGTATATATATATATATGAATTTAACATGCAGTATTAGAACACATAGATAGGTAATCCCTAAGAACCATATCACCAAACACTTGGTGTGCAGAAAAATGGTTTTACATAAGAACATCACAAATCCTCAGATCAAAACCCCTAAATCGAGATCTAACCTACATATAGGAGATGAATTAAATCTACATGCAAACCCCTAGGGTTAGGGTTCACAAAAATTAGGGAAAACCATCATTAGAACACCGAAACCCTAGTTTCTCCTAAATCTCTATGTAGAAACCCTAAAATCAAAATCTACACAGAAGGGTGGGTTCCTAATGGCCAATAATCGACAGAAAATAGAATTAAAAGAATTAAAATTTGGATTTACCTATAGAGATGGGTTCTCTAATGGAAGTTTTCCTTCCCCAAGGTTCCTCGACCCAAACTCCCTGCTTCTCTCTGCTTTGGAGGAGGAAAAAGGATCTCCTAGGACTGGATCCTGAAATCTGGAGGGGAAATTGGTTTCCTTGATGGAGGCTAGGGTTTCTCCTTTCTACATGAAGGAAGAGAGGGTTCCCTTTTATATTAACAACTAGGTTAGGGTTTCAAAGCTTAGTTTTAGGTTAAACCTTTATGTTAAATCATGGAGAATTAATTAACTAGGGTTTAGTCTCCTCTAGGGTTTTATTCTAAACCCAAATTGAAATTTTTAGTGTTTCAATAAGGCTAGTTCATGAATTAGGGTTTCACTAGAATTGGGTTTTCAAATTAGGGTTTAGTCATTAGGGTTTGACCTAATGGGTTCTAGGGCTTGACCTAAAACCACATATTATTAACAACATATAATTACTTTATAAAACTCAGCAGATTAATTAAACACATAATTATTCCAAATAGTGAAATTACACAAATGCCCTTGCCTGGAAAAGTGGTAGTGGCAAAATACAAATTGATTATTGTGGGAACAGATTTAAATTATTGAGAAATAAGATTTTGATAATTGAACATTGATGAACACTGAGGAGCACGTGCTTGATTGTGAACTAGTGTGTAGTATAAAACCATTAATCGGTAATTTGGGGACTGGAAATTAATGATGGGTTAAATTAGAGTAGTACTTTTGTGATTTGGTAACAATGATATGAAACGGAAGATTAATAAATTATTAATTGTGTATTTAAGGATGGTTTGATGATATTGCACAGATGATTAATTTGATTTAATATATCGTACCAATAGTCAACCGTGGTCAACCCTCTAGCGTATTGTCCCTGTGAGTTGTAGCTGAGTCTGAGCATATGTATAGACATGTGACTCATCCCTGTTTGCTGCGTGATAGTTTATTGATTGAGTTTGTATCTCATCTCTAGGTACTACGGGACCTGAGGACTTGGACGTGGTACTGGATCCCCGTCATCAGCAGTTGGACGCATGCAAGTGTACCTTGCCACCCTGTATTTCAGTTATAGATATCTTATTATCTCAGTATATTCATTGTGCGAGTATTTTATTTACGATCGATACTTCGCGTCTGGATCACAACCGGGTGCAGACGTTCGTCGTAACGTCTTAGAATGAATGTTAGATGTTCGTAATACCCCGATGTACGTACCTGAGTATATCGACACCCCAGGACACACTCATACACTGTGATCGTGCCAGATTCCTGTATCCTGATACTGACATCATGACCAGAGACTGGGACGACCTTAGGGTCATATTTGTTGGTTTATTTATGTGTATAGAGACTGTTAGATAGAGGTTCAGGTTCAGCGCACCATCGTTGACCGCTTGGGAAGGGGAAGACAGTTACTAGACGTTTGGGCTCCTCTGCACGCGCTTATATATGTATATATAGTGACCCTATATTCTAGAGTAGTTGTATCACCCGTGTGACTCTGTGCTCGGAGCTATGGTACGCCCCGTGTGTCTCTGTGTTCGGAGCTACGGTTTTATTTTGGACAGCCCATGCATCGAACATTGTCTTTAAACTGTGTCACACTTGTTTGGTTATGATAGATTACCCCGTCATTGCACTTGTACTTTCTGTACTTGGTATGCTGTATTTTTGTACCTTGTTACGTCCCTCTGAGGACCTGGTTCCCTTCCAGGTTTAGGCGACGAGGATTACCCAGAGGAGTATGGTCCGGGTACGTATCCAGCAGCAGGACCCACTGCCGAGGATGAGGTCATTCCAGAGGACTTCGCCTGATCACTGGTAGTGACTCTTTCCTTGGGACGGTATTACTATCTAGTTATCTGATACCGTCCCAAGTTATCTTATTGCTTACTTTCATTCCAGTATTTTGTACTAGCGGGTTTGTTCCCGTGTGACCACTCTAGTATTTGTACTATAATATATTATCTTGTGACATTTCCTTTCTGCACATTAGTTGTTATGATTACCTCAATGTGCTCTTATATCTATTGTCTGTGGATGAGATTTAGATTGACTACTTATGTGTTATGTGTTGGGTTATTCATTGTACTTTACAGCTTAGGTGCACTCCGACGGGCCCATTAGATTGGGATGCCCGCCGAAGTGCGCTGCTGGCCATCGTCACGTGACTCGGTTCCTTATCTTTGGAATCGGGGCATGACAAGGTTTTTGTGGTGGCCCATGCAGGTCCGATATAAATCGTCTTGGTCACCTGACTGTGCCAAGCGAGCCTGCAAATTAGGAATAGATATTAGGAATCTCATCTACAAGTTTGAAACCTTCACATGACACCTCTATCTCGATATCTTTTACTGAATTGCATCTTGTTTATTTCCTCAACGCTGATCGCAGTCATGACTTTTTTTCAGAGTTATGAATCTCCGCAGCGGATGCGTCGCGCAGCCGGGCGATGTTCCCCGTGACCCAGGATCATCGGGGAACCGGAACTGGAGCAGGTCCTTCTGTTGACTCTAGCTCCCCTAGGACAGTCATCGGGGCAGCCCGAGGTACCTTCAGACGGGCATCAGACTCTGTATCAGGCAGGACCTGAGGATCAGAGGGCCCCGAGTCAAGAGGAGCAGCAACTACCACCACCTCCACCATTCCCACCCAGATGCCCTATATGCCATTCCCTGCAGGGCAACCCATGGATGGGACACAGATATTCCAGATGGTATATGCGATGATGCAGCCCCAACAGCAGGTCCAGCAGCAGGCTCAGCAGCAAGCCCAACAGCGCCTGGCTGAGACCCTGAGAGAGAGTATCGTGACGGCCTTGGGGCAGGCGTCACCGCCAGCACACCAGTCGACGATGGGGTCTGTCATAGACTTCCGTCGTATGATGCCACAACCTTTTGCTGGCATAGAGGAGCCGACAGAGGTCCATGCATAGCTCACCAGCATTCAGCACCAGCTGGAGGCTACCGACCTTCCCTGACACCGATGGATGACGGCCGTCAGGATGCAGCTCACTGGCAACGCGCATCACTGGTGGCTTTCAGAGGAGCAGCGTTTAGGACCAGACCGGGCCACGTAGGAAGAGTTCTCTAGGCTCTTCCAGGAGATGTACATACCCTCCACTGCCAGAGCAGAGCTTCGGGATAGATTTCAGAACCTCAGGCAAGGGAGTATGACGATAGAGGAATACAATGCTGAGTTCCTCCGCCTGAGCAGGTTTGTACTGTACCTGATCCCTACCGAGGAGGCAAAGGCCGAGAAGTTCTATGAAGGCCTGAGTTTCGAGACCCAGAGGTTTATCGGGTCCATAGCCCCTACCTTCTACTCCGAGGTATTACTAGCAGCATGACGCCAAGATCGCATCAACAAGATGGAGGCCAGCCTGAAGTGCTCCGGTGCGTCGTCATCAGCAGTTCGAGCCCTGCAGGGAGGACCTGCGAAGTATCCTCTAATACAGCAGCAACAGCAGAGAGCAGCACCCCTGCAGGGAGCAGTGGTTCACATATGCCATTTCTGCGGCAAGAGGGGACATTTATTGAGGGACCGTCGACGGAGGCTGGGCGTATGTTTGAGATATGGATCGGGCCAGCATGCCATCCGGGATTGCCCCGACCAGAGAGATCCAGTACAGATGGTTCATCGACCAGCCTTGCCAGCACCGAGGCCTTATCAGCAGCCTCCTGGACTGAGGTCGCCTTACGCAAGAGCTGGAGCACAGCGACCACCAGCACCAGAGGGAAATCAGAGGAGGCTACCCTTGGCCCCACAGGAAGATCGCTTCCAGCAGGCTCGACAGCAGTAGCCGAGGGCACCGAGACATGATTAGGCCTATGCGATGACTATAGAGGAGTCAGAGACAGCCGGAGAAGTGATCGCAGGTACTATCTTAGTAGCTTCATTACCAGCAGTAGTCCTATTTGATTCTAGTGCCACACACTCTTTTATAGCTGCTAGTTTCGTGGCCACCCATAGAATAGCCACTGTACCCCTTCTGAAGATCAAGAAGATTCTTACGGGAGGTAGAATAGTACCTGTTAGCGACACTTGTAGATCATGTTCAGTAGTTGTCTGCTGGCGAGAGATGCGTGCCCAATTTCTGGTCTTCTCTATGCCGGACTTTGACATTGTCCTAGGCATGGATTAGTTGAGTCAATACCACGCAACGCTAGATTGCCGTCGTGGTTGTGTCATCTTTAGACCCCCAGATCACCCAGAGTTTGAGTTTCTTCGGGGAGCCCGAGAGCATGGTGTCCAACCTACCCTAGCGATACACATTACAAAAGGTGAACCGATGTACCCTCACTTTATATCAGAATTTGAGGATGTGTTTCCAGAGGATCTCCCAGGACTACCAACTGACAGAGAGATCGAGTTCACTATAGAGTTGACTCCCGGAGCCGAGCCAGTTACTTCCCCCATTTACAGACTAGCACCGAAGGAGTTGGTTGAGTTGAAAGTCCAAGTAGATGATCTCTTAGATAAGGGTTTTATACGGACTAGTGTATCTCCATGGGGAGCACCTATTCTATTTGTACCGAAGAAGGATAGGACAGTATACTTGTGTATCGATTACATGGCGCTAAATGCTGTAACGATAAAGAACAAGTATCCACTGCCACGCATCAATGATTTGTTTGATCAGTTTAGTGGTGCATGTGTATTCTCGAAGATCGATCTCAGATCCGGTTATCATCAGATCAAGGTACGGAGAGAGAACATCCCAAAGACGGCCTTTCAAACGAAGTAAGGGCACTATGAGTTTTTAGTCATGCCATTTGGTTTAACCAATGCGCCAGCAGTATTTATGAGTCTGATGAACAATGTCTTCCATCAGTACTTAGATAAGTTTGTGGTGGTATTTATAGACGACATCTTGGTATATTCCAAGAGCCAGGAGGAGCATGAGAGACATCTCAGGATTGTGTTGGAGATGCTGAGACATGAGAGGCTGTACGCCAAGCTCAGCAAATATGAGTTCTGCTTGGATAGAGTACCATTTCTGGGACACATAATCATCGGAGATGGACTATCAATTAACCCGGAGAAGATAGCTGCAGTTGAGACATGGCCTACCCCTACATCAGTTACAGAGGTTAGGAGTTTCCTCGGACTTACCGGATATTATCGAAGGTTCATGGAAAACTTCTCGAGGATAGCTGCGCCTATGACGCGACTGACGCGTAAAGGCGAGGAGTTTATCTGGACCAACGAGTGTCAGGCGGCTTTCGATGAGCTGAAGAAGCGTCTGACATCAGCACCGATTTTGACACTACCTTCAGGATCAGGAGGATTTGTAGTGTACAGTGATGCGTCTGGGAGCGGATTAGGATGTGTACTGATGCAACACGGCAAGGTGATAGCCTATGCATCAAATAGCTAAGAGTTTATGAGAAAAACTATCCGACGCACGATCTAGAGCTAGCTGCAGTGATATTTGCACTAAAGCTATGGAGATACTACCTTTATGGTGAGCGTATTAAGATTTACACAGATCATAAAAGTCTAAAGTATGTCTATATGTAGAAGGAGCTCAACATGAGGCAGAGGCGCTGGCTAGAGTTGATGACAGATTATGATATTGAGTTGTAGTACTACCCTGGCAAGGCGAATATAGTAGCAGATGCCTTAAGCAGGAAGCCCATGGCATACTTTTTGACGACTCAGTGGCAATTGTTAGAGGATCTCCAGGAGCTTGGGATAGAGATTGTATTGCCAGGCATGGATGGACAGATGGCCAGTCTCGAGGTTCAGTCTACTTTGATTGAGAGGATCAAGGTAGCCCTGCCTACAGATGTGAGATTTTGACATCTACGAGAAAGGACAGAGGCCGGCATGCAGACGGGACTCAGGATTCATGAAGACGGAACCTTGAGGTATGGAGATCGCCTATACGTTCCGAGTGTCGAACTACACCAGGAGTTGATGACCGAGGCTCATAGCTCAATTTATTCTATTCATCCCGGGGGTACGAAGATGTACCGAGATTTGAGGCAATATTTCTGGTGGCATGGGATGAAGAGAGAGATTGCAAGATTCGTGGCGAGATATTTAGTTTGTCAGCAAGTCAAGGCTGAACATCAGAGGACTACAGGACTATTGCAGCCGCTTCCCATTCCCGAGTGAAAGTGGGAATACATTACTATGGACTTCATCACAGGATTCCCGTGGAGCCCTAGCAGGAAGGATGCAGTTTGGGTTATCGTAGACAGACTCACCAAGTCTGTACATTTCTTGCCCTTCAGAGTTAGGCAGTCCACGGAGATATTACCTAACACGTATATGAGGCAGATAGTACGACTATATGGAGTGCCTGTCTGCATCATATCGGATCGTGATTCCAGATTTATGTCATATTTTTGGCGGAGTATGCAGGAGAGTCTAGGAACTCGTCTCAAGTTCAGCACTGCATATCGTCCACAAACTGATGGCCAGTCAGAGCGCACGATACAAATATTAGAGGATATGTTGAGAGCGTGCATGATTGATTTTGGAGGATCTTGGGAGGACCATCTACACTTGGTGAAATTTTCCTACAATAACAGCTACCAGGCTAGCATACAGATAATACCTTATGAGGCACTGTACGGCAGGAAATGTAGGTCACCAGTAAGTTAGAGTGATGTGGGAGAGCGTCAGATACTTGGTCCAGAGTTGGTGACACAGACCGTGGAGAAAGTCAAGCAGATTCAGAGCCACCTGCGTGCAGCACAGGACAGGCAAAAACATTGGGCAGATGCGCACCGCAGACCTTTGGAGTTCAAGAAAGGTGATCATGTATTTTTGAAGATATCGCCTACTTGTGGTACCATCAGATTCGGAGGCAGAGGCAAGCTGAGTCCGAGGTACATCGGACCTTTTGACATCTTAGAATGAGTTGGTGAAGTGGATTATCGTCTTGCATTGCCTCCATCGTTAGTAGGAGTGCATGACGTATTTTACGTATCGCAGTTGAGGAGATACGTGGCAACCCTAGCCACGTGCTTGATCATTCGGAGATTACAGTTGGGCCTAGTCTATCTTACGTAGAGCAGCCAGTGGAGATACTCGATCACAGTGAGAAGACTTTTAGAGGTCAGACTATTCGATTGGTCAGAGTTGCATGGAAGCATCATTCGCCAGGTGAGTCTACCTGGAAGCGCGAGGATTCCATTCGACATCGTTTCCCTTATTTATTTGAGGACCAAGGTACGACTTTACGTACCATATTTGATTACTAGTTGTTTTTAAATTCTCTTAGCTATTATTGTGCTTTACTTTTAATTTTGGGGACAAAAGTTTTCTAAGTTGGGAAGGATGTAAACCCCCTCAAATATTTCTATAGATAGTTTGATATGGGTTAGAAAATTTTGGTTTAGCAACAGATGTTTGAGGTTTAGAGTAATGTTGCATATGTCTAATTATTTTAATTAAATCCTTGGCGCGCCCTACCATTGTTGAATTATTCGGATCCCAACATCGGCTCATAAATTCCAACAGACTGTTGTACTTTTGACTTGGCCCACCAAATTAGGCGTTGGACTTTTCCGTCACTCAAAATCAAATCCGTTGTGCCCTAAATAAATTGCACAATTTTTCGTAACTGAAATCCCATATTTAATTCTGTGTCGGACACCTGTATCGTTACCATCACTTTTAAGACACCAACTTAACCCGTCGAGCCGGACCAACTAAAGGGTCCAAGACTGACTCCAAGCCCGCACCATTTTGACCTTTGTGTCACTCCCAAATTGAGACCCCAAGTGCCCCCATTTAATTTAAAAGTGCGGGACATATTTATTCTAATTAAATCGGGGATACCAACTTTGACTAATTCTATTTTAATCCCCATTTAATTACAATGACCATTTATTTAAGCCCATGCCAAACACACAACACCCTCTCACCCTATAAAACACCAAACACCATTCCCCCCACAATTTTCCCATTATTTTATGTGTTTGTACAATTACCCAAACTTAAGGGGCTAAATTGCAAATGTTGTGACATGTGGCACACCCTCATTGGTCAAGGCCAAATGAAGAGGCCAATCCTCTTCTTTGACCGTGGTCAACATCCCTCCTCCCTTTCTTTTTCATGAAGAAACTATTTCATTCATGTGAAATCTCAACCCCACATTTGAAATGGGTAAATCTCTACCCTCCAATCCTCACAACCCATCCTATAAAATGTTACCATCCCTACACACAACCCCATGCCGGCCCTAATCCCCAAAACTTAGGGAATCACCCCTCTCTCTCTCTCCTCCCTCTCTACACTCAACCGAATCCTTCCCATTTTCTTCTTCTTCTTCCATTCTTCTTCTACCTTTATTCTTCTCCTTCCTTGGAGAACCGGTACTCCGGCCAACTGACCATTCTCCGGTGCCACCAATCCGGCGCAACCACGAGATCTCCGGCCTGCTGTCCGTTCATCCCTCGTCTCCGGCATCTACTAAACCACCGACGAGCTCGACACTCCGGCGTCCCCCACGAGCTCCTACACCAACAAGAGCCGACCTCCCCCCGCTTCCACTGTACCCTGGTCGACACCCCCGTTGTGCCAACTGACAGCACTGCCGAGCTCCTCCACCCTCGTCTTCATCATTCTCCGGTCGAGCCACCACCGCCTTCGATCGACGACCACCCCGTCGATCCCATTCACCCCGGCGCAGCCATTATCACCAACCACCGGCTTCGTTACTACCATCCCACGAGCCGCACCACCACCCTCTGGTATCCCCGTTCCTCGTCTCCGGCGAGCAACTCCCTCACCACCATCTGCCATAGCCACCACCACCATCTGCCATAGCCACCAGCCACCTCAACCCAACCACCGCACACCGTTATACCACCACCTCCAGTTTGTTCTCCGGCCAGCACTACCCTCCCGACCACCCTTCTTCGGCCATCACCCCCTCCGGCCAGCGAGCCTCGTCGAGGTATACGACTCCCTCCCCCTCTCTATGTTTATATATAATGTTAGGGTTTATATTGTGTAAGTGTAAGTGTAGTGTAGTGTATTTTTGAGTATGTATTAATGTAGGTTTAGTTTTGTGTTTACATAAGAAATTATAAAATGATAAAAGATTTTCATGGGAGTTTAGGGTTTGATTTTAACTAGATGTTCTGGATATTATACATGGTGGAAAAATGCTAAATCAATTAATTAAGGTTTAAAAATGATTTGAATAAGGACATGGAATATATATGCATGATGGATGGATTTGAGGCATAAATAATGAAGTGGGGATTTAAATCGCCAAATGAGATTTTTAGGTGTCGTCCTAATTAAATGCAAATTGATTTTTGTGGGAACATATTTAAATTATTAAGAGATAAGATTCTGATAATTGAACATTGATGAACACTGAGGAGCACGTGGTTGATTGTGAACTAGTGTGTAGTATAAAACCATTAATCGGTAATTTGGGGACTAGAGATTAATTATGGGTTAAATTAGAGTAGTACTTTTGTGATTCGGTAACAATGATATGAAATAGAAGGTTAATAAATTATTAATTGTGTATTTGAGGATGGTTTGATGATATTGCACAGATGATTAGTTTGATTTAATGTATCATACCAGTAGTCAACCGTGGTCAACCCTCTAGCGTATTGTCCCTGTGTCACTACCACATTCCGAAGACAGGGGTATTTTCGAATTTTTATAATATTTAATATTATGGTAGTTACAATTAAATAATTGCATGATAATATTTTTATTTAAATAATTATGTGATGTGTAATTGAATAAAGTATTAGATGCAGTGTTCATTTATTTTTTTTAGCTAGCAGACTAGACCTAGAAGCCCAGTAGATGACCACCTGTCCGAATTATAGAATTCTGGATTTTATTATTTTATTTGGAATTTACTTATTGGAGATTGTAATTAATTACTGTATTTTATTTAATATTTTTGCGTATTGCCTTTGCTTCGATATTTGGGACACTACCCTATCTTTTGTCTCCCAACAAACTTTACAATCTTACCCTAGACATGCCCGCCTTCCATTCTGCTATTTTTTGCAACTCATAATTATGCTCTCTATACCTTGTTTTTAGCTGCACAAAAATCATCGCGGACGTTATTTAATAAATTCCTATTTTTGTATCGTTGTGCGTTCCAATTGAAATTGGAGGCAATCTTGACCTATTTTTTGTGCGGCCCAAATTAGGGTAATATCCTGTTCTGAGTCTACTTCATTATTGGTATTGATGACTTGACCTGATTTTGGCCCCATGTACTCCTAATTAATTTTTGAACACAACTTGCATTTATTTCTAATTAAATTGAGGATACTATTTTAGCCAATTCTGAAATCCCAATTTAATTCCAGTGCCCTGCAAATTGAGCCCATACCGATCTTACAGCGCTCCCTGACCCTACAAAACACCGGACCCCGAATCGTCCGTCAAATTTTTGTCATTTTATGTGTTTGTGCAATTTCCCGAATTTAAGGGGCTAAGTTGCAATTATTCAATTATAGGTGTCATTACCCCATTGTCCAAGACCAATGGAAAGGTTATTTAATTATGGACCAAATTGCATTTTCCTCACATGAAATTTCCTTCATGAACAATCTGGGCCACCCATTTAATTGGTTGCATCCTCACCTTTGATTTACCACACCCTCATCCTATATAATGACATGTTACATCAACCCTAATCCCTAAAAAACCTAGGAAACCCCACCCTCCTCAAGCCTCCATCTCCTCTCTCCTACGTATGTAAATTCTTCTTCTCCTTCTTCTTCTTCTTTTACTTTTGAATTCAAATTCAAATAGTTAAGGGGGGGAAACTGGGATACTGTTCATCCCTGTGCTCTCCGGCCTCTTCCCGAGAGCCGACGACTCCCCGGCCGAGCCTGCTCCGGCAGGCGCTGCCCGACGCGCCCGGCGGCCGAAGCCCGCTGCTCCTCCCATACAGCCTCCGGCGAACCCCCTCACGATCTCCCTCCGCCTTGCTGCGACTGCTCCGGCCTCCCACCATTCCATTTCCCGCTGCAACTCCTCCCCGTATCACTCCCCTCCCCGACTCCGGTGGACATCCCCCTCCGACCGAGCCCGATTTCCTGCTGTGCTCCTCCACCCTGCTTCTCCGGCGGAGCCGAATTCATCCACCGTGAGCCCCCGGCTGCACCACATCACCTCTCCGGCGCGGTCCGACCATCTTCGTTGAGCCCGGCCCGCTGCTGTTCTTCCCCTCCTCCCCGTAGCACCCTCCGGCGGCCATCAGTCCGACGCTGCCACCACCACTCCCATCTCCACCCATCAGCCCGACTGTGCTCCTCCCAGCATCTACTGTCCCCGGCGGCCCTGTGCACTCCGGCGCTCCACGGCAGCACCCCGCTGCACATCCCCCCGACCATTCCCTGCTGTGAACCGACGGCTCCCTCTTCCTCTGCTCTTCCTCCCTCCGCCGGGCATCACCACCACCATCAGCCAGCCTCCGGTTCCCCGCAGCCGGCCTGCACTCCGGCCCACCACCCAACCTCTGTAAGTATTCTCCCTCCATCTTTATATATATATATATATGTATATACATAATGTATGTAGGCAAGTATGTAATGTATAGTATTTATAATTAATCTTATGAATGTGTATAGTAATATAATGAATGGTGGATATAAATTAATGTATATGTAAATTTCAGGATATGTAGGTGATTATTTATTGGTATTTTCTTATAATGTGTATTTAATAGAGTATATGTTTAATATAATTGATATATACGTATTTAGTATTGATCGGTGTATATGTATATATACTTAGTATATATATGTATAAACGTATTCTGGTGTGTGCGTGTGTTTCATTTAATATATATATATGTATTTTGGTATAAAAATATATATAAGGTTTGGTATATGTATATATATTTTGTATATATATACTTAGTATATTTTCAAATATGTATAAAGAGTATAAGTGTATATATTAGTATATATATATTTTGTACATACATTTAATATACTTTCAATATATATGTGATTGGTATATATAAATACGTGTTCTGCTATGTGTATTAAATATGTATTATTTTGGTATAATTATACATTGGTAAAATATATTAATTTAATACATTTTTGGTATAAATATGTGTACCTATATATATATGTATAAACATATTTTGGTATATTTACCTGTATATAGTATAATTATTATTTTGGTACAAATATATATGTGTATATATATTTTGTATGGGTATATGTTTAATAAAACGTATATTTGGTATATCTATATATATACTTGTGTACATATAGAGTATGAGTATATTTTTATTTAGTGTATATAAATGTATAAATGTATATATATTCTTAAATAATGGGTGATGTATAATTTTTCACATAAAGAAAATATATTTCCATTCATGTACATACAGTTTTACCTATCTTGTATATACTTTGGAATAACAATATATAGGTATTATGTTTAATTATTAACAATATATTTAATTGATGAATATACTAGATGACCCTAGTTGACTAGTGCCCTGCCTAGCATGGCCCTGAGGCCAGTGTTTTGACTGTGTGTTAGCGTAGCTTCTGATGCAAATGTTATATTGTGTTATGTCTATAGGACTGTTGGTTTACCCAGGGGATACTCTGGAATAGGACATCCATAATTACCAGCTAAGGACCCAAGGCAAGTACATTCTCTGATAATTTCCAATTCCTTGATAATTTTTATAAATTAAATAATCATGAAATGTTACATCTGAATTCTTGACACTGTGTTACACGGACTAGTATAGCTTGGATCTGCAGTCATGAGATGTTACATTGATTATCGTATTGACATTGTACACGACATGTATATTAGACATCGTACATGATAGATTGGACTTGCTCGTGTGTCGTGATGTGTCATGGTTGGATCCACAGTACTAGTTGGGGACGGGGAAGTAGTTAGTAAGAAATGTGATCATAACCTCTTATTGTAATGTAGAACAATGTAAGTGTTAATCATGCTCTTTACCCATGATTAGCCAGGCCCTGTAGCTATCGTACATGTTCCCAAGCCGATCATATTTTGAAACTACTATTTCAAACACTTAGAATAGATTACAGTTCTCTATTTAAATCATATACTACATCACCCATATATGATGCTGTTCATTGTTCTTTTTATTTTCATACATGCACTGACTGTATCATATTGTCTATTGCCTGTCTCTTTACATTGCCTGTCTCTCTTTTATTGCCATTGCATTTATTTTACTATCTTCTCAGTAGCTAGCATCGCATGTTTATTGCTTTATAGTCCTTATCAATTTAATGGAACTGTTATTTGAGATTGTACTTTGCTCCTTCCTGACTGGAAACATTTTTCCAGACTATGCCTTAGAGGATCGGTAGCCAATACTTTATGGACCATATGGTGAGTAGCTGCACTTGGGCTTGATAGTTAGTTGTGATTCCGAGAGGTCTAGCTGGAATTACTATATTTTAGTTAGTTCTTTCAGTAGACTATTTGGTACCGGATTTATCTCCGACAATTTTATTGAGACTTGGATATTGTTGAGTTTGATTATTATCTTAGACTTGTGTTGTATTAAATTTTGTTTCGCTATCTTATCGTGCTGTAATCCTGTGATTGAGTATGTGTTCATTTTATTTGTGTCATCCATGCCTCCTTATGGAGATTGGATGCTTGTGTGAGATTGGCTAGATAGTATCAAGACCTTGACAGCGTTCTACCGCCGATGCTGCGGCGTAGGCTGGACGTACTCGCGTACTCGTGCCCCAATTCCGGGTGCGGGTCGTGACACATTTTTAGTGGTGGCCCATGCAGGTCAGACTTCGCAAGTTGTGCGATGTCGTAGTAGTGTGGCATCTTTGTTACACTATTGCGTGCCTGCGATAGGATCTAGGACATAGGATACTAGGACGAGAGCGAATACTCAATCACAATTCCTTGAGAGATTCCTGGGATGACCCCTGAGAATCTTGTTATAATTTCCAATTTAAATCATTCCCTTGTTCTGTCCATTCTCACTTGTTGATTGTTGATTAGTTATTAAATTAGGATTTTGGTTTCATAGTAGGGTTTGATTTCATATCAAGATAAAATTTGTAGACTAATTTATGGTATTAACTGATGACACATGACGATGAGGACAGTGAAAATGATTAACATTAGAGCTATTGGACTACAGAAGGTGGATTTAAATTTTAAATTGAGGATTGAAAATAAATTTCAAATTCTTAAATTTTGAGAAGTCGAGATATTATGTTATTAAAATTTTATTTTTGAGGAATTCAGATTCAATTTGATGAACCTAGACAAGCTGTAAGGATTTTGGAAATTGATAAAAATTTTTACTTCAGTATTTAGATAATTGGTCTTGAGGAAGGTATATGTATTATACTTTAAAATTTATTCAAGGAGTTATTTTCAGGAATTTCATTTGAGGTATTCAAGGAGTTATTTTCAGGAATTTCATTTGAGGATAAAATCTTATAGTGAGAGAGAGATATTAGTAAATAGTAGATGAGGTGCATATGTAAGGATATGTTGGCTTGCGCATGATTGAGATCTCACTACCAACTGGCTTAGGTGTTCATCTAGGATTGTATTGGAGAGAGAGCAGTACTTAGTATGATGTGTTGTATTTGATATGCACTTGAGTGATAAGGATAACTAGTATCAGCGATTGCAGTAGGTAAGAAAGCTAGCAGTGAGTGTGCTTATAGTAGAACTGTAGTACCTAGGGGATAGATGTATCAGACCATGGATGCATCTTTGACTTGTGCAATCATAACTAGGATTTTTTTCCTTTCAATCTATTTATCTTAAATGTTGCTTCTTTAGAACTGTACTGTCCTTCCTTGATGATATCGTATTTTGCCTAAATTGATTCCTTGGGATCTGTCTTCAGGATGTCGCCGCAGACACGGTCTATGAGAGCGGGAACATCAGCTTTAGAGGGGCCTGTCACCTCTCCACCTGAGGGACAGACAGCCGTAGTTCCTCCTACATCTCCAATGCACGTAGGAGTGTCTGCACTTTTCGGGGATCCTTCTCCCCCACCTGCTCAGAGGATTGCCGCAGCTGTGACGGACAACCTTCCTCCTCCACCGACTCCGATTCCCGGAGGTTCGCCCATTGATGGGACGCAGATGTTTACCTTGATCCAGGGCATGGTAGATGCCCAGAGAGTGACGACAGACGCTCAGCGAGTTCAAGCTGAAGCTCAGAGGGTGCAAGCAGAAGCGCACCAGGCACAAACCAAGCTGATGAGAGAAAGCATGGAGAATGCTCATCAAGTGACTCTCCAAGCTTTGGAGAAAGTAGCACAGTACCAGCAGTTTCCTGGCCAGCAACAGCAGAGATCAGGCACTATAGTGGATTTCAAAAGGATGATGCCTCGAGAGTTCAAAGGCACTGAAGGGATACTCTACGCTGACGACTGGCTAGAGGATATAGAAAGGAGCCTGCGATTGACCCAGATTCCAGAGAACTTGCAGATAGAAGCCGCTGGCAGTCAGATGTTCGATATCGCACTCACGTGGTATCGCACGGAGCCGAGAATTACTGCACAAGGACTTACTTGGAAGACTTTCAAGGAGCTCTTCAAGGAGAAGTTCTTTCCCGACGTGGCATTGGGAACCTTGGAAAGTCAGTTTCATGACTTAGTTCGAGGAAACATGTCGGTCGACGAGTACGCTGCAGAATTCTGTAGATTGAGCCATTTTGCATCGTCTATGATTCGGGACCCAGGAGATCGAGCCCAGAAATTTAGAAAGGGACTGACAAGAGAGATTAGGTCGCGCACTTCTGGACGTCGTACCGCTACCTATGAGGCTATCTTGATGGATGTCCAGATTGCAGAAGAGGATCTGGATCTCAGGCCTAAGAGGAGTCACAATACTTTTGGAGATACGAATGGTAGCACAGGACCAGCCAAGCATCCCCGTATTCAACACCAACAGCAGTACCCAGTACCATTTCATAGTCAGCAACAACTATGGACATTTCAGCATCCACCGCAGTACCTAGCACCAGTTCCTATCCAGCAACGTCCATGGGCATATCAGTATCAACAACAGTACCAGGCACCAGTCCGTGTTCAACAGAATCAGCAACAGCCTCCAAGAGAGACACGGCAGACTTGTCATTTCTGTAAGAAGCCAGGTCACCTTTGGGAGAGCTGTAGAACGAGACTAGGACTCTGTTTGCACTGCGGCGCTGCGGGACATCGAGTAAGGGATTGTCTTCTAGCCCCTTATCTTCCCGGCCAGCGCGCAGCTTCAGATTATAGAGATCCAGTTAGGCTACCTGTGGAACCGTATATTGCTCAGCACCCGCGAAGGGAACCACCCCAGCAGGGCGGGGCATTTGCGATGACGGTCGAGGAGACCGATACTACAGGTAATGTATTAGCAGGTTTTGTTCTTTCCTTCCATCTGTTCCTATCTATTTGATTGATTGACTGATACCTTAGTACCGTAGCTTGTATGCATGATTTCTTGTTAGAATGTAGTTAGTAGCACACCCTGATGCAAAGACTGCAATACCATGACAAAGACACCATGACCATACATATTTCCCTTAGATTGCATGTTGTATGATTATAGGAAAGATTTTCTTGGACCATGATTATTGGGGTTTGACCATGACGAAGATTCATGAAGGGGTTATGACTTAACAAGAGAGACAAGATGATTAAAATTCGAGGATAAGTATCGATTTAAATAGAGGGTTAAGAAATTAACATGGCATAATTGGTGGTTTATTAATTCCAGGAAGATTATAATATGATTAAATTGGTTATTAAATTCGAAAATTTTGGGAGATTTATCAATATATTTATTTAATTGCAAGTTATGAATTTTAGATGGGATGTTACAATTAGAGAATCTTAGGTATCACATTGTTAAGTATTTCGAGGAAAGAGGAAATCGAGGAATAAAATTTTTGATGGACCTATGTTTGAATTCAAACTTTTTGGACGAGATTATATTTTTATATATGTGCATTGATTAAAATCAAGTTAGAGGAGTGGATATTAAATTCCGAGTATGGAATTATTAACTAAAAACTTTCGGGATTTTTTTTTGATAAAAATGGACTTTGATTCTATTTCGAGGATTTTCCAGGTTATGCAATAATTTCAGAATTTTTGACAAATTGTGAAAAGACCTTGTGGATTATTAACTGATTTCGTGGTTGAAGAATTTAAAATTTTGAGAGAAATAATAATGTGTATGATTAAATGCTACTTTGAGGATTCTGAATTTCGAGGACGAAATTCTTTTAAGGTGGGTAGACTTGTCACTACCACATTCCGAAGACAGGGGTATTTTCGAATTTTTACAATATTTAATATTATGGTAGTTACAATTAAATAATTGCATGATAATATTTTTATTTAAATAATTATGTGATGTGTAATTGAATATAGTATTAGATGCAGTGTTCATTTATTTTTTTTAGCTAGCAGACTAGACCTAGAAGCCCAGTAGATGACCACCTGTCCGAATTATAGAATTCTGGATTTTATTATTTTATTTGGAATTTACTTATTGGAGATTGTAATTAATTACTGTATTTTGTTTAATATTTTTGCGCATTGCCTTTGCTTCGATATTTGGGACACTACCCTATCTTTTGTCTCCCAACAAACTTTACAATCTTGCCCTAGACATGCCCGCCTTCCATTCTGCTATTTTTTGCAACTCATAATTATGCTCTCTGTACCTTGTTTTTAGCCGCACAAAAATCGTCGCGGACGTTATTTAATAAATTCCTATTTTTGTATCGTTGTGCGTTCCAATTGAAATTGGAGGCAATCTTGATCTATTTTTCGTGCGGCCCAAATTAGGGTAATATCCTGTTCTGAGTCTACTTCATTATTGGTATTGATGACCTGACCTGATTTTGGCCCCATGTACTCCTAATTAATTTTTGAACACAACTTGCATTTATTTCTAATTAAATTGAGGATACTATTTTAGCCAATTCTGAAATCCCAATTTAATTCCAGTGCCCTGCAAATTGAGCCCATACCGATCTTACAGCGCCCCCTGACCCTACAAAACACCGGACCCCGAATCGCCCGTCAAATTTTCGTCATTTTATGTGTTTGTGCAATTTTTCGAATTTAAGGGGCTAAGTTGCAATTATTCAATTATAGGTGTCATTACCCCATTGTCCAAGACCAATGGAAAGGTTATTTAATTGTGGACCAAATTGCATTTTCCCCACATGAAATTTCCTTCATGAACAATCTGGGCCACCCATTTAATTGGTTGCATCCTCACCTTTGATTTACCATACCCTCATCCTATATAATGACATGTTACATCAACCCTAATCCCTAGAAAACCTAGGAAACCCCACCCTCCTCAAGCCTCCATCTCCTCTCTCCTACGTATGTAAATTCTTCTTCTCCTTCTTCTTCTTCTTCTTTTACTTTTGAATTCAAATAGTTAAGGGGGGAAACTGGGATACTGTTCATCCCTGTGCTCTCCGGCCTCTTCCCGAGAGCCGACGACTCCCCGGCCGAGCCTGCTCCGGCAGGCGCTGCCCGACGCGCCCGGCGGCCGAAGCCCGCTGCTCCTCCCATACAGCCTCCGGCGAACCCCCTCACGATCTCCCTCCGCCTTGCTGCGACTGCTCCGGCCTCCCACCATTCCATTTCCCGCTGCAACTCCTCCCCGTATCACTCCCCTCTCCGACTCCGGTGGACATTCCCCTCCGACCGAGCCCGATTTCCTGCTGTGCTCCTCCACCCTGCTTCTCCGGCGGAGCCGAATTCATCCACCGTGAGCCCCCGGCTGCACCATATCACCTCTCCGGCGCGGTCCGGCCATCTTCGTTGAGCCCGGCCCACTGCTGTTCTTCCCCTCCTCCTCGTAGCACCCTCCGGCGGCCATCAGTCCGACGCTGCCACTACCACTCCCATCTCCACCCATCAGCCCGGCTGTTCTCCTCCCAGCATCTACTGTCCCCGGCGGCCCTGTGCACTCCGGCGCTCCATGGCAGCACCCCGCTACACATCCCCCCGACCATTCCCTGCTGTGAACCGACGGCTCCCTCTTCCTCTGCTCTTCCTTCCTCCGCCGGGCATCACCACCACCATCAACCGGCCTCCAGTTCCCCGCAGCCGGCCTGCACTCCGGCCAACCACCCAACCTCTGTAAGTATTCTCCCTCCTTCTTTATATATATATATATGTATATACATAATGTATGTAGGCAAGTATGTAATGTATAGTATTTATTATTAATCTTATGAATGTGTATAGTAATATAATGAATGGTGGATATAAATTAATGTATATGTAAATTTCAGGATATGTAGGTGATTATTTATTGGTATTTTCTTATAATGTGTATTTAATAGAGTATATGTTTAATATAATTGATATATACGTATTTAGTACGTATTTAGTATTGATCGGTGTATATGTATATATACTTAGTATATATATGTATAAACGTATTCTGGTGTGTGCGTGTGTTTCATTTAATATATATATATGTATTTTGGTATAAAAATATATATAAGGTTTGGTATATGTATATATATTTTGTATATATATACTTAGTATATTTTCAAATATGTATAAAGAGTATAAGTGTATATATTAATATATATATATTTTGTACATACATTTAATATACTTTCAATATATATGTGATTGGTATATATAAATACGTGTTCTGCTATGTGTATTAAATATGTATTATTTTGGTATAATTATACATTGGTAAAATATATTAATTTAATACATTTTTGGTATAAATATGTGTACCTATATATATATGTATAAACATATTTTGGTATATTTACCTGTATATAGTATAATTATTATTTTGGTACAAATATATATGTGTATATATATTTTGTATGGGTACATGTTTAATAAAACATATATTTGGTATATCTATATATATACTTGTGTACATATAGAGTATGAGTATATTTTTATTTAGTGTATATAAATGTATAAATGTATATATATATTCTTAAATAATGGGTGATGTATAATTTTTCACATAAAGAAAATATATTTCCATTCATGTACATACAGTTTTACCTATCTTGTATATACTTTGAAATAACAATATATAGGTATTATGTTTAATTATTAACAATATGTTTAATTGATGAATATACTAGATGACCCTAGTTGACTAGTGCCCTGCCTGGCATGGCCTTGAGGCCAGTGTTTTGACTGTGTGTTAGCGTAGCTTCTGATGCAAATGTTATATTGTGTTATGTCTATAGGACTGTTGGTTTACCCAGGGGATACTCTGGAACAGGACATCCATAATTACCAGCTAAGGACCCAAGGCAAGTACATTCTCTGATAATTTCCAATTCCTTGATAATTTTTATAAATTAAATAATCATGAAATATTACATCTGAATCCTTGACACTGTGTTACACGGACTAGTATAGCTTGGATCTGCAGTCATGAGATGTTACATTGATTATCGTATTGACATTGTACACGACATGTATATTAGACATCGTACATGATAGATTGGACTTGCTTGTGTATCGTGACGTGTCATGGTTGGATCCACAGTACTAGTTGGGGGCGGGGAAGTAGTTAGTAAGAAATGTGATCATAACCTCTTATTGTAATGTAGAACAATGTAAGTGTTAATCATGCTCTTCACCCATGATTATCCAGGCCCTGTAGCTATCGTACATGTTCCCAAGCCGATCACATTTTGAAACTACTATTTCAAACACTTAGAATAGATTACAGTTCTCTATTTAAATCATATACTACATCACCCGTATATGATGCTGTTCATTGTTCTTTTTATTTTCATACATGCACTGACTGTATCATATTGTCTATTGCCTGTCTCTTTACATTGCCTGTCTCTCTTTTATTGCCATTGCATTTATTTCACTATCTTCTCAGTAGCTAGCATCGCATGTTTATTGCTTTATAGTCCTTATCAATTTAATGGAACTGTTATTTGAGATTGTACTTTGCTCCTTCCTGACTGGAAACATTTTTCCAGACTATGCCTTAGAGGATCGGTAGCCAACACTTTATGGACCATATGGTGAGTAGCTGCACTTGGGCTTGATAGTTAGTTGTGATTCCGAGAGGTCTAGCCGGAATTACTATATTTTAGTTAGTTCTTTCAGTAGACTATTTGGTACCGGATTTGTCTTCGGCAATTTTATTGAGACTTGGATATTGTTGAGTTTGATTATTATCTTAGACTTGTGTTGTATTAAATTTTGTTTCGCTATCTTATCGTGCTGTAATCCTGTGATTGAGTATGTGTTCATTTTATTTGTGTCATCCATGCCTCCTTATGGAGATTGGATGCTTGTGTGAGATTGGCTAGATAGTATCAAGACCTTGACAGCGTTCTACCGCCGATGCTGCGGCGTAGGCTGGACGTACTCGCGTACTCGTGCCCCAATTTTGGGTGCGAGTCGTGACACCCTGTGAGTTGTAGCTGAGTCTGAGCATATGTATAGACGTGTGACACATCCCTGTTTGCTGCATGATATTTTATTGATTGAGTTTGTATCTCATCTCTAGGTACTACGGGACCTGAGGACTTGGACGTAGTACCGGATCCCCGTCATCAGCAGCCGGACGCAGGCAAGTGTACCTTGCCACCCTATATTTCAGTTATAGATATCTTATTGTCTCAGTATGTATATTATGCGCGTATTTTGTTTACGATCGATACTTCGCATCTGGATCACAACCGGGTACAGACATTCGTCGTAACGTCTTGGAATGAATGTTAGATGTTCGTAACACCTTGATGTACGTACCTGAGTATATCGATACCCCAGGACATACTCATACACTGTGATCGTACCAGATTCCTGTATCCTGATACTGACATCATGACCAGAGACTGGGATGACCTTAGGGTCACATCTGTTGGTTTATTTCTGTATGTAGAGACTGTTAGATAGAGGTTCAGGTTTAGCGCACCATCGTTGACCGCTTGGGAAGGAGAAGACAGTTACTAGACGTTTGGGCTCCTCTCCACATGCTTATATATGTATATATTGTGATCCTATATTCTAAAGTGGTTGTATCACCCGTGTGACTCTGTGCTCGGAGCTACGGTATACCCTGTGTGTCTCTGTGTTCGGAGCTACAGTTTTATTTTGGACATCCCACGCGTCGAACATTGTCTTTAAACTGTGTCACACTTATTTGGTTATGATAGATTACCCCGTCGTTGCACTTGTGCTTTCTGTTATACTTGCCATGTTGTATTTTTGTACCTTGTTATGTCCCTCTGAGGACCTGGTTCCCTTCCAGGTTTAGACGACGAGGATTATCCAGAGGAGTACGGTCCGGGTACGTATCCAGCAGCAGGACCCACTACCGAGGACGAGGTCATTCCAGAGGACTTTGCCTGATCACTGGTAGTGACTCTTTCCTTGGGACGGTATTACTATCTAGTTATCTGATGCCGTCCTAAGTTATCTTATTGCTTACATTCGTTCCAGTATTTTGTACTAGCGGGTTTGTTCCCGTGTGACTACTCTAGTATTTGTACTATGATACATTATCTTGTGACATTTTCTTTCTGCACATTAGTTGTTGTGATTACCTCAATGTGCTCTTATATCTGTTGCCTGTGGATGAGATTTAGATTGACTACTTGTGTGTTATGTGTTGGGTTATTCATTGTACTTTACAGCTTAGGTGCACTCCGACGGGCCCATTAGATTGGGATGCCCGCCGAAGTGTGCTGCTGGCCATTGTCTCGTGACTTGGTTCCTTATCTTTGGAACCGGGGCATGACATTGGAGCAGTATATGGAAGAACTTATAGGTTCGGGACTATATAATGTCGTATTGGCAACTTGCTACGGCCTTGCACCCAATTACCTTATGTTCTTAGCTTTAGCGGAACGATACAATGCTTGCACTGGGACAATTTCTACTCCATACGGCGAACTTGGGTTTGCATTACATAAAATACGAGCAATATCAGATTTGTCGATGGAGACTGACTCTGGCACCTACGAAGAATATGTGCCGACTAGTAAGGATCTTGAAGACATGGCGAAGAAAGAGCCTCGTCTTGTTGAAGTATACATGAGTTACTATGCCACTACTTGGCTTGTAATCATTATTACAAGACTGACTCTGGCACCGTCTACGTTAGGAAGTGGTATAATTACCTCTTCAACAACCAATCAAAGGATGATGAGGCCATTGAGATCCAGCCAATTCGACCATTGAGCGCAAGTAGAGTCGAAGAACTTATGAGAGACCACAAAGCTGGCGATAAATATTTTGATGAACCTATAAGTAATTTCACAGTTGGAACTTTTGTTGTCAGTTACCTCAGGCAATATGCAAAGAGATTTTATCAGAAGCTCTGCTGGCTGGGTTCTTTTCTTTATGGATCCATCGGTGGATAGTTCATAGAAGTTCCAGTTCAGTGGATCATCTTCATAGGAATGTCCATGAACCAAAATTTCCATGAACTACCCACCGATGGAGCCATAAAGAAAAAAACTCAGCCAACAATGCTTCTGATAAAATCTCAAGCACAAGTTGGCCCTTTTACCGGCCATGGTGTGCCGTTTGAATGTTGGCTTTCGAGAACTCACCAGCAACCTAGTAGCAGAGCCCGTACGAAAGGAGTTTCCCAGAACTGAGCTTCCTGTCACGTACTTAATGGGATGAATAATACTGCATAACAACAGTTTGATGGCTCCCAGTTTAAGCAGCGATGATGACACAGAGCACGTTGTCACGACCCGCACCCGAAATTTGGGCATGAGTCATGGGTACGTCCAGCCTACGCCGCAGCATCGGCGGTAGATCGCTGTCTAGGTCTCAACATATAATATATCCTGTCAATAGTCTCAACTCCGTACGGAGGACAATGATAAAATCCACAGTTCTATAATATACTCAATCACAAGCTATAAGAAATAATGGCACGATGGGAATAGAAAAGAGTTCTAATAAAAACAACCACAATAATCCAACTCAAATCCTGGGTCTAAATGACCTCACAAAGTCACAAAATAATAAATACAATTCAGTCTTTGTCTAAAACAATAATTGCAGAAAAACAGTCTAAGTGCAGCCATGTAAGTTCTCCTCTAGGATAGGCAACTCCTCTGGGATTTCCGGAGTGAAATCTCCCTCTAATTTTGGGCCGTAATGGTGGGGCATAAGTTCTCCAGGTCCTCTGAAAAATGTTATCCAGTCAGGATTGGAGCGAAGCACAAACACTAACAGCAGTTTCATTAAATTAACAAAGACTATAACAGTGTAAGAAATACAAGATGAAAATAAATGCTGGAAATATAAAGTACTGGAGAAAATGGAAATAGGCAATAGAGCATCTAGCAATGAACAATAGACAGTGAATGCTAGAACAAGTGAATCTGAATAAAATAGACATCTAGCTAAGTGTTTGAATTATCAGTTTATTATGTGATCGGCTTGGGACTAGATCAGGCTGGTTATATATGATTGGCTATGATTCTTGAAGGTCAGGCTAACCATATGGTTAGCTATGATGCATGATAATGGTCAGGCTAATCATATATAACAGCTATGAGGCATGATAATGGTCAGGCTGCACCCGACGTGAGAAGTGGGGTGAGCTATGATGCATGATAAGTTTGGATATGATCACATAATCAACTAATAGTTCCCCATCCCCCAGCTAGCACGATGGATTCCAATCACGACTCCTCATGATGGGGATCTAGGGTGCTAACCCGTGTATCCATAGTGTCGGAATCAAGTATGTAATACACTACAATTTATAGAAGTAATCAACAATAAAAACTGTCAGAGAATGTACTCGCCTGTGGTCCTGAGCAAGGTGTGAGGATCGATGTCCAAAGTGAGATCACAATGACCTATATAAGATATCAATGTCAAAATAATGTCCTTGAGTGATAATTAGGTCAAAATGTAAGTAAGTGTTTTCTAGGTCTAACTAGGTCTGAATAGTAAATTCTTGGTAGTATCAGTCTACACCTAGGTTTCTAGGTTGATTTCCAGGCTAAGCTAGTTAATATATCCAGATTAAATATATGGTTATCTTATTTCCATGTCTACTAGGGTTATCTAGTATCTACATACCATAGACCTACTTGTTATTTCTGACATACCTTCATACCAACTCTGAACTCAGACCTACACCTCTACCCACCTACACACTGAACTGAACTTCACTGCTCACACACAGACACACATAAGCCACACACACAGTTATATACTGATACACACTCTAGAACTCAGGAATGCAGGTATTCACACTGATGTTTGACCCAGGGACACACCTCACTGGTACTTACTAACCTAATGCACACAGGTACTAACCTATTAGAGAATAATACTGAAACACACAGGTACAAGTATCTCACCCAGTTCACAGCCACACTCACACACAAGGTAGACAAACACTCTCCTCCCCATCTCTGATACACACAGACACACATAGGTATCTCACTGCACTCACACAGGTTTTGGGATACTCACACATGTACACAGGTTTTCCCCACACTGGCACATACACAGATTTGTGCACTGCTCTTCACACAGGTATTGCACACACTGGTTGGTCACCTATGACTCACTCACACACAAGTAAACACACTCTAGACACTTGCATAAACTGACACACTAACACTCTTTATTCACAGATACTATAATACACACAGTTTCTCAATCCTGCACACACACCCTGAAATCTGAACTACCCTTTACACCCAGGCACTTAGCTAATACCTAGACACATATTGATATACACTGAGACACTTAGGTTCAAACACTGTAACATATACACACAGAAGTTTAACACACAGCCACTTAACTAGGCTCACACACAGTATACACTGAACACACAGGTTAGACACTAGCTACTGATATACTAGGAACTGCACAGTACACACCCACAGAAATATAAATTGAAACCAAGAACTCATACACCCAGATACTCTAATTTGCACATCTGCACTCACAGCATACTGATACATACACACAGTTCACAGCTCAAATACTGAACATAAAACCTTACACACACCTGATATAATCTGATACACTGCATACCTGGTTAACTCACTGATAATATAGGTAATCACTGAGATACACAGCACTGCCTAACCTATCTATTGATACACAGCCAAAAACATATGCACACACACACTGAACTGCTCCCAGACTTTCCCCCCACACATACTGACACAGTTCAGATCTCCCAACTCACCCTGCACACAGGTACCCACAAACCACAGCCCGACTGCACAGGGAAGATCCCCCACAGTGCACACAGCACAGCCACAGAACAGTCCTAAACCCGACTGCATTGCACATCTCAAATCATCAACTGTACAGGGAAAAATCCAACACATAGCTGACAACTCTAGAATTACTTTATGGATATAGTTGTATGTCAAAATATGCAGATATAAGAATACATTAGATGGGTAAAACCTTAAGGGCATATCACCAAACACTTGGTGTGCAGAAAACGAATCCCTACTAAAACTTCCTGAAAAACCCAAATCAAACCCCTAAAACGAAATCTATACTTACACTTAAGAGAGGTAATCGAGACTACACGAAATCCCTAGGGTTTGGGTTCCAGAATTTTGGGGAAACATCCGTAGGTCACCAAAACCCAAGTTCACCTAGGTCTTCATGTAGAGTCTCAGAAATCAAAACCTAAACATCAAGGTAGGTTTCCTAATGGCCAAAAACAAGGAAAACAGAATATAATTGAATTAAAATAGGGTTTTACCTAGGGAGATGGTTTCTTCAATAGAGGTTCTCCTTCTCCAAGTATTCTTGACCCAACCCCTTACTTCTCTTTGCTTTGGAGGAGGAAAGTGAATTCCTAGGGCTTGAGATTTCTAAAAATTGTGGGAGGGAATGGTTTTTCTTTAATGGAGGCTAGGTTTAGGTTTTCTTCATGAAGGAAGAGAGGGTTCCCTTTTATATTAAAACCAAGCTAGGGTTTCTAATGCATAGTTTAGGTTAAACCCCCTATGTTAGGTCATGAAGAACTCAATTAATTCAGGTTTAGTCATTCTAGGGTTGGAGGTCCAAACCTAAAATTGAATTCTAGGGTTTCTCTAGAATTAGGTTTACAAATTAGGGTTTACTCATTAGGGTTTGTCCTAATGAGTTCTAGGGTTTGACCTAAAACCAAACATCACTAACAATATATAAATAGTTTATATAACTTAGCAGATTAATTAAATGCATAATTATTCAAAATAGTGAAATTACACAAATGCCCTTATTTGGAAATATGGTAGTGACAAGTCTACCCTCCTAAAAGAAATTTTGTCCTCGAAATTAGACTAAACTAGAACAAGAATAAAATCAAAAAAGGAAATACCTCAAGTCTAGAAGAGATATGGGTATTGCTCGCGCATTTCGTCCTCTCTCTCCCAGGTAGACTCCCCTGGAGAGTGATGTCTCCATGCAACACGAACCAAAGGAATAGTTTGGTTCCGCAACACCTTCTCTCTGTGGTCCAAGATCTCTACGGGCTGCTAAGGGTAGCTGAGCGTCGGACCAACCTTAATCTCTGAGTGATCAAGTACGTGACTAGGGTCTGCCACGTACCGTCTCAGCTGCGACACGTGGAACACATCATGCACTCCCTCTAACGCAGGCGGTAAGTCTAGTCTATACGCCACTGCACCTACCCTTGCAAGAATACCGAAGGGTCCGATATAGCGTGGGCTAAGCTTCCCGCCTCTGCCAAAACGAATCGTACCACGCGTCGGAGAAATCCGTAGGAACACTAGATCGCCAACCTGAAACTCAAGGGGTCTACGGTGGCTGTCGGCCCAATGCCGCTGTCTGTCCTGCGCTACTCGCAGTCTGTCTCTGATAAGCTTCACCTTTTCTGCTGCATCCACGACCATTTCTGGTCCTAGCAAGGCTCTCTCTCCAACGTCGTCCCAAGATAACGGTGTACGACACCTCCTTCCATAAAGAGCCTCAAATGGTGACATCTCGATGCTGGCCTGGTAGCTGTTGTTGTAAGCAAACTCTACCAGGTGCAGATGATCCTCCCAAGAACCTCCGAGATCTAGAACACAAGTACGTAGCATATCCTCGAGAGTCTGAATAGTCCTTTCAGACTGCCCGTCTGTCTGGGGGTGATATGCGGTACTGAACTTGAGCTGAGTGCCTAAGCTAGCCTGCAGACTCCTCCAGAAGTGGGAAGTAAAACGGCTATCCCGATCCGAGACGATGCTCACAGTAACTCCATGAAGTCTAACGATCTGTCGCACGTACATCTCTGCTAGCCTCTCTGTCGACGTGCCCACCTTGAAAGGTAAGAAATGGGCTGATTTGGTCAACCTGTCCACGATGACCCAAATCGCGTCCTTCCCTCCTGGAGAACGTGGAAGCCCTGAAACGAAATCCATGGTCACGTGCTCCCATTTCCATTCTGGAATCGGTAAAGGTTGAAGCAAACCACCTGGCCTCTGCCGGTCTGCCTTTACCTGCTGGCACACTAGATACCGGGATACGAAGCGTGCTACTTCGCGCTTCATTCCATACCACCATACGTGCTCCCTCAAGTCTCGATACATCTTGTTGGCACCGGGATGCATCGAGTACTGAGAGCGGTGTGCCTCCTGCAAAACCTCCTCGTGCAGCTCCCCACTCGGCACACACATCCTCGTGCCGTGCCGTAAAGAACCATCATCTGCGATAGTAAAGTCGTCCGACAATCCTATCTGAACCTGTGCTCTGATACTCTTCAGAGCCTCATCATCATACTGCGCAGCTCTGATCCTGTCCATCAGCTCGGACTGTATCTGTAATCCCCACAACTGAATCTCAGTACCGGGAACTAACACCTCAATCTCCAAGCTCTCCAAATCCGCCAACAAATGTCTATCTGTCGTCAAGTACATAGCCATCGGATACCTGCTCAAGGCATCGGCGACTACGTTGGCCTTCCCTGGGTGGTACTGCAATGAGATATCGAAGTCCTTCATCAACTCTAACCACCTCCTCTGCCTCATGTTCAGCTCCTTCTGTGTGAATACGTACTTCAAGCTCTTATGGTCTGTGAAGATCTCCACACGCTCTCCGTACAGGTAATGTTTCCACAATTTTAGTGCGAAGATAACTGCTGCCAACTCTAGATCGTGGGTGGGATAGTTCTTTTCATGAGGGCATAACTGTCTGGAAGCATAGGCAATTACCTTCCCATGCTGCTGAAGAACACATCCCAGACCCTTCCCTGAAGCATCACTGTAGATGGTGAAACCACCTGTCCCTGCTGGCAACGTCAAAATGGGAGCTGTTGTCAACCTCTTCTTCAGCTCATCAAATACAGCCTGGCACTCCTCCGTCCAGACAAAATCCACATCCTTCCTAGTCAGTCTGGTCATTGGCGCTGCAATCTTGGAGAAGTCTTGTACAAACCTCCTGTAGTATCCTGCTAGCCCGAGAAAACTCCTGATCTCAGCTACCGAACTGGGGGTAGCCCACAACTCCACTGCCTCGATCTTCTGTGGGTTAACCGAGATTCCATCACCCGATACCACATGCCCAAGAAATTTGACTTTGTCAAGGAAGAATTCACACTTAGAGAGTTTACCGTACAGCTTCTCCCTCCTAAGAGTCTCTAAGACCAACCTCAGGTGCTCTTCGTGCTCCTCCGGGGTCTTGGAATATACAAGAATATCGTCGATGAACACCACCACGAACTTGTCAAGGTACTGGTGGAACACCTTGTTCATCAGGTTCATGAATACTGCCGGTGCATTGGTTAAACCAAATGGCATCACCATGAACTCAAACTGGCCGTATCTGGTCCGAAAAGCTGTCTTTGGCGTGTCTTCTTTCTTCACCTTCACCTGGTGATAGCCTGACCTCAAATCTATCTTTGAAAACACCCTCGCCCCGCTCAACTGATCGAAAAGATCATCTATCCTCGGCAGCGGGTACTTGTTCTCGATAGTGATATTGTTCAAAGCTCTATAATCAATGCACATGTGCACCGTGCCGTCCTTCTTCGGTACGAACAATACCGGAGCTCCCCATGGTGATGAACTGGATTTAATGAATCCTTTGTCCTGCAGCTCCTCAACTTGCTTCTTCAGTTCTGCCAGCTCGCTGTTGTTGACTCTATAGACATGTTGTGAAATGGGCTCCGCTCCTGGAACCAAGTCTATAGAGAATTCAACATCTCTGTCTGGCGGCAAGCCTGGCAACTCCTCTGGAAATACATCCAGGAACTCCGCTATCAGAGGATGTGGCAACTCCTCTTCTTTCGCCCTGGCTCCGCAAAATGCGCTCCTCCTCTGTTCCGCTGCTCCCCTGACGACCTCAAACTCTGGCTCTCCTGGTGGTCTAAATAATACTCTGTCTCTATAACAATCTATAGTAGCATGATGCCTACTCAACTAGTCCATTCTGAGTACAATATCGTACCCCGGAAGTGGCATGACGAGTAAGCTCACGCTCAACTCTCTGCCTCCAACTGATACTCTTCGGTCCTTGTAGTGATCACGGACTAGGATAATACCTCCACCAGTCATGATCTTGCAAGTCCTAGCTAATGGTTCTGTGTCTAAATGATGTCGAAGTGCATAAGATACAGACACAAAACTATGGGAAGCGCCAGAGTCGAATAAGGTAAATGCGGGAATACAATCGAGAAGAACCGAACCTGTGATCAAGTCTCCTGCTGGCTCGATCTCCTCGACTGCCATGGCGTACGCTTGCCCCTGGGGTGCACCTCTCTGCTGCTGATGCTGGGCAAACCTCTGATATTGCGGTGGAAGTGGTCCCCTCTGTTGTTGGCCTCCGGGTACGGCAGTTACCCTGTCTGGTCCTCTCTGGGCGGCTGCTCCACCCTGACCTGGACGAATGGTAGGACAATCCCTCAGCTGGTGTGTCGTCGATCCGCAGTACAAACATGAGCCCAACCTCTTCCTGCAGATCTCTCTGGTGTGTCCTGTCTTCCCGCAGTACGCACACTGGAGGGCGGGCTGAGTTTGCCTCTGCTGCTGTTGCTGGACCTGTCCTCGGGCTGATGCCTGGTGCTGCTGGTGCTGCTGCTGATAAGGCCTCTGCTGCTGCTGATAGTGTGGACGCTTGCCTGGTCCCGCACTACTGTTTGCTCCTCCGGAAACATCGCGTCCCCTCTTGGGCCTGAGGTCCAAGTCGTCCTCGGCTATCTGGGCATCCATCAATATGCCCTCGAAGGTGGCGGTGCGATGTCCCGACGTGCGAGACTTGATCTCCCTTGCCAGCCCCTTTCTAAACTTCCGGGCCCTGTCCCCCGGATCTCTAATCATCGACGGCGCGAAGCGGCAAAACTCTGCGGCATACTCATCGACGGACGAGCTCCCCTGGACTAAGTCATGGAACTGACTCTCCAAGGCTCCCAGGGCAACGTCAGGAAAAAATTTCTCCTTGAAGAGCTCCCTGAAAGCCTCCCAAGTGAGTCCCCTGCGCAAGAGTCTCAGTTCCGTGCGAAACCACGTCAAGGCAATGTCGAACATCTGGCTGCCAGCGGCCTCGATCTGGAGGGCCTCTGGAAGCTGTGCCAAGCGCAAGTTCCTCTCGATGTCCTCTAGCCAATCATCGGCGTAGAGTATCCCTTCTGTTCCCTTGAACTCCCGAGGCATCATCCTCTTGAAGTCCACAATGGTGCCCGGCCTCTGATGATGCTGACCAGGATGCTGCTGCTGCTGAGTGACCCTCTCCACAGCCTGGAGGGCCACTTGGTGAGCATTCTCCATGTTCACCCTCATCATCTCTGTCTGGGCCGATGTGCCTCAGCCTGCACTCTCTGGGCCTCTGCCGACGTCCTCTGGGCATCGACCATGCCCTGAATCAAGGCGAACATCTGTGCCCCATCGACGGGCACACCTCCTGGATGCTGAACTGGTGGTGGTGGTGGTGGTAGAGGCCCCGTCGTAGCTGTGGGGACCCTCTGAACAGGTGGTGGAGGACCCCCGAATGCTGCAGACACTTCCACATGTACTGGAGATGTAGGAGGTGTTGCGGATGTCTGTCCGGCAGGGCGAGAGGTGGCAGACCTCTCTGAATCTGCTGCTCCGAGTCTCTGGGACCTCCTCGGCGGCATCCTGAAGACAGATCGAAAGATTTAATTAAGGCAATAGATACGATATCATCAAGGAAGGACAGTAAATTTCTAAGGGAAAATCATTAAGAGTAGTATCATAAGAATCAGAATTCCCTAATTGTGATTGAGCATATCCTCGGCCTAATTCCTATTTTCTAAAACAGGCTCATAGTAATACTCTAAGCGAGCACCACTACGATATCGTTCTAATACAATCTAGGACTAGACCTGCATGGGCCACCACTAAAACGTGTCACGACCCGCACCCGAAATTTGGGTATGAGTCGTGGGTACGTCCAGCCTACGCCGCAGCATCGGCGGTAGATCGCTGTCTAGGTCTCAACATATAATATATCCTGTCAATAGTCTCAACTCCGTACGGAGGACAATGATAAAATCCACAGTTCTATAATATACTCAATCACAAGCTATAAGAAATAATGGCACGATGGGAATAGAAAAGAGTTCTAATAAAAATAACCACAATAATCCAACTCAAATCCTGGGTCTAAATGACCTCACAATCAACTCAGTCTTTGTCTAAAACAATAATTGCAGAAAAACAGTCTAAGTGCAGCGATGTAAGTTCTCCTCTAGGATAGGCAACTCCTCTGGGATTTCCGGAGTGAAATCTCCCTCTAATTCTGGGCCGTAATGAGTGGGGCATAAGTTCTCCAGGTCCTCTGAAAAATGTTATCCAGTCAGGATTGGAGCGAAGCACAAACACTAACAGCAGTTTTATTAAATTGACAAAGACTATAAACAGTGTAAGAAATACAAGATGGAAATAAATGCTGGAAATGTAAAGTACTGGAGAAAATGGAAATAGGCAATAGAGCATCTAGCAATGAACAATAGACAGTGAATGCTAGAACAAGTGAATCTGAATAAAATAGACATCTAGCTAAGTGTTTGAATTATCAGTTTATTATGTGATCGGCTTGGGACTAGATCAGGCTGGTTATATATGATTGGCTATGATTCTTGAAGGTCAGGCTAACCATATGGTTAGCTATGATGCATGATAATGGTCAGGCTAATCATATATAACAGCTATGAGGCATGATAATGGTCAGGCTGCACCTGACGTGAGAAGTGGGGTGAGCTATGATGCATGATAAGTTTGGATATAATCACATAATCAACTAATAGTTCCCCATCCCCCAGCTAGCACGATGGATTCCAATCACGACTCCTCATGATGGGGATCTAGGGTGTTAACCCGTGTATCCATAGTGTCGGAATCAAGTATGTAATACACTACAATTTATAGAAGTAATCAACAATGAAAACTGTCAGAGAATGTACTCGCCTGTGGTCCTGAGCAAGGTGTGAGGATCGATGTCCAAAGTGAGATCACAATGACCTATATAAGATATCAATGTCAAAATAATGTCCTTGAGTGATAATTAGGTCAAAATGTAAGTAAGTGTTTTCTAGGTCTAACTAGGTCTGAATAGTAAATTCTTGGTAGTATCAGTCTACACCTAGGTTTCTAGGTTGATTTCCAGGCTAAGCTAGTTAATATATCCAGATTAAATATATGGTTATCTTATTTCCATGTCTACTAGGGTTATTTAGTATCTACATACCATAGACCTACTTGCTATTTCTGACATACCTTCATACCAACTCTGAACTCAGACCTACACCTCTACCCACCTACACACTGAACTGAACTTCACTGCTCACACACAGACACACATAAGCCACACACACAGTTATATACTGATACACACTCTAGAACTCAGGAATACAGGTATTCACACTGATGTTTGACCCAGGGACACACCTTACTGGTACTTACTAACCTAATGCACACAGGTACTAACCTATTAGAGAATAATACTAAAACACACAGGTACAAGTATCTCACCCAGTTCACAGCCACACTAACACACAAGGTAGACAAACACTCTCCTCCCCATCTCTGATACACACAGACACACATAGGTATCTCACTGCACTCACACAGGTTTTGGGATACTCACACATGTACACAGGTTTTCCCCACACTGGCACATACACAGATTTGTGCACTGCTCTTCACACAGGTATTGCACATACTGGTTGGTCACCTACGACTCACTCACATACAAGTAAACACACTCTAGACACTTGCACACACTGACACACTAACACTCTTTATTCACAGACATTATAATACACACACAGTTTCTCAATCCTGCACACACACCCTAAAATCTGAACTACCCTTTACACCCAGGCACTTAGCTAATACCTAGACACATATTGATATACACTGAGACACTTAGGTTCAAACACTGTAACATATACACACAGAAGTTTAACACACAGCCACTTAACTAGGCTCACACACAGTATACACTGAACACACAGGTTAGACACTAGCTACTGATATACTAGGAACTGTACAGTACACACCCACAGAAATGTAAATTGAAACCAGGAACTCATACACCTAGATACTCTAATTTGCACATCTGCACTCACAGCATACTGATACATACACACAGTTCACAGCTCAAATACTGAACATAAAACCTTACACACACCTGATATAATCTGATACACTGCATACCTGGTTAACTCACTGATAATATAGGTAATCACTGAGATACACAGCACTGCCTAACCTATCTATTGATACACAGCCAAAAACATATGCACACACACACTGAACTGCTCCCAGACTTTCCCCCCACACATACTGACACAGTTCAGATCTCCCAACTCACCCTGCACACAGGTACCCACAAACCACAGCCCGACTGCACAGGGAAGATCCCCCACAGTGCACACAGCACAGCCACAGAACAGTCCCAAACCCGACTGCATTGCACATCTCAAATATCAACTGTACAGGAAAAAATCCAACACATAGCTGACAACTCCAGAATTACTTTATGGATATAGTTGTATGTCAAAATATGCAGATATAAGAATACATTAGATGGGTAAAACCTTAAGGGCATATCACCAAACACTTGGTGTGCAGAAAACGAATCCCTACTAAAACTTCCTGAAAAACCCAAATCAAACCCCTAAAACGAAATCTATACTTACACTTAAGAGAGGTAATCGAGACTACACGAAATCCCTAGGGTTTGGGTTCCAGAATTTTGGGGAAACATCCGTAGGTCACCAAAACCCAAGTTCACCTAGGTCTTCATGTAGAGTCTCAGAAATCAAAACCTAAACATCAAGGTAGGTTTCCTAATGGCCAAAAAACAAGGAAAACAGAATATAATTGAATTAAAATAGGGTTTTACCTAGGGAGATGGTTTCTTCAATGGAGGTTCTCCTTCTCCAAGTATTCTTGACCCAACCCCTTACTTCTCTTTGCTTTGGAGGAGGAAAGTGAATTCCTAGGGCTTGAGATTTCTAAAAATTGTGGAAGGGAATGGTTTTTCTTTAATGGAGGCTAGGTTTAGGTTTTCTTCATGAAGGAAGAGAGGGTTCCCTTTTATATTAAAACCAAGCTAGGGTTTCTAATGCATAGTTTAGGTTAAACCCCCTATGTTAGGTCATGAAGAACTCAATTAATTCAGGTTTAGTCATTCTAGGGTTGGAGGTCCAAACCTAAAATTGAATTCTAGGGTTTCTCTAGAATTAGGTTTACAAATTAGGGTTTACTCATTAGGGTTTGTCCTAATGAGTTCTAGGGTTTGACCTAAAACCAAACATCACTAACAATATATAAATAGTTTATATAACTCAGCAGATTAATTAAATGCATAATTATTCAAAATAGTGAAATTACACAAATGCCTTTATTTGGAAATGTGGTAGTGACACATGTTCCTCTGTAGAAACAAAAATTCTAAGTGGGAGGACACCACCATTTACAACACTAGAAAAGCGTTAAATATCAAAACAAGCTAGAGTTTTTATTGTATCTCTCCTAAGGTTACAGTCGAGCATTAGGGAGCAAGTTTTATCGATCAAGGCGCTACTAGATCTGACTTGTTTAATGGGGTCTTCTCATGGCTGGTGTACATTCGACCCTCTCACTTAATCTACAAGAGTGATGATGAGTGTAACTTTGAGCCTTACTTGCCCAGCCGTTTTGCAAGGCAGTTTGGCTACGATCATCTCCATATCGGAAATATTAATCCTTGTCTCGAAACTTCTGGAGGATTAGTTGATATAGCTCGCTGATGGCGTTACTTCAGTATGGACTGTGCGAAAGCTCAATTTACTTTGCCTCCTATAGAGGATTATTTAAATTTATTGCACTCCTTTGCTAGATTCTACCGCTCTATCAATAAGTTTTACCGAAATTGTGACATACGAAGTGCCTTCAGGGTCTCGGAAGAAGAAGCTGTAGAAGCTGTAGAAGAGGAAACAGATTCCTTAATGGAAGAGGAGTATAGAAGCATAAAAAGTGTGCCTCTTGAAGATAACATAGTTTTCTACAAATAAACTAAACATAGGAAGAATGACGCACTTTCTCTCTATTCAAAATGATAGCACACTTTTAAGCTGCTTTTGTCAAAGAAAGACAGGCGCAAAAATCTCGTGTCTGCTTTCCCCCCGGAGCATTAAATGCAATAAATATGACAACTGAACAACAATTGAGGATGTCAGAAACCATTATTACAGTTGAGCTATGGCACGCAGACCCAAGTTGCCGTTTAGTGGCCAGTACGAATCAACTTCTTCAAAAGTGCGCCATCATGGCTACTTCCTCAAAATGCGCCATCATGGATACTTATTCAAAAGTGCGCAATCATGGCTACTTTTTCAAAAGTGTGCCATCACGGCCAATTTCTTCAAAAGTACTCCATCATGGCTACTTCTTCAAAAATGCGCCATCACGACCAATTTTCTCAAAAGTGCGCCATCATGGCTATTTCTTCAAAAGTACGCCATCACGGTCAATTTTCTTAAAAGTGCACCATCATGGCTACTTCTTCCAAAGTGCGCCATCACGGCTACTTCTTCAAAAATGTCCTTGTATAGCCAATCTTTCCAAAAGTGCGCCAGTATCCAGAAACTTTTAAAGTGTGCCAGTCTCCAGACAACTTCTAAAGTGCGCCTACAATCCTAACTGACAAAGAGAAGTTACAATTACGTATCCTACATGCCATGTTTCTCATAAAACGTACATAAATAACTGTTCCATGACCTACATTTTTCTCGTATAGGAAGCCACGTGTCAAGCAGGCAGTAAGTTGTGCACTCACTCACTAGATCGTAGGATATCATCCCACAAATGTGCGTGCACAATACGGATTGTCCAAAGTACGCACACACTGTCATAACTGCTCTGAAATCCTATAAATATAAAATTATTGTGTACGTTAAAAATGCTAGAATTTTAAGTCTTTGAAGTTCAAGAACAGAAGGAGAGAAATAGAAGCTTATCGTGTTGTTGTTGCCAAAGCTTTCTCATTGCCCAACTCTTCGAGTTGTTTACAACATCCTTGCATTTCTTTATCGTTGTGTGATCCAAGAATTAAAGTGATCATTTGCATATCAGATCTCTACATCTATACTTTTCCAGAATCATTTGTACTTAGATTCTTATTTAAGATCATTTGTACTTTTCTTTATTTCAATAGTTTGTAATACAAAAGTTTCGTATAAACCTTTGTTCATCGCAAAAAAGATGGCGAATCTGTTGGGGACAAATTTCTCCTATAAATATTGGATCATCGTGTATGTTACAGAGGCTAAAATTTTAAGTCTTTGAAGTTCAAGAACAGAAGGGGAGAAATAGGAGCTTGCTGTGCCGTTGTTGCCAAAGCTTTCTCATTGCCCAACTTTTCAAGTTGTTCACAACATCCTTGCATTTCTTCATCGTCGTATGGTCCAAGGTGTCATGACCCACACCCGGTATAGGGGCACGAGAGCGTGGGTACGTCCAGCCTACGCCGCAGCATCGGCGATAGAACGCTGTCTAGGTCACAGTGATTCTATATAACTAAACACCTGTCAATGATATACATCTCCATAATAATCTCACAATGTAACTCAATCACAACAACTATAAGGCACGATAAAAGATAAAAGAAAATGACATAGTTAAATACCATGTATCAAACATAGAGATAACTCACAGTCTAGCTGTCCAACACAAGTCTCCGATTAAACTTAACATGAGTCTAAACATAAACTGAAATAACCTCCATGAGTCTCAAAAGCATCATAAATACTATCTAGAAAGCTGCAGGTAAAGTCTCATCTAGAGGTGTAGTCTCCTCTAGGATCTCTGATGCGTAGTCTGCATCTATACCTAGTCCGTAGTGCGTAGTGCAGAAATCCTCAAGATTCTCTGGAAAAATTATCCAGTCAGGATTGGAACGAAATATACCTCTAACAGCAGTTCCACATATATTAATAAAATCTATAGAACAATGTAAAGAAATACAAGACAGATATGAATAACTGGCAATAAGATACTGGAATAAAGGAATACTGGAATAAGGTACTGGAACATCATCATCAATATGCATCTGACAAAGAATAGAACTATAAGTGTACGCAAGTACAAAGAACTGATATGTAAGTGTATATAAGAACAACAACTAGAACATGTGGAAATACAAGATCAATCTACCAAGATACATGTCAAAAATCATCTATCTAAGTGTGCGAAACATCAGTATATCATGTGATCGGCTTGGGACTATATGACTCATTATATTGATTAGCGATCATCCCCAACAAGTCCGGCTAACCATATGTAACAGTGATGAGGCATGTAAGGGTCAGGCTGCATCGACGTGAGGTGTGGGTGAGCTATGATGCATGTAAAGTTGGGTATGATCACATAAGCTACTAATATTTCTCCATTTTCCCCAGCTAGCACGATGGATTCCAATCACGACTCCTCGTGACAGGTCTCAATGATGCCAACTCGTATAAATAACCGTGTCAGAGTCATGTACGCTATACAACAAGAATTATGGAGATAATCAACATAATGGAAACTGTCAGAGAATGTACTCGCCTGGGGTCCTGCTGCTGGTATGAATCAGAGTCCAAGACACAGTCTAAATAGCTTATATATTATAATTTACCATATCAAAAGATAATTTATTTTAATTTATTTAATTCTAGAATAATTACTCTAAAATCCTATTTTAATCTTATTATTCTGATTTTTAGGTTAATTCCTAAATTTTGTCCAAAGAAACTGAATTTTATCAACTCGAGACTCATGACACGTAAATCGAGGCGATCTGTTGACCAAAAAGTCAACCAATACAAACTCAACTTTTATGCATGATTTCCTGTAGATTTCAGCATCAAAAATATGCTAGAATTTACGGCTATTCCGAATTCAAATTCGTTTGGGAATTATGGCACATACAAATTTTGTATTGTGCACCGATGGTTAAATTCTAATCTAGAAGTTCTGCAGAATTAACAGTATGTAAATACTACGAATTAAATTCTGGGAAAAATATATGTCAATAATCTCGACATGCTGTGCTCTACGAATTTTTTAGAATTTAATACTCATAATTTCGTAAAATAATTTATATAATCAGAGAGATAACCTCAATATCTTTCTAACGCAAGAAACTATGCCTCGTTTGGAGTCCGGAGCTATGCGCAATGGCTTCTGGAAGATGAAGGAACCCTAGATGGCAATTCTCCAAAATTCGGCTGAAGAAAAACCCTAGAATTAAATAAATAAACTATTATATATAGAGAAGAGAGAAAGCAGCCGCGGCTCTGAGCTTGACACGTGGCAGCCATCTGCGCTGCCCCGCCCAAATCGGACGGTCCAAATCTGACCCGGCTCGGCTCAGCTGAGTCCGAGTCGAACTCTGACTCGGCTCGGCTCGAGGTCGGCTCGGCTCCACCCGCACCCACTCAGCGGTCACTGACAGGCGGGCCCGGCCCAGTTTGCTGCAGGAGGCTGACAGGTGGGCCCCTGTTTACTGACTGGGCAGAAATATTTACTTTTTGGGTTTTCTTTTTCAAAAATTAGTTTTTAATGCAGTTTTTCATAATTAACTCAAAATAAATGCTAAAAATAATCAAAAAATTCCCAAAAAATTCAAGAAAATATATTTTATTATTTAGAACCTAAAATAAAAGTTTGGAATATTTTTATTTAAGTTTGATACTAAAGTAAATTCTTGAAAGTCCTAGAAAATTAGGGTTACTAGTTTTTAATTTACTAAAAATTGTGGAAAAATTCTAATAGTCCAAAATTAACCTAATAATAATATTTAAGCAAGAATTTCAGGATATGGAGGTTACACAAGGAGTAAAGTAACCATTCACAGATCAGATCTCTACAGCTATACTTTCCCAAAATCAATTGTACTTAGATTCTTGTTTAAGATTATTTGTACTTTTCTTTCTTTCAATAGTTTGTAATACAAAAGTTTCGTATAAACCTTTGTTTATCGCAAACAAGATGGCAACTCTGCTGTGGACAAATTTCTTCTCTGATAAGAAAGTGATAGCTTAACACGACGTTGTGTCGGTCGGCTCGATGCAGAAAATTTTGGTCGTGAGGTTCGATCAACAAGCATATGAAGCAATGCTCCATTCTGGATAGTGCCCACCCCTCATCCACACTTAAATCAAGAAAGACCCACAAAGTGTGGGTACCCAAGTCTCGTCACACATATACTGAAGTCGTTGTCAATAAGGGAAAAAGCGTTGTATTGACGAGAGCTCCCTTGTTAATTCTGTCAACCAAGTTCAGATCAATTACTTGGTGGACAACTCCCTTACGTTAAACATGGGATACAAATCACGCAACTCGCACAATATCAAGAAAATGGTGATCCACACCCAAGCTTCTGACTCTATTGTGTTAAACAAGGGATATAAATAGCATAACTCGCACAATATCAAGCAAAGGGTGATCAACACCCAAGCTTCTGAACTAGCGTATATTCGTTGTAATATACGGGACAAATATTTCATGGACACTATTGTCCAAGCCAATCACTCTACAGGTGCGCTCTTCAAAGCGAGACAAAAGTTTCTCCAGAATCTACGCTAGTAGAAGAAAGATTACAGGCGTACTAATGAAGCGTTAGTCAGGGAAAATTATTCCCCTAACGTCATGATCACACGCACAGTGGAGGAAAAGTTATGTACTATTTGTCAGAAGCCTACTATTGGTGTGCCATGCCAAGACCTTCATGCAAAATTAAATGCATGTAGGCAAACTGCGCCAACTCTGTCTGCGCCACAGAAAGTGCGCCAACTCTGTCTGCGCCACAGAAAGTGCGCCAAGCAGGATCAACCTCTTCACAACGTATTATTTGTGCACGTGTACATAAGAAGACTACTAGAGACAACTTTCTATCATCCGTGAAGAACAAAAGCTTGAGAGATGATGAATCACTCGCCAATCAAGCCAGCACCTTACTCTATACACAGGGGATCAAAAATATGCATAGAAGGTTCAATGTATCTCATGTAAAGAGGCATAGTTTGCCCTCTTCCTTCTCTAAACTTTCCTCTTCTGATTTACGTGAGCTTATTATACAAAAGCACAAGGAGAGAGATCCTTCTGATTTTGCAACGATGTTTCCTAATGAACATCGTTGCAATTGTCATAAGGTTGTAACCAAATATTGTTGTGCATCAGCAAAACGGTTTGTGTTTGACCGATTGACTTACACCATGTATCCCAAATATCAACATGCAAAGCAAGCTGGCAACCAAGAGTATGATGATGACGAATCATTCTTTGCTCCAGCATACATAGCTTCGCTTCTTCCCCGTGGTGGGAGACAATCAAGACAAAGTTCTTCAAGAATACCTAGCTAGAGGAGATTTGACCAACTTGTCGACTCCTTTGAAGGAGTATACCAAAATACCCATTCTCGAAGACGGGAGCCATTTCTTTGCGGGAATCCCTATTCTTAAGAATTTGAGGCTGGGGGTAGCAAACCCCCTTATTCTGAAATTGACAGTGTAGACTCCAACTACACGGTTCTTTCTACCAATCCCTCTGTTGTATATAGAGATGTTAACGTCTACGCCATCGGTGACGAACAAGACACTCCTTCATCAGGAAGCACCGAACGACGCCTAAACTCTTTAGAGGCCGCCCTCAGGGACTTGTACACCATGATGAAAAATCTACATCAAATAATGATTGTAAAATATTTTGCTATACTAGTTTTTGTCCAAGTGGCTCCATTCATACTGAAACAACCTACTCTTGGAATAATACCCTTGCAGGGTAACACAAATCCAGAAGCAGTCCCAAACCAAGAGTCAGTAGTGCCAACTCTTAATCCTCCCAATACTGGGAATGGACCTTCGTCGGTGGTAATACCTGTTTAACCAGGATCTTACTAGTCAGCTGACCACTCCAGCCAGAAAATCCTCTCAAAGTGTCACGACTCACACCAGGATATTCGGGCACGAGTACGTGGGTACTCCTAGTCTACGCTGCAGCATCGATGGTAGAACACTGTCTGGGTCAATTCTACTATCTAAATATCTCACACAATATTTATAAGGTCCCTGTCAATCATCTCAACTCCCAACGGAGGAACAATATGGTATCTCATAAATGTAACTATACTCAATCACAATGCAACTAAGGAAGATAGAACACGAATGGAATAACGAAGAGAAAGAATCATAATACAACCATAAGACTGAAATAATATACATGCCAAAGTCTTAAAAATAGTCCAATACAAGTCTACCAGAAATACTACTAAACCTCCTCAGGCTCTGGTACTAAGTCCTCCTGGTCTACAAGAGTATCCTCTAATAGAAAACCGTCCTGCGGTCCGTAGAATGTAAGACACTGATCTATGAGCCAATCATTTAGAAAAAAAATCCAGTCAGGATTAGAGCGAAGTAGATACCTCTGAAAGCAGTTTCAAATACATAATCGAGCATATAAAACAGATAATAGAGAAGAATATAAGATCACTAAACAACAGAATGAAATAAACTAGAGTAAACAGGGAATGTACTGGAATGAAGAAGAAGCAATAAAAATATCTACAATAAAAGGAATAACTAAAATCTAACTAATGTGCCTTGGAATACAAGTTTATTATGTGATCGATTTCGGTTGAACACGAATACAATAAGGTAACTCGATTACAAGTGTGGTATGTAATCGACATGTACACGAATACACTAGGGCTAGATCACATAATCAACTCCTACTCCCCCATCCCCAACCAATGGATACAATCATGATACGTTAGGAACACAAATATGGACACACTGAACACGAGCAGTATGTGTACACGAATATAAGTATACTGAATATGAGCAGTGTGTAAACACGAAATATAATAAATTAATACCTAATACACACGATGTAATACATATGAAGGAATACCCACTGAACACGGTTGGGGATAACATCTCCTGACAGGATCCATATAGTACTAGTCCATGAAACTACTGTGTCAGAATCAAGTATACAGTTCTAGAATATGAGATATATACACTATTATGAAATAAAAACTAACAGAGAAATATACTCGCCTGAGGTCCTGAGCAAGGTGTGACTCTCGATGCCTAAGCTGGTGTCACATAGACCTATATATGGTATATTTTATCAATACAAGATTTTGGAATAAAAATAAGTTAGACTAGTTCAATTATAGGTCAAGAAGCCATTTCTAAGTCAAAATAGTCAAACTAGGTCAACTCTAGGTCAAACTAGTCAAACTTGGTCAAACTAGCTATTTCTAGGTTGTATGAGTCCATCTCTAGGATATTGGTCCATACACTATGTAACTAGGCTATACTAGCTATGCTAAGATACTAGGATACCAACAAAATACTGTACATAAGATACGCAAGTTATTAGATATGAAGATACTATAATATATATACAAGACAAAATATATAGTACTCCTAGCCAAACTAATGCTAAGTGGATACCTTGGCTTTGAACCAAATGCGGTATCACACCACCTACACACCTATCTTGATATACAAACTCAATACATTGAGTATAAACCAATACCTTGACATTACCTTGGTATCACAAGGTAATCCAAATTCTAACATGTAATTAACTACCCATACACCTAACTATATACTATCATGCATTTAAACTTATATAATACTATACTAACATACCTCTATTTTTAATACCTGTATCCAAGATACCTCAACTCTCATTACCTTGGTATCACACAAGGTAACCTAGAAATATACTAACCAATGCTAACTAGTGCTTATCTACATATATATCTCTCATCTAGATATTTATAACTTACTAACAACCAATATATATATATATATATATATATATATATATATATATATATATATATATATATAAACTAGTTTATCAATATGTATATGTATATAACTAACTAGCTACCCATACAACTCACTGACTTGAGCTATAAGTCAAGGCTAACCTCCCATTTCTCAAGTGCATATCATGTTAAGTTGCCTCTGCACATGCTTCTCTGCTACACTGCTAGCCATTGCTGCCATGCTTGCTGTTGTGCTATGCACTTGCTGATGCATTGCTGCTTGCTACTGCAGCATGCATTGGTAGCTGCTTGCTGCTGCAGTAGTGCACTGCTCATGCTGCCGCAGCTGCTACCCTTGCTACTAGAGTTGTTGCTCTTGCTACTTGCTGCTGCCCTTGCTACTTGCTGCTGTAGCAAATGCTGCTCTTGCTACTGCAGTTGCTGCCCTTGCTACTGCAGCTGCTGCCCTTACTACTCGATGCTGCAGCAAATGTTGCTCTTGCTACTGCAGCTGCTGTCCTTGCTACTTATTGCTGTAGAAAATGCTGCTCTTGCTACTGTAGTTGCTGCCCTTGCTACTGCAGCTGCTGCCCTTGCAACTCGCTGCTGTAGCGAATGCTGCTCTTGCTACTGTAGCTGCTGCCCTTGCTACTTGCTGCTACAACAAATGCTACTCTTGCTACTGTAGTTGCTGGCCTTGCTACTGCAGTTGCTGATACCTCTTGCTGTGCATTGCTGCTAGGCCATGCTGCTCTTGCAGTTGCTAGCTAGTTGCTGCTACTGTGCAAATTCTGATACCAGTAACCCGACCCCTCTCACTGATACACTGACACTCGACACACACACACACATGATATATATATATATATATATATATATATATATATATATATATATATATATATATATATATATATATATATATATATATACATACACTCATCCACATACATACATATATACCCATATATATAGCTCTACACCACATACACATATATATACCGATATATACATATCACTAAGTATATACATATAATAACCACACTAGTGATGCATATGAACCCCCTATCTCTTATGTCCGACCATACATCAAAATAAAATGTAGAACAAAATGTAGAACATATACATAATTACACACACACACACACACACACACACACACACACACACACACACACATATATATATACATATATATATATATATATATATATATATATATATATATATATATATATATATATATATATATATATATATATATATATGTATAACAATTATAATTATATCACTCTAATAGTTATAACCAAGTATATTGAATGGAAATGCATAGAAACAAATATGTGGAGTGCACCGCACCCGTATCACACTCATTTTATGATACGCCTGTGATACGGTTCTACCACACAACCAAACGTATCCCGAAGGACACGAGCAAGTCTAAAATCATAATTATGAACAACACAAAGAGTTAGCTACTCGACTACGTACCCGTGTCAAAATGTGACATGCTCAAACCCCCCGTGTCGGAAGAAAACTACCAAATCAACCCGTATCGCTAAATTGTCGGGATACAACCTACACGTATCCAATTGTGGATACGATACTAGTCATACATAATCAAATACATGTTAATTTGGTCTAATTGACCTATTGACAAACACAAGTTATTCCAATCTCGGAATTCTCCCAAAATTGACACAAAATACCACATAACTTTCTCCATAGGCCTCCTATGAACCTAATTCTAATTCCTATGGGTAACTTTAGTACATGGAAGGGTTCCTAATGATTAAATTACAGATTTAGAGTCTAATTAGAGAGGTAAAATTGAATTGTACCTATTGGAAGATGGATTCCTAATAAAATTCTCAAATTAAGTGTCAAGAGCCTCCAACTTGTAGATCATTGTTCTTCCTTGTAGATCCTTGCTTCCTCTTTGTAGATCCTTATTCTAATAGCCTCCAATGAAGAATAGAAAATGAATTGGAAAGAAATTTGAGTAGAAAATAGTGTGGGAATGTAGAAATTTGGAAGAAAAAAAATTCTAGATCTAGATTTGGAATGACAAATGAGGAGAGAGTCTCTCTCCACCCCTATGGTGGCCGGCCATAACCCCTCCACCAAGCTACTATAAAGTATCCAAAATACCCCTTGGGGCTTGTCATGAAGAAATAATTAAGGAGGGAAGGTTCTAGTCTAATTGGTTTCACTAATTAATTCATCCTCCTAATGAATGGGCTTACTATTGGGCTCAATTCTAACTAGAATCAAATGTTGGTCCATGGATCTAAACTAAACTAGTTAGTCCACTAATACAAGTCTAAAATCAAATACTAACGTCTAATAATAAATAAATAATACAATAAATAATATTTATAACATGCACAATATTTAATATAATATTACTAAAAATAAATATCCATGCCAAATTACCAAACTACCCCTAGTTTGAAAAGTGAGAGTGACAATTCTACCCACCTTAGAAAAATTTTGTCCTCAAAGCTAAGGTAGAAACTAACTACCAAAAGCAATCAATACAAGCAAGAAAGAATTATACCTCACGGCTCAAATAAATAAGGATATCGCTCGCGCATCTCGGCCTCTCGCTCCCAGGTACTCTCTCATGGCGAGTGGTGCCTCCACGCGATGCACACCAAAGGAATCGTCTGGTTCCTTAGTACCTTCTCTCTTTGATCCAGAATCTCAACTGGCTGTTGTGGATAGCTAAGAGTAGGTCCCACCTCTATCTCTTAGTGATCCAACACATGACTAGGATCTGCCACGTACCGTCTCAACCGTGACACGTGAAACACGTTGTGCACTCCCTCTAATGTAGGTGGCAAGTCTAGTCTATAAGCAACTGCACTGACCCTCTTGAGAATACTGAAAGGTCCGATAAATCGCGGACTAAGATTCCCGCCTCCACCAAAATAAATCGTGCCTCGTGTCAGAGAAATCCTTAAAAAAACCAGATCGCCAACCTAGCACGAAACACAGCCTTAACACTCTAACAAAATAAGCAATCACATGCAATGTAAAACAAAATCTATATCTCAAACTCCAATGGTCACCGGTGGCTATCGGCCCAATGCCGCTGTCTGTCCTGTGCCACCCGAAGTCTATCCCTGATGAGCTTTGCCTTCTCAGTTGCATCCATGACCATCTCTGGCCACAATAAGGCTCTCTCACCAATATTATCCCATGATAACGGAGTGCGGTATCTCCGTCCATACAACGCCTCAAACGGTAACATCTCTATGCTGGCCTGGTAGCTGTTGTTGTAAGAAAACTCTACCAAGTGATGATGATCCTCCCAAGAGCCTCCAAAATACAAAATACAGGTGCATAGCATATCCTCGAGAGTCTGGATAGTCCTCTCCGACTACCCGTCGGTCTGAGGATGATATACGGTACTGAACTTGAGCTGAGTGCCCAAGCTAGCCTACAAATTCCTCCAGAAGTGGGACGTGAAGCGACTATCCTGATATGAGACTATGCTCACAGGAACTCCATAAAATCTGACTATCTGACGCACATATATCTCTGCGAGCTTCTCCGTAGATGTACCCACTTTGAATGGCAAAAGTTGGCTGATTTGGTCAACCTGTCTAAGATAACCCAAATCGCATCTTTACCTCCTAGAGAACGCGAAAGCCCTGAAACAAAGTCTATTGTCACATGCTCCTACTTCCACTTTGGAATGGGTAAAGGATGAAGTAATCTACTTGGCCTCTGTCTCTCTGCCTTTACCTAATGGTATACTAAGCATCTGGATACGAAGCTAGCTACCTCCCACTTTATACTATACTACAAAACATGCTCTCTTATATCCTTATACTTCTTGTTGGCACCTGGATGCATAGAGTACTGAGATTGATGTGCCTCATGAAGAATCTTCTCGTGCAACGCTCCACTCGGCACACACAATCTAGTACCGTGCCACAATGATCCATCATCTACAACACTGAAGTCCTCTGCCAATTCCATCAGGACTTGTGCTCTAATGCTCTTTAGAGACTTATCCTCAAAATGTACGGCTCTGATCCGGTTATCAACTCTAACTGTACCTGAAGTCCCCACATCTGTGCTGCAACTCTAGGAACTAATACCTCAATGCCCAAGATATCAAGATCGGCCAATAAATGTTTGTCCCTTATCAAATACATAACCACTGGATACCTGCTCAAGGCATCCGTGACTATGTTGGCCTTCCCTGGATGATACTGCAAAGCAATATCGAAGTCCTTCATCAACTCCAACCACCGTCGCTATATCATGTTGAGCTCTTTTTGTGTAAATACATATTTCAAGCTCTTGTGGTCTGTAAAGATCTCTACCCGCTCTCCATACAAATAGTGCTTCCACAGTTTAAGAGCAAAAATAACTGCTGCCAACTCTAAGTCATAGGTAGGGTAATTCTTCTTATGCGGGCATAATTGTCTGGAAGCATAGGCAATCATCTTTCTGTTCTGCTGTAACACACAACCCAAACCCTTACCCAATGCATCATTGTATATGAAAAATCCTCCTGTCCCTGATGACAATATCAATATTGGAGCTGTAGTCAACCTCTTCTTCAGCTTCTTATATGTAGACTAATAATCCTCAGTCCTGTAAACCCCCCGACCAAATTAGGGTCCAATTCGAGTTAAATTGAGAAGACTTAGATTTAAATGGACACAATTAGAATAATTGTGCAATAATTACATGTCCTAATACACCTTGCCCACACCAGTAGTTATCTTCCACCCAAGATCACGAACAACTCTTAGACATGCCAGACTACCCCTCTAACCATTGTACAAAACTAAATACCCGTCATTTCATCTCGACTTAGCGTCGCAATATTCGAAAGTGAGCGCCTTGCACATTAATTGGTAATTTAATTAAGTTGAGGCCAAGTTCACCTAAAACAGGTCTAGACCAAGCCGTGTACACCATAGACCAGCCCCACCCTAGAGCCTGGCCGGCCCAAATATCAAGGATGGCCCACGAGAGCCAACATCTATAAATATACATACTCCCACATGAAAACCCTAGTTTTACTATTCCTAAAACCCTAGTCGTTCACCCGCGGTCTCCGAAACCCCCACCGGCTGCCGACTACACCGCCCACCGCCAGTCACACGCTGTCACCGAACCCCGACTGCCGACTTCACCCTACCGCCTGCCACCGCTAGATCCGGCGCCAACCACCACCATCCCAACCTCCCACACCAATCGTTCCCCCGACCGCTGCTCCCGAGCGACCCCCGACCACCTTCAGTCGCCTCGACCGCCTTCAGTTCCCCCGACTACCTCAGTCACCGCCTGCCACCACTCCAGATCCACCCGACCGTCCCCCCCGCGATCGGTCAGTCTCCCCCGTCGCTGCCTAAGCCGCCGTCGCCGCTGATACTTCTGCTGCTACCGCTGCTGTCTGCTGCCAACCGACGCCGGAGCCCACCACTCGTCGGAGGATGCCCGTCAGCAATGAGACCCTCGTCCTGTCAACTAGGTATAAACCTGACTCATTCCTCCTTGCATTATATCCACATAAGATCATTGTGTCATCGTGTCCAGACTTGTAGGATTGGACACAAACTCAGTTAACCCTAATTAGGTATATGATGGCATGTTAATTAACAAGAGTTATAATTTGTTTAATAACTAACTATTCCTTAATGAGAAGACATGTTGTTAGAAACATGAAATTCATCAATAAAAACTTATACATCGCCAAGTATGCTAAATATGGGAATTTTAAAACCAACAATTGTACAAGACATAATGAAGCTTTGTAAAACCCTAGACGTAGTAATTATTGTCTTAAGGTACATGTTAGCCGAGGACAGAATACGTGTACACCCTAGCTACGTGCACATGTGACGCTGTATTCGAGCAGCCGTGAACTTGCGACAGTATTCAAGTATAGCGTTGTAGTTGTGTGTATTTAATGTTTAGTGTCTGATATCAGCATTTGTTATATTATATTGGTGTATTTAGGATCTTTGGATCAGCCAGGAGACGCTGCAGGAATAGGCTATTGGCTTTCACAGCATCAAGACCCAGGCAAGATACCTTGCCATATTTACTGTTTAATTTAGATTATGCTTATGTTGTATGATTCTTGTTGCTTTATCTCATATGACTATGTGCGTCCGAGATTGACTCGGGTGCATCGACAGTTGCATCGATGATTTGTATATCTGACCTAGCCATTAGCAGACTCACCCCAGTTAGGAGGATACGTTGATGTCTTCCAAGACCTGACACTTTTACACGTATTCACTGTGACATTCATATTGGGATGCGGGTCCGTATATTTGACTAGCTATCGGTACGTGTGACATGTATCACGGTTAGAGCGTAATTCATGATATTTTATTTGTAGAGACTGGCATATAGATACGCGGTATGCACGTCGAGCATTCGACTGGTGTATTTGCATTGGGCGGGGAGGACAACTAGTAGGCGTATGGGGTACACATATTGGAGCCGTGATTTTGGAGAAACCTCGGATCCAATGATTTCCTTTACACTGATGCCACGTTCTTCGGAGCGATATGGACGATATACTATACTGATGCCACGTTCTTCGGAGCGATATGGACGATATACTGTACTGATGCCACTCTCTTCGGAGTATGGACGTTATGCCTACACGTACCCATACGTACCAGTGTTGTCCTCGCATTGCATTCACTTAGATGGTTAGCACACCCTTGTTGTATTTATTTTATTCAGTATTATATATGGCATATTTTTATGTATCTTGTTACGTCCCTCTGAGGACCTGGTACCTTTCCAGATTTGGACGAGGCATATTACCCCACAGTATACGACCCAGGACAGGAGACGAGGTATGCTACAACTGAGGAGTTAGAGGTGCTACCGTCAGAGTTCCCGTGATCACTTGGTAGGCCTTCTGCCTAGGATTGGACGCATCATTATCTAGTCAGCCGATGTCCTGGTCATCACTCTTTTATTTATCATTTCAGTACATTTATTCCGTCATAGTAGTGGGTTTGTTCCCACCAGACTTTATTGGTTTTACTAAGATATCTTTAGACTGGTGTTTATCTTCCAGCAGTTTATTTAGTACTTCTTGCTATTTTATATCGTAGATGAGATTAGATTACTTGCAGTTGAGTTATATGGGACATGTTAGTATTAGGACAGCGTAGCACTCTTTGTTAGGATCCATTAAATTGGGATATCCTTGGAGATGTGTCAGCTGGCTACTGCCACGTGACCTAGTTCCGTATATTTGGGACTGGGGCGTAACATGGTTTTAGTGGTGGCCCATGCAGGTCAACTTTTCGCTTGTGGTATGGTAACATGCCCAGCGAGCCTGCAATAGGATAAATTTTTTTAGGTCTCATCTACTTTTATTTCGTCCTTGAATTTCTTCGTATTGCCTCTAAATATCTGCAGCCTGTTTGCTTGATTCCGTACTCTTTTAAAGAAGTCCTATCTCTTGCAGCATGATAAACTTGTGCAGGGGACGAGGAGCACCAAGTGCCGCGGTGCCAGACAATACCACCCAAAGGGAAGAGATACCCTAAGGGCAACCATCGTTACAGACACCGCTGATACATTGGCACGAGACATCGTCGGGCGATCCTACACCGCAGCCCGAATGACAGACTTCCCAGACAATCCCCACGCAACATTGTGAGGGCCAGACTTCAGGAGCTACATCGATGCCGCAGACTGAGAGGATGACATCTGAGGAGACGTCTACTGCACAGCCAGAGATTCCACTACCACCGCCTCCACCTTATCCACCCCAGATGCCATAGCTAGATGGCCAGTCACAGATGCTTCAGTTCTTTCAGACTATGATGCAAGCACAGTGGCATCAGACGGAGACATTGAGACAGAGTCTGATGGTATTACTAGAGAGGACACCTGTCATAAAACCAGTACCAGCACCTCCACCAGCCCAGACAGGTGTCACTGTTAGATGGTTCCGACAAATGGGACCAGATACTTTCTCGGGCAATGAGACTGCAGAGCAGATCTCCGATTGGGTCGCCAACACGAAGATGTTACTAGAGGCTTCACAATTGTACCCAGACCTTTAGATGACCCCCGTAAGGGCCCAACTAAAAGACAACGCCCATCACTAGTGGGATTCTATTGAGCGCAGTATAGGCAAGAACCAGACTTAGGAACAGTTCTTAGAGTACTTCAATGTGAAGTATTTTCCAGCTATAGTCAGAAATGCCCTGTACTCCTAATTCCTATATCTAGATCAGGAAAATATGACCGTTGACGCCTATGATGCAGAGTTCAGCCGCCTTAGCAGATTTGGTGCCGTCTTGATACCCAATGATCTAGAGAAGGCTCAAAGATTCTATCACGGCCTCACCTTCGAGCTACAGAGGTATACCACCGCACAGGCGAGGATATCATACGAGGAGGTTCTTGTAGAGGCGAGGATCCAGGAGGCCATTGTCAGAGGAGCTAGACGTTCCAGCACGACCACCCAGCCAGAGTCTAGCCCTTGAGCAGGAGGACCCATCCGTCGTCCCAGAGCGCAGACACAACAGAGGATAGCACCATACCCACACCAGAAACTTTTGACTTGCCACTTCTGTGGTAAGAGAGGCCACTTCGAGAAGAACTATCGAAAGAGACTGGGGACATGCATGATTTGTGGAGCGAGCCAGCACCTTGTCAGAGATTGCCCACAGCACAGGAAGACAGCACCGCAGACCGGACAGAGGCCAGCAACACCAGTTCCGAGGATACTATCCCCACCCGGAGGACAACGTCCACCAGCCCCCGGAGGATTTTAGAGGGGACCACCCTTGGCCCCACAGCAGGCACAGTTCGATCGAGCCCGACAGCAGGCCGGAGGACAGAGATAGGGACATGCCTTCGCATTAGCAGCTACTGAGGAGGAAACAGAAGGAGAAGCAATCACATGTACCATTTTAGTTGCATCATTACCTGCGACTGTATTGTTTGATTCTGGAGCTACATTATCGTTTATATATAGTAGATTTGTAGCAATGCATAGAGTATCTACTTCCCCCTTACCTAAGAGTTGGAAGATTCTTATCGGAGGAGGTATCGTGCCGGTTACCAGAACTATCAAAACGTGCTCAGTAATTATATGTGGTAGAGAGATGAGAGCGTGATTCTTGGTATTGCCTATGCCATACTTTGATGTTGTGTTAGGCATGGACTGGTTAAGCCAGTATAACGCCGTACTGAACTGCCGGAAGGGTAGCGTCACTTTTAGACTGCCAGACCAGCCGGAGTTCGAGTACATGCGAGGGACCATCGAACAAGGAGTAGGACAGATAGCTGGAACTTGTATGGCTATGGAGATTGCACCCCCACCAATAGTTACAGAATTCGAGGATGTTTTCCCCGAAGAACTGCCAGGCTTACTATCAGATAGAGACGTAGAGTTCACTATTGAGATAGTACCCAGAGCAGCACCAGTATCTTCTAATGTATACCGATTGGTGAAGAAAGAGTTAGATGAGATGAAGCTACAATTAGAGGAGTTGCAGAGCAAGGGATTTATCCGTCCTAGTGCATCACCATGGGGAGCACCAGTGTTGTTTGTACCCAAGAAGGATAGAATAGTACGTATGTGCATTGATTACAGAGCCCTTAATGCTTTGACCATCAAGAATAAGTACCCCCTGCCACGGATTGACGATTTATTCGACCAGTTGACAAGAGCAGTAGTGTTCACAAAGATTGACTTGAGATCGAGTTATCATCAAGTGAAGGTGCGAAGAGAAGACATTCAAAAGACAGCATTTAGGACTCGTTATGGTCACTACGAGTTCTTAGTGATGCCTTTTGGACTAACAAATGCGCCTGCTATATTTATGAACTTGATGAATAGAGTATTCCACCAATACTTAGACTAGTTCATAGTAGTCTTCATTGACAACATTTTGGTGTATTCGAAGAGCCACGAGGAGCACGAAGAGCACTTGAGACTAGTGTTAGAAACACTCAGGAGAGAGAGGCTTTATGCCAAGCTGAGCAAGTATGAGTTTCTTCTGGATTGTGTCATTTTCCTTGGACACGTCATCTCAGGAGAGGGCATTTTAGTGGATCCGGCAAAGATTTTATTGGTAGAGACATGGCCAACCCCGACCAATGTCTCATAAGTGAGGAGTTTCCTAGGGCTTGTCGAATATTATCGGAGGTTCGTGGAGAACTTCACAAAGATTACATAACCAATGACCCGCCTAACCCGTAAAGAGCAGGAGTTTATTTGGACAGAGGAGTGTCAGAAGGCATTCGATGAGCAGAAGAAACGGTTGACTACAACACCCATCTTGACCATACCTTCTGGACCCGGAGGATTCGTGATCTATAGTGATGCATCCGGGAAAGGATTAGGATGCATCTTGATGCAGCATGGAAAGGTTGTAGCCTATGCTTCTAGGCAGTTGAGGACACATGAGAAGAACTATCCCACTCATGACTTGGAGCTTGTAGCAGTGATCTTTGCCTTGAAGCTTTGGAGGCACTACTTATATGGAGAGAGAGTGGAGATATTTACCGATCATAAGAGTTTGAAGTACATCTTTACCCAGAAGGACCTTAATCAGAGGCAGAGACGTTAGCTCGAGGTGATGACAGACTTCGAGATTGAGCTACAGTATCACCCGGGAAAGGCTAACGTAGTAGCTGACGCATTGAGCCGAAGACCCATAACATTCTTCTTGACTACCCAATAACATCTGTTGAGAGATCTAGAGCAGATGGGTATAGAGGTTGTTATGCCCGAAATAGATGGAAAATTGTCGAGTTTCCAGTTACAATTGACATTGGTGGAGAGAATCAAGGCTGCCTTGCCAACAGATGCCAGATTTCAGAGGCTTAGACAGAGGACAGAGGCTGGATTACAGACAGGACTGCGTATACATGAAGATAGAACCTTGAGATGTGGAGATCGTCTCTATGTTCCAAATTGAGAGCTTCATCAGGAGTTGATGGCAGAAGCACACAGTTCAACCTACTCTATCCATCTAGGAGGCACGAAGATGTATAGAGACTTGAGACAGTACTACTGGTGGCATGGAATGAAGAGGGAGATAGCACGCTTTGTGGCCAAGTGCCTGGTATGTCAGCAAGTCAAGGCTGAGCATCAGAGATCAACAGGATTGCTTCAACCGCTCCCTATACCGGAGTAGAAATGGGAGCACATCACCATGGACTTTGTTACGGGCTTTCCGAGGAGTCCTAGTGGTCGCAATGCAGTATGGATAATCGTGGATAGACTCACCAAGTCTGCACACTTTTTACCCTTCATAATCGGGCAATCGATGGAGCAGATATATACATGAGAGAGATTGTGCGCCTATATGGAGTGCCAGTTAGTATCGTGTCTGACAGGGATACGAGGTTTACATCTTACTTTTGGCGGAGTATGCAAGAGAGCCTCAGTACTCGCCTGAAATTTAGTACCGCGTATCACCCACAGACAGATGGCCAGTCAGAGCGCACCATTCAGACCTTGGAAGATATGTTAAGAGCGTGCATGCTAGATTTCAGAGGATCATGGGAGGACCATCTACACTTGGTCGAGTTTTTCTACAATAACAGCTATCAGGCGAGCATCCAGATGGCTCCCTATGAAGTGTTGTATGGCAGGAAGTGTCGTTCCCCCGTATGTTTGAGCGATATAGGCGAGAGACAGATTCTTGGACCCGAGTTGGTTGTTCGTACTGTAGAGAAGGTGAAGAAGATCCAAGGGCACCTACGAGCAGCACAAGACCGACAGAAGCATTGGACGAATGCGCATCGACGACCCTTAGAGTTCCAGGTTGGAGATTACGTATTTCTAAAGATCTCACCTACTCGAGGGACTATCAGATTCGGAGGCAGAGGGAAGCTGAGTCCAAGGTACATCGGACCATTCGATGTGTTAGAACGCGTCGGAGAAGTTGCTTAAAGATTAGCCTTGTCACAAACTTTGGAAGGAGTCCATGACGTCTTCCATGTATCTCAGTTGAGGAGGTACATACCGGATCTGAGTCATGTACTTGACCATTCCGAGATCATAGTCCGAGCTTATCGTACCAAGAGGAGCCTATTGAGATCCTGGACAGGAGCGAGAAGGTATTGCGAGGTCAGACTATTCCTCTAGTTCGCGTCGCATGGAGGCATCACGCACCAGGTGAGTCGACCTGGAAACGCGAGGAGGATATTAGACAGCACTATCCCCACCTTTTCGAAGGACTAGGTACGTATTAGCATTTTTTTTATTCAGTCTGTAGTTCTTACCATACGTATGTTTTAATTTCAAGGACGGAATGCTCTAAGGAGGGTAGGTTGTAAACCCCCCGACCAAATTAGGGTCCAATTCGAGTTAAGTTGAGAAGACTTAGATTTAATTGGACACAATTAGAATAATTGTGCAATAATTATATGTCCTAATATACCTTGCCTACACCAGTAGTTATCTTCCACCCAAGGTCACGAACAACTCTTAGACATGCCAGACTACCCCTCTGACCATTGTACAAAACTAAATACCCGTCATTTTATCTCGACTTAGTGTTGCAATATTCGTAAGTGAGCGCCTTGCGCATTAATTGGTAATTTAATTAAGTTGAGGCCAAGTTCACCTAAAATAGGTCTAGACCAAGCCGTGTACACCATAGACCAGCCCCACCCTAGAGCCTGGCCGGCCAAAATATCAAGGATGACCCACGAGAGCCAATATCTATAAATATACATACTCCCACATGAAAACCCTAGTTTTACTATTCCTAAAACCCTAGCCGTTCACCCGCGGTCTCCGAAACCCCCACCGGCTGCCGACTATACCGGCCACCGCCAGTCATACGTGGTTACCGAACCCCGACTGCCAACTTCACCCTACCGACTGCCACCACTAGCACCGACGCCAACCACCACTATCCCAACCTCCCACACCAACCGTTCCCCCGATCGCTGCTCCCGAGCGACCCCCGACCGCCTTTAGTTCCCCCGACCGCCTCACTCACCGCTCGCCACCACTCCAGATCCACCTGACCGTCCCCCCCGCGATCGGTCAGTCACCCCCACCACTTCCTAAGCCGCCGCCGCCGCTGATACTTCTGCTGCTGCCGCTGCCGCTACTATCTGCCGTCGACCGACCCCGGAGCCCACCACTCGCCGGAGGACGCCCGTTAGTGAGGAGACCCTCGTCCTGTCAACTAGGTATAAACCTGACTCATCCCTCCTTGTATTGTATCCACATAAGATCGTTGTGTCATCGTGTCCAAACTTGTAAGATTGGACATAAACTCAGTTAACCCTAATTAGGTATATAATGGCATGTTGATTAACAAGAGTTAGAATTTGGTTAATAACTAACTATTCCTTAATGAGAAGACCTGTTGTTAGAAACATGAAATTCATCAATAAAAACTTATACATCGCCAAGTATGCTGAATATGGGAATTTTAAAACCAACAATTGTACTAGACATAATAAAGCTTCGTAAAACCGTAGACGTAGTAATTATTGTCTCAAGGTACATGTTAGCCGAGGACAGAACACGTGTACACCCTAGCTACGTGTACATGTGATGCTGTATTCGAGTAGCCGTGAACTTGCGACAGTATTCAAGTATAGCGTTGTAGTCGTGTGTATTTAATGTTTAGTGTCTGATATCAGCATTTGTTATATTATATTGGTGTGTTTAGGATTTTTGGATCAGCCAGGAGACGCTGCAGGAACAGGCCATTGGCTTTCACAGCTTCAGGACCCAGGCAAGATACCTTGCCATATTTACTTTTTAATTTAGATTATACTTATGTTGTATGATTCTTGTTGCTTTATCTCATATGACTATGTGCGTCCGAGATTGACTTGGGTGCATCGAAGGTTGTGTCGATGATTTATATATCTGACCTAGCCATTAGCAGACTCACCCTAGTTAGGAGGATACGTTGATGTCTTCCAAGACCTGACACTTTTACACGTATTTACTGTGACATTCATATTGGGATGCGGGTTCGCGTATTCGACTAGCTATCGGTGCGTGTGACATACATCACAGTTAGAGCGTAATTCAGGATATTTTATTTGTAGAGACTGGCATATAGATACGCGGTATGCACGTCAAGCATTCGACTGGTGTATTTGCATTGGGCGGGAAGGACAACTAGTAGGCATATGGGGTACACACATTGGAGCCGTGAGTTTGGAGAAACCTCGGATCCAATAATTTCTTTTACACTGATGCCACGTTCTTTGAAGCGATATGGACGATATACTATACTGATGCCACGTTCTTCGGAGCGATATGGACGATATACTGTACTGATGCCACTCTCTTCGGAGTATGGACGTTATGCCTACACCTACCCATACGTACCAACGTTGTCCTCGCATTGCATTCACTTAGATGGTTAGGACACCCTTGTTGTATTTATTTTATTCAGTATTATATATGACATATTTTTATGTATCTTATTACGTCCCTCTGAGGACCTGGTACCTTTCCAGATTTGGATGAGGCATATTATCCCATAGTATATGGCCCAGGACAGGAGATAAGGTACGCTACAGCTGAGGAGTTAGAGGTGCTACCGTCAGAGTTCCCGTGATCACTTTGTAGGCCTTCTGCCTAGGATTGGGCGCATCATTATCTAGTCAGCCGATGCCCTGGTCATCACTCTTTTATTGATCATTTCAGTACATTTATTCCGTTATAGTAGTGGGTTTGTTCCTACCAGAATTTATTGGTTGTACTAAGATATCTTGAGACTGATATTTATCTTCCAGCAGTTTATTTAGTACTTCTTGTTGTTTTATATTGTGGATGAGATTAGATTACTTGCTGTTGAGTTATATGGGACATGTTAGTATTAGGACAGTGTAGCACTCTTTGTTATGATCCATTAAATTAGAATATCCTTGAAGATGTGTCTACTGGCTACTATCATGTAACCTAGTTCCGTATATTTGGGACTGGGGCGTGACAAGTCCAGACTAACTCCACATCCTTCCTGGTTAGTCTAGTCATCGGCTCCGCAATCCTGGAAAATTCCTGAGCATATCTTCGATAATAGCCTGTCAGTCCAAGAAAACTCCTGATCTCCGCCACTGAACTCGGGGTAGACCACGACTTAACTGCTGAAATCTTCTTCGGTTCTACTGAGATTCCGTCTCCTGTAATCACATGCCCGACGAATTTAACCTTATCAAGGAAGAACTCATACTTTGAAAGCTTTTCATATAGCTTCTCCTTCCTGAGGGTCTCCAGAACTATCCTCATGTGCTTCTCATGCTCCTCCGGGGTCTTCGAATTTATCAGTATATCATCAATGAATACTACCACAAACTGATCCAAGTACTGATGAAATACCTTATTCATCAGGTTCATGAATACAGCTAGGGCATTGGTCAACCCAAACGACATCACCAAGAAATCAAACTACCCATACCGAGTCCTAAAAGCTGTCTTTGGAATGTCTTCCTTCTTCACTTTCACCTGGTGGTACCCTAACCTCAAGTCTATCTTTGAGAATACCTTCACTCCGCTCAACTGATCAAATAAATCATCAATCTGCAACAACGAGTATTTATTCTTGATAGTGAGGTTGTTGAGTTCCCTATAGTCGATATATATGCATACTGACACATCCTTCTTTGGTACAAATAATATCGGAGCACCCCACAGTGAGGAACTAGAGTGGATGAAGCCCTTGTCCTACAACTCATCCACCTGCTTCTTCAACTCCACCAGTTCGCTGTTGTTCACTCTATAGATGTGTTGTGATATTGGCTCGATGCCTAGTACCAAGTCTATAGAGAACTCCACATCTCTATCCGGTGGAAACCCCGACAACTCCTCCGGAAAGACGTCCATATACTCTGCAATCAATGGATGTGGCATCTCCTGCTCTTCTACCAAAGCTCCACAGAAGTCTTCTTCGCTCTGCCCTGTTGCTCCTTTGACGAACTCAAACTCTGGCTCTCCTGGTACCTGAAACAAAACTCTGCCTCCTCGAAAATCGATACTAGCATGATGCCTACTCAACCAATCCATCCTGAGCACTATATCGTAGCTCAGAAGTAGCATTACGAGTAAACATACACTCAACTCTCGGCCTCCCAAAGAAACTCTCTGGTCCTTGCAAACATCACTGACCAGGATAATGCCACCCCCAGTCATGATCTTGCAAGTCATCGCCAACGGTTCAGATTCCTGATGATGTTTCAGAGCAAAAAATACAGATACAAAACTATGTGAAGCACCAAAATCAAATAAAGTATGAGCTGGAAAAGAATCAAGATAGACTGAACCTGAGATAATATTATCGACTGGCTCCTCCTCCTCGACGGTCAAGGCAAAAGCTTGCCCCTGTCGCTGGGCACCTCTTTACTACTGCTGGTACTGAGCAAACTGCTGTTATTGTAGTGGTAGAGGAGGTCCTCTCTGCTGTCTCTCTAGTAGTCTCATAGGTGCTCTCTGTGCCTGAGCTAAGTCCTGAGCTGGACGAGATAGAACTTTAGGACAAGCCCTCAACTGATGGTCTCCTGATCCACAGAATAAGTACTGGCCCAATCTCATCCTGCATGCATCCCATCCATGTCCCTTCTTCTTACAAAAAGTGCAAGAAATAGATGTCCTCTGGATCTGTACATCTATTGTACCGGCACTCTAGCTGGTCCATGATACTGCTGCTTCGGCTGTTGGAAGTGCCTCTGGTGCTGCTGCTAAAAATAAGGTCACTTCATTGGACCCATGTTGGTACTGGATCCTCCTATGTCCCTCGTCCTCTTAGAGCCAAGCTCTAGATCATCCTCTGCCCGCTGTACCTGTCTCAGAATCTTCTCGAAAGTAGCGGTGGGATATCCATTCGTATGTGATTTGATCTTCCTGTTCAGGCCCTTCCTGAACTTTTTGGCCCTTCCTCTAGGGTTCTGACCCTCCAAAAAGTGGCCTAATCTGCAATACTCTACCGCATACTCATCCATCGTCATACCTCCCTAAACAAGGTACTAGAACTGGCTCTCTAGAGATGTCAAAGCCACATCTAGAAAGAACTTTTTCTTGAAGAGTACTTTGAAAGCTTCCCAAGTAAGTCCTGGTGCCGAGATCCTGGGGTCCATCCTGAACCAAGTTAACACAATATCGAACATCATGCTCCCTGCGCCCTCTATCTGCAACCTTTCTGGAATCTGCGCCAGCCGCAGGTTCCGCTAAATATCTTCTATCCAATCATTATCATAAATGATCCCTTCAGTGCCTTTAAAGTCCTTCAGCCCCATCATCTTGAAGTCTATGATGGTCCCCGACCTCGACTGCTGCGGGGTAAACTGAGATAGTACCATCTGTGGCTGGAGTAAGGCGGGTCTCTCAACTGCTGCGAGCGCAATCTAGTGAGCATTCTCAATGCTCTGCTCCATATCCTCTGATTGACGCTGCTGTACCTCCATCATCTGCTGAAAGAGCGCAAATATTTGCATCTGATCGACTGAGGATGGTGGGGGTGGAAGATCCCCTGAAACTATCGACGCTGCCCTCTGCACCGGAGGTGGAGTACCTCCGAAAGCTGCTACAAAAATGCCTATCTGGATCGGTGAAGCGAACCTCTGGAATGTAGCTGCTAGAACAACGTCTGATGGTGCTACCCTCACAGGCGACGAAGTGACCAACCTTACTGACATTGCGCCTGAGCGCTGGGAACACGTCTTCGGTGGCATCCTGAAGATAGATTGAAACAAAGGAATCAATATTGAGTATGATACGATATCATCAATGAAGGACATAATTTATTCAAAGCAACATTCAATAGATAAGGATATCAAAACTGATATTGGAAGTATTTTCTAGTTGTGATTGAATATACTCTTAGCCTAAATCCTATTTCCTTAAGCAGGCTCGTAGCAGTACTTTAGGTAAGAACTACTACAATATCGCTCTAATTGCGACTCTTGACAGACCTGTATGGGCCACCACTAAAAATATGTCATGACACCTCATGTAAAAATATCATATATGGCAGTGGACGAGCACAAAGGCCTCAGTGATCGGTAGCGCCTCGAAGCTCTCAAGACCATGATGCAAATCATGATCGAGTTAATTCAAGCCTTGACCCAAGCAGTACTAGACATCAAGGCAAGTGTAGCTTCCCAACTACCAAGGGCCTTAGGTCAAGCAAACCAGGACCAATGGATATTCGAATGCAACCACATCTCCTGCTGGTGGTCGTCATGCTCTGCCAGGGTCGTCTGCTCCTTCTGCATCGGATGAGGCCCGAGAAGTAATTCGGGAGGTACAAGAACTGAGTGCTCATTTGGACTCGTTAGGCAATCGGGACACACTCCGGGAGATCGGGATACGACAACTGTATCGCCTCGAGTGGAGGGATGTGCCGTATCCACCAAAGTATAAGCCTTTCAATCTGAAACCATTTGATGGGAAGATATCTCCCCGTCAATACATGAGTTACTTTGAAACTACAACGGGGCACCTACCTCGCAGTGACGCTCTCCTTACTAAGCTCTTTATGGGGGCATTATCCGGAGTAGCCTTTGACTGGTTCTGCCATCTACAGGATAGCTGTATTTTGTCGTTCGACGACCTAAAGGGTCTTTTTCTTGCCCGATTCTATAACGGGGGAAGTGACATGACAATGTCCTCCCTAATGTACATTATGCAGAAAGAGAAGGAGCATGTACGCGCCTACGTCAAACGATATAGGCAAGCAGAACTGAAGTTGCCTCCTGGAAATCCTGAATCCATGCTGATGGATATGTGACGCATAAACCTACTTCCAGCAGTCAGTCTCTGGATGGACGACAATCATTCAAAGACTGGACATCGTTTAACATAAATGATGTTGGTGTTGAGAAAAAGGTGAAGGACGCCCGGCTCTTAGGAATATAGACCCCCATCATTGATAATAGGGGAAAATGCCCCTATAACATAAACAACAACAACAACAGTGGCAACAATAGCCGTAACGACAAAGGGAAGCAGGCCTTTGTCGCTAACTTGACCAAGAAGCCCGTGCAGAAGCTGACGGAAGCTCCAAAACCAAAGGAAATCTATTCCTTCGAAGATGATGGCATTATGGAAATCTTTGATGTACTGATACAGGGAAGTAAGCTTTGACTCCCTGACGTTAAATGCCCTGTTGAGGCAGCCGAGAAGAATAACTGAAGTACTACCATTACCATCGTTACGTCCACCATATGATTCGAGACTGTTACACCCTGAAGCGGTACATCCAACGTCTGCTCGATACCAAGGCCCTCACCTCGGATTTTGATGATAAGACAATTCTCGCAAATATGGTGTCTCTGCAGTTTGGCAACTTCCCGATGACAAAAGCCCAGGACGGGGTAATCCAAATTTCCCGGGCAACGATGGAGGTCGTCAATATTCTGCCAGCTCGTGACCAAACGGCTGGGCTGATACCTCTCATCATGCCACGTGGTAAGGTTATATGGGTTCACCCCGATCTTGCTCCAGAATTGATGCAGCAGAAAACACCCTCTGCCACCAAGTTTAGGGGCAAGAAGTCCAAATCCTGCTACTTGGTTTCTATCCCGTCCGAAGAAGCAATAGCATAAACAACAAGGTCAGGCCTAGCGTACCAACGAGAGTACGACTTCCCTAACGATGGTGCACTTTCAATAGTGGCACCCTCAATATCGGATCCGGGTCCATCCCAGCCTCTAGCAGCGGATAAGTCCAAACAGAAAGAAACTCGCTTCGATAAGCCGCTGTATAAAGATACAGCCCCAGGACTGGAAAAGCCCTGCAACTTTGACATATTGGCCCAGCTCGCCAATACTCCAGCGAAGTTGTCTCTATTCGAGCTTCTCCTACTCTCCAAAGACACTCGGGTTGCTCTTAGTGAGGCATTATAAAATATCGACACCTACTTGGCGTAGGTCAAGCCGCCAGTCGAGGATCCTGCCACATGCCTCCACTGGAATAATATGACGGAGGCGATACCCAGCATAATATTCTCATAATAAGATATGATATTAAAGAACAATCGACATGATCATCCTCTGTATTACACATGGTACATCGGTGCCATCAAGGTGGACCAGATGCACATCGACCCCGGCTCTTCAATCAGCATTATCCCGCAAAGTTTGCTTCAGACTCTAGGTATCCCGATGCATCATCTGGTAGGGACTAATACTGCCATCAGTGGCTTCAACGCTGGAAGAAGGTACCCTCTGGGCAATATTGGCCTGAAATGTCAGATCGGCGACTTGAAAATAGAGATCACTTGCTATGTCCTAGACGTAGACATATCCTACAATATCTTGTTAGGATATCCATGGATATATCATTACATGATCGTACCATCAATCTTGCACCAGTGCTTAAAGTACGTGGATGATTACAGCATCGTCAAGACTGAATTTGCCGACGTTAATCCATTTAAAGGGGTCGAGGCCTATTACTCTGACTCGATCCTCTACAAACAAGTCCACCAGGATGAATGTGGCAATGACGCTGACAATGAGGCAAAACTAGGACAACATCGAACGAACCCTTGAGAGCTCATCTCAAAGCACGGGATTTTGACACAACTCCTCCCCTCAGGATGAAACTGCACAAGAAAGCGCCCAAACTTTTTGTCGTCCGCCTTTGGAGACCACTGAAGGAAGCTCCAACACCCGCCATGACTTTCGAACCTCTAGTGGTAAAGCTGCACAGGAAACCTCCGAAACTATCGCTCACACTGGAGGTCGAGCTCGGGAAAGACGAGTTGGAGGAGTACGTAGCCGCTCATGCAAGCATCCTTTCTTTCGAAGATGTAATTTCGAAAGACGAGATACCTTATTTCATCAATAAAGGGCTATCTTTGAACTACTCGGATGTTGCACGTCTCAACGCGCTATATTCCCTCTAGCACGGTCTCGGCCTCTACCTGGATACACATGTCACGACCCGCACCCGGCTTAGGGGCACGAGAGCGTGGGTACGTCCAGCCTACGCCGCAGCATCGGCGGTAAAACGCTGTCTAGGCCAAGTACTATCTAACAATCTCACGCTAGTATCCAACTCCATAAGGAGATTCGGATAATACTATAAAATTATTCACAACATACTCAATCACAACTACAGCACGATAGGAAATGAAGAAATAAAAGAATACAGCACAAGTCTAAAGACAACAAAATCATACCTGCAATCATTAACTTCCAATCCCCAAGTGTGTCGGAACCAGTCTACTAATGTCACAGTCTGGAAAAATATTTTCCAGTCAGGAAGGAGCAAAGTACATCTCTAAATAGCAGTTCTATATAAATGACATAAACTATGTAGCAGTTCTAGATGGAAACATACCAGATGCATGTATAAGTACGAGAAATGTACAATGAGAGAAATACTGAAAATACTGTAAGTAAATGCAGGAAAAGAAACATATGTCAAAGAGCAAGAGATACTATGACTAAGTGTGTGAGTACTAGCTTTAACATGTGATCGGCTTGGGATCTTGATCAGGCTGGTTACATGTGATTAGCTATGATTCATGGAAGGTCAGGCTAACCGTTGGTTAGCTATGATGCGGGGAGAGGTCAGGCTAATCACACGTAACAGCTATGAGGCATGGAGATGGTCAGGCCGCACCCGACGTGAGATGTGGGGTGAGCTATGATGCATGGATAGTTGGGTATGATCACATATCTACACTAAAATACTCCCCAAACCCCCGACTGGTATAGTAGATCCAATCATGGTACGCTATGGCACGGGATTCCCTAGGAAGGTAGCAAATCTCCCCGGGAATCAGTGTCTGTACACGCACAAGATAACAAGGAAAACAAGTCTTGTACAAGCTACACCATGAATGAGGAATAACATCTCATGACGAGATCCGCGTATACCAATCCGTGTAACCGACGTGTCGAGAACATGTATATTTACACTAGATACAGTGAACATAGGAGATATCATAAATTAGAAACTAATCAGAGAATGTACTTGCCTTGGGTCCTTAGCTGGTAAAACCAATGTCCTGTTCCAGAGTATCCCCTGGGTAAACCAACAGTCCTATAAACATAACACAAGCAAACCACATTCGCATCAGATGCTATACTAACACAGTCAAAAATACTGGTCTCAGGGCCATGTCAGGCAGGGCACTAGTCAACTAGGGTCATCTAGTAGGGACACGTATATAATATACATTACACTTATATACTTACAATATTTATACATGCACCAATTTAAATGTATTTACAATATATATATATATATATCTTTTAAATACATATTTGATTTACACTAGTTGAACATTATATATGTATACTCATACATATGCTAAAATACCTTTTTAAAATATATATACATATAAATACTAAATTGATTACATATACTAGAAATACGTATTTACGTATATAAATCACTTCGAACTTATTTTGAACAATAATTTCAAATAAAAGTTTATTTATAAAAACTAGAATTTATGTAAAAGCCAATATTTTTCATTTATGGTAAAATCGGTCACCGATCCAATAAACTAATTTTTGAACTCATTTTATTATCGAAACTATATTTTTAATAATAATATAAAACCCAAGATTTATTATATTTAACATAATCAAAAACCTTTTAATTTAATACGTAAAAGTGAACTAATTACATGAAATTTCTATACTAATTACATTAATTTACTAGACTAATTATAATTTCAATTAACTAATTATATAAAATAAACTAATTATATAAATAACTAATTATATAAAATAACTAATGAATTAATTAACTACTAATTATGTAATTAGTTAATTAACTAAACTAATATATATATTACTAAACTAAATTTAAACTAAACAAATTAAATGTTATTAAACTAATTACATAAATTATAACTAATTAAGAAATAATTAATTAACTAACTATATAATTTAACTACTAATTAAGAATTAATTCTGATTAATGATAATTAAGTGATTAGTAGGAATATTAACTAATCTAATTATAAGTAAAACTAATAATACATTAGCTAAACTAATTTGTAGATTAATTAAACTAATTACTAATTAATTAAACTAATCATTAATTAACTAAACTAATTAAATAAAAATAACAAATTCCAAAAATTACTTTAACTAACCCCAATTCGATTTCTCAGAACCGAAGGAAGAAGGGAAAGAGGGAAAAAGGGCTTACGGCTGGGGTTTTCCGGCGAGATCGGCCGGCCAGGGCGTCGGCGTCGTGCTCGGCGGATCTGCTCGAGGCGCAGCGGCGGCTTCGAGGCGGCGCTCGGCTCGAGAATGGCTGCGTCTGGTCGAGGAGCGGCGGCTTCGACTCTGCGAGGCGGTGGCGGTGCTCGACTTCCAGCGGCGGCGGCTTCGGTGGTCAGCGGTGGACGGCGCGGTGGACGGCGCGGTGGACGGCGTGGAGCTCGAGGGCAGCGGCTCGGCGCTCGAGGATCTGGCGGCTGTTCGAGGGCAGCGGCGGGCTGAGTTCGACGACGCGGCGGCGGGATCTCGACGACGGCGGGTGTGCGTCTCGGGCGACGGCGTTCTGTCCGAGGAGGCGGCTTCGTCCCAGCGGCCACGGCGAGGCTCGGCTTCAGCGGCGGGCTCGACGATGTCGGCTCCGGCGGCTAGATCTAGGGTTAGGGTTCGGTGGGTCGGGGTCGATCGTGTCCGAGGCTGGACACGACGGGGGTGTACTGTAGACGTGTCCGGTGTTGGACACGGGTGATGCTGTGTACAGTGGTGGTTGTGGAGGTGGTGTCCGGGTGTGTCGGACACGGAAAAGCTGGTTGTAAAATGTAAATCTGGACACAGGAAAAGAAATGGATATGGTGGGACACCCGGGGTCGGACCCGAGGCCATCACGGCTGACACGGTGATGCTGGATACACGGACACGAGCACACAAAAATGATGTGATGGCTTGTTGGCTTGGGAATTGTGGAGGCTAGCTAATAATTAGGAGATTAGGGTTTTTGGGAATGGTGAGAAGGAGAACTTAAATAGGGAGAAGGGTGTGGGATAAAGGGTTGCGGGTTGGCCCAATGATGAATGGTCCAGAATTAAATATAAAGGACTTTTCATGTGGGAAGAATGGGGCGTGAATGGGAGACGGAAAACGATAAATTAAATAGAAAAGAAATTTAAGAAAAATGTTTTTAAGAAGCTTTTGATTAGCTACTAATTAACTAATTTTTCAAAATATTAGGAAGTATGTAATTCATTTGTTTACTATCCCAATAAAATCTATTTTATTTTATCAACTAGTCTTTTAAATAACTATTTAGTCAAAACAATAATTTTATGACTCAAGCCAATAAATATTTGAAACTAGAAATATATATATTATTATTTATTTATTTATTTATTTTGTAATACATCGTCATTTAGGAAAATGATTTTTATAAAGATTTTTAAATTACCTTCTAAAATCAGACTTCGTTCAAAATCAAATAAAAATTTTCAAGGAGAAATATTTTATAAAACTTGATATTTTAAAATAAATTAAAATCTAATTATTTTGGAAATTGGAAATCGGAGGTTACAAGTCTATCCACCTTAGAAAAATTTCGTCCTCGAAATTTTAGGGATGACTAGGATAGAAAAAATTGTTGTTCATAATGACGAATATATCATTGAAGAAAATATTTTTATAAGGAGAATATTTACCAAACAGCAGAAAACATGAAGAAGAGAAAATATGGTTTAAGATAGGAGTAACTTGAAGGAATCATGGCTCGGCCTTGAATCCTCTAGAAAGTTTAGGTTTTGGGAAGTAGACATGATCACAAAACAGATAATTGGAATAATGCACGTTACCTTTTCAAAGTAACTCAACCAAGGAAGACCCAGTATAAAGAATGATATAGACATGAAAGTTATAGCTAATTCGAAAGATATGATCGACAATTTGATTTAAGAAACTTAAATACATCTTCCAGAATGTAATCAAGAGACATCTAATCGCCTTTCTTGATTTCTAGGAAAAAGAGTAGTCTCTACTACATTCTGAAAATAATCCTTCATTTTTCCTCGTTCATTTTACTTTTCTCAATCTTGTGATTCATCATTAACTAATATTTATAAAAGCTCAAATTCCACAAACTTTATTAGATTAGATCTTAGAATTTCTGAATCAAAATTTATTACATGTCCGAAAATCCTTATCATCAAATTCGAGTTTGTTTATCTTAGCATCAACTATACCTCGATTATTTTCTTCGGTTCAAATGTTACTGTCATGGTCAAGATTTTAATTTAGATCACAACCTCAATATACCATGATCTAACCTTACGACCTTCAATTATACGATCCCATAATCAATTATATTAAAATCTTCTTTACCATGAGCTTTATTTCATTCCATATTTCTTTATTCGTATGTATAATGTTTCCGAATTTTGAACTATATATATATTTTTTTTTTTTCATCCTCTGAATTTATTATCTCAATGTAAAAATTTTTTACTACTCCAATCCTCAATATTTTAATTGAATTCCAGTCGTATCATAATCTCCTCAATTTTTTTGAGTCAATAACTAAATACAAAATTTACTATCCGATCCTTTTAATTGAAATCCAATCAATGCATATTTATAAAAATCATATCCCAAAAATTTAAATTTTAAACACAATCCATCAATCACCTTACTCCTCTAACTCAATTTCAATTGATGCTTATTCCAATCTAACTCCTCATCCCAAGAATTTAATTTGACACTATTCCATTTTACGATTTTATTTCCTGCTTTTCTTTTTCCTCAATACTCAACGATGCGATGCTTCCAGTATCTTCAATGCAACATTCATACTATATAAAATTTCTATCTTGCAATCAAATAGATAAAAATGATAATCTCTCAAATTTCTCAAATTTTTTAATAATCAATTCCATCAGATCAAGACCTCCTTAAAATTAATAAATCCTCAAATTTTTGGCTCTGTGAATTTATTAATTCTCCTTTCAAGTCAATATTTATCCTCGAGTTTCAATCATCCCCAATCTTCGTAGAATTAATGATCTGTCAATTCTTTTATTAACGCCTTAACTCTTTATTTAAATTAATGCTTATCCACAAATTTAATCTTCTTGTCTCTTTTGGTCAGTCATAACCTCGTCATAGATCTCTGCTATGGTCAAAACCCAATGATCAAGGTTTAAGAAAACTCTACCTACAGACATGCAATTTAAGAAAATATAGGTCATGTGTCTTTTGTCATGGTATTTCAGTCTCTGTTAGGGGGTACTACTAGTTATATTCTAACAAGAAAATCATGCATGTGAACCACAGTACTAGGAAAATCAATCAATCCATCGAAAGGCGAAAGAAAAGGAACATTAGGAAGGAAGAAGGATCATGTTAACATATTACTTGTAGTGTCTACTATCTCTAACAAACACTTAACTCTAGCACACTAACAATTTCCTATTCATGTACACTGGTACCCATACCAACTAATCATATTTTAATATTCATATCTACCAAAAATTAATCCTCCAAATAATCGTCAAGGTTTAACTTCCCGATCAACTTAAAATAAAATGCATATACCTCCTCAATATTAGATACTTCACATCGAAATAAAATTTAATCACTTCTAAAATTTTTTGTAGCCTTAACTATGTTTAGTGAATCAATTTTAAATCCTCAATAATTTAACAACATAAAATCTCAACTCCTTAAAATTCTGAAAATTTAAAAATTCATTTCCACTTTTTAATTTATAACTCCTCAATGTAAATATGAGTGCTCACGGTCTCTAATACTCAAGGTGCACTCTATACCTCTATTGTCTAGAACTGTGTACTAAATTTGTACTGCCCGAATCACTTGCACTATTACCTCCAATGATCAAAGTTATCATCAACTGTGTTTTCTTTCATGATTTCAATTTATGTCAATTGGTATATCATCTAATTATCAACACACAGAGTGCTTACTGTTATTAACGTCATCCTTGACTAATCCTTGATATAGAATCGTTAGCACTCTTGGTATTATATCACTAGCTGCATTAATGGATTATCTCATCAAGCTCATTAGACTCATGATCACCTGTATCCTCTATAACACTCATGTTTCTTTACTCTCATGGGTATGTGTATGGTTCCTCATCTCGATGGTTGTATATGTATTTCCTTCAATCCTTTAAAGCCTATTAAACTAATCCGTGATACGCTTCACAACTTCCATTACTAATCCTGATATTTCTCTACTTATGACATCTCATTAAACCCTTTATACATATACATTTCTTTACCTTTAACATTTCCGATATCAATCATCAAATTGGACATCATGCTCCATAAATCCTTAACACAATTCCCCGGATACTTAATCGTTTACATAGATCACTCAATTACATAATCATGATTATCCAGGACGGGTAATTGGCTCTGATACTAACTCTGAGAACTATCACTGATACTCTATACTCTCCTTAACTCTTAGTCTCTAATGACCTTATCCTAGAACCATTGTTACAAGGTATATGCTATGGGTTAATTCTAGGTTAAAGCCTACTGCTCACATGCCCAACTAAGAAACACTTACAAATCACTAGCAACACAGTCAATACTAATACAAGACACAACAAAATCACAAGCCACTAATTGCCATGCTTAACAAGAAATCCTCAAGGAATAGGAGCTCAAAGACTGAATTGAGGACAGAAGGTATCTTTACTGTTAGTAAAGAAAGAAGTGGTGGAACAAAGTCCTGGAATAACAGAAATAGATAAGTCTTGAGATGATATTTTAAGAACCAATTTAGGATACAACCTGATAATCATACACGTCTGTCTGAAATCATGACACTCAGAATCCTCGCCACGCCAGTAAGCATAGATGCGATAAACGATAGGCTTCGTAACTAGGGTATGCACTCTATAATCATGTCGTCTAGAATCTTCGCCACGCCAACCGGTATGGCTGCGAAAGAATCTAAGCTTCATAACTATAGTATGTACATCCAAGTCAGGTCCCTACGTTCTCGTCACCACAGCTAATATGGCTGCGATAAATTCTAGGTTCCATAACCAAAGTAGACGTTTTACCTTTCTCACTGTCCTCATCAATATATGTCATCAGATGATACCATAAATCCTAGTCCGTAAAAAATTCATCTCAATTTGAAATCAACCCAACAACGATACCAGGAATTAAAGTTAACAACTGGTCAACAAGAATCAAACTCAACAATGATACCAAGATTTTAATTTAAAAAAACTGCTCAACAAGAATCAAGTTCAGTAACAACAAGCGAGAGCGGACGGAAACAAGGAAAGATTTAAATTGAAAATAAGATTCTCATGGGGTCATCCCAGGAAATCTTTCAAGAATTTGTGATTGAGTATCCTCTCTCATCCTAGTATCCTATGTCCTATATTTAATAGCAGGTACGCAGTAGTATAACAAGGATGCCACACTACTACGACATCGCACATCTCGCGAAGTCAGACCTGCATGGGCCACCACTAAAACGTGTCACGACCCGCACCCGGCTTAGGGGCACGAGAGCGTGGGTACGTCCAGCCTACGCCGCAGCATCGGCGGTAGAACGCTGTCTAGGCCAAGTACTATCTAACAATCTCACGCTAGTATCCAACTCCATAAGGAGATTCGGATAATACTATAAAATTATTCACAACATACTCAATCATAACTACAGCACGATAGGAAATGAAGAAATAAAAGAATACAGCACAAGTCTAAAGACAACAAAATCATACCTGCAATCATTAACTTCCAATCCCCAAGTGTGTCGGAACCAGTCTACTAATGTCACAGTCTGGAAAAATATTTTCCAGTCAGGAAGGAGCAAAGTACATCTCTAAATAGCAGTTCTATATAAATGACATAAACTATGTAGCAGTTCTAGATGGAAACATACCAGATGCATGTATAAGTACGAGAAATGTACAATGAGAGAAATACTGAAAATACTGTAAGTAAATGCAGGAAAAGAAACATATGTCAAAGAGCAAGAGATACTATGACTAAGTGTGTGAGTACTAGCTTTAACATGTGATCGGCTTGGGATCTTGATCAGGCTGGTTACATGTGATTAGCTATGATTCATGGAAGGTCAGGCTAACCGTTGGTTAGCTATGATGCGGGGAGAGGTCAGGCTAATCACACGTAACAGCTATGAGGCATGGAGATGGTCAGGCCGCACCCGACGTGAGATGTGGGGTGAGCTATGATGCATGGATAGTTGGGTATGATCACATATCTACACTAAAATACTCCCCAAACCCCCGACTGGTATAGTAGATCCAATCATGGTACGCTATGGCACGGGATTCCCTAGGAAGGTAGCAAATCTCCCCGGGAATCAGTGTCTGTACACGCACAAGATAACAAGGAAAACAAGTCTTGTACAAGCTACACCATGAATGAGGAATAACATCTCATGACGAGATCCGCGTATACCAATCCGTGTAACCGACGTGTCGAGAACATGTATATTTACACTAGATACAGTGAACATAGGAGATATCATAAATTAGAAACTAATCAGAGAATGTACTTGCCTTGGGTCCTTAGCTGGTAAAACCAATGTCCTGTTCCAGAGTATCCCCTGGGTAAACCAACAGTCCTATAAACATAACACAAGCAAACCACATTCGCATCAGATGCTATACTAACACAGTCAAAAATACTGGTCTCAGGGCCATGTCAGGCAGGGCACTAGTCAACTAGGGTCATCTAGTAGGGACACGTATATAATATACATTACACTTATATACTTACAATATTTATACATGCACCAATTTAAATGTATTTACAATATATATATATATATATCTTTTAAATACATATTTGATTTACACTAGTTGAACATTATATATGTATACTCATACATATGCTAAAATACCTTTTTAAAATATATATACATATAAATACTAAATTGATTACATATACTAGAAATACGTATTTACGTATATAAATCACTTCGAACTTATTTTGAACAATAATTTCAAATAAAAGTTTATTTATAAAAACTAGAATTTATGTAAAAGCCAATATTTTTCATTTATGGTAAAATCGGTCACCGATCCAATAAACTAATTTTTGAACTCATTTTATTATCGAAACTATATTTTTAATAATAATATAAAACCCAAGATTTATTATATTTAACATAATCAAAAACCTTTTAATTTAATACGTAAAAGTGAACTAATTACATGAAATTTCTATACTAATTACATTAATTTACTAGACTAATTATAATTTCAATTAACTAATTATATAAAATAAACTAATTATATAAATAACTAATTATATAAAATAACTAATGAATTAATTAACTACTAATTATGTAATTAGTTAATTAACTAAACTAATATATATATTACTAAACTAAATTTAAACTAAACAAATTAAATGTTATTAAACTAATTACATAAATTATAACTAATTAAGAAATAATTAATTAACTAACTATATAATTTAACTACTAATTAAGAATTAATTCTGATTAATGATAATTAAGTGATTAGTAGGAATATTAACTAATCTAATTATAAGTAAAACTAATAATACATTAGCTAAACTAATTTGTAGATTAATTAAACTAATTACTAATTAATTAAACTAATCATTAATTAACTAAACTAATTAAATAAAAATAACAAATTCCAAAAATTACTTTAACTAACCCCAATTCGATTTCTCAGAACCGAAGGAAGAAGGGAAAGAGGGAAAAAGGGCTTACGGCTGGGGTTTTCCGGCGAGATCGGCCGGCCAGGGCGTCGGCGTCGTGCTCGGCGGATCTGCTCGAGGCGCAGCGGCGGCTTCGAGGCGGCGCTCGGCTCGAGAATGGCTGCGTCTGGTCGAGGAGCGGCGGCTTCGACTCTGCGAGGCGGTGGCGGTGCTCGACTTCCAGCGGCGGTGGCTTCGGTGGTCAGCGGTGGACGGCGCGGTGGACGGCGCGGTGGACGGCGTGGAGCTCGAGGGCAGCGGCTCGGCGCTCGAGGATCTGGCGGCTGTTCGAGGGCAGCGGCGGGCTGAGTTCGACGACGCGGCGGCGGGATCTCGACGACGGCGGGTGTGCGTCTCGGGCGACGGCGTTCTGTCCGAGGAGGCGGCTTCGTCCCAGCGGCCACGGCGAGGCTCGGCTTCAGCGGCGGGCTCGACGATGTCGGCTCCGGCGGCTAGATCTAGGGTTAGGGTTCGGTGGGTCGGGGTCGATCGTGTCCGAGGCTGGACACGACGGGGGTGTACTGTAGACGTGTCCGGTGTTGGACACGGGTGATGCTGTGTACAGTGGTGGTTGTGGAGGTGGTGTCCGGGTGTGTCGGACACGGAAAAGCTGGTTGTAAAATGTAAATCTGGACACAGGAAAAGAAATGGATATGGTGGGACACCCGGGGTCGGACCCGAGGCCATCACGGCTGACACGGTGATGCTGGATACACGGACACGAGCACACAAAAATGATGTGATGGCTTGTTGGCTTGGGAATTGTGGAGGCTAGCTAATAATTAGGAGATTAGGGTTTTTGGGAATGGTGAGAAGGAGAACTTAAATAGGGAGAAGGGTGTGGGATAAAGGGTTGCGGGTTGGCCCAATGATGAATGGTCCAGAATTAAATATAAAGGACTTTTCATGTGGGAAGAATGGGGCGTGAATGGGAGACGGAAAACGATAAATTAAATAGAAAAGAAATTTAAGAAAAATGTTTTTAAGAAGCTTTTGATTAGCTACTAATTAACTAATTTTTCAAAATATTAGGAAGTATGTAATTCATTTGTTTACTATCCCAATAAAATCTATTTTATTTTATCAACTAGTCTTTTAAATAACTATTTAGTCAAAACAATAATTTTATGACTCAAGCCAATAAATATTTGAAACTAGAAATATATATATTATTATTTATTTATTTATTTATTTTGTAATACATCGTCATTTAGGAAAATGATTTTTATAAAGATTTTTAAATTACCTTCTAAAATCAGACTTCGTTCAAAATCAAATAAAAATTTTCAAGGAGAAATATTTTATAAAACTTGATATTTTAAAATAAATTAAAATCTAATTATTTTGGAAATTGGAAATCGGAGGTTACAACACAGGTGACTACCACCTATGCAGCCAACCAGATTCTCGCCAGTCAGAACTCCTACTTCATATTTCCAGTAAGGAAGAGGAGAGACAAATACATCATCTTTGGCAGAGTAGAAAGTCTTCGATCCTTCATTCCAGAAGAACTGGAGCCAGAACTTGATACCAGAAAGATACCATTTCATTGGTAGAGTTCTCGAACAAAGTACCTCATCCAGAAGATATGATATGATCTGAAGGCCGCAAAGGGATTGAACTATAGCAAAGGCCGACGGCTGCTTCGGCGACTGCGGGCTCCTACAAGCAAGTCCGAGGATTACTACCATAAGACCAGACATAGCTTTGGGTATGTCACGTCTCCCACAACCCCCGAAGGCTCAGATGAAGAAGATGAGTTTTCACTCTTTATAATCTTCCTTCTGGGACTTCGACATCAGTATCGGGAAAATTCTAAAGCAAATATTGTCTGCCAACATTATGTCAGCTGACCTTCAGGAAGATAACGAGGATCCACCGAAACTCTTTGAAGTAAAACCGTAGGCCCAATGTCTAGACGCACAATAGAAGATACGGTTCGAACACCGAGAACCTCCTACTGAGGTGATGAATCCTCCCTTAAACCTATCTTTATCTGCAAGAGTCTGACTAATAAGGATCGGAAATCCCTGTTACAGCTCGTCAGGGAATACATCTATGTCTTTGCCTAGAGTTATAAAGACATGCCAGGATTGGACCCCCAAAATTTGGCCCACAAATTCAATATCTTGTCGAATGCTAAGCCGGTCAAGCAACAGTAATGGCGGTTCCTATCGGACATCATGAACGCCATCAAAGCTGAAGTCAATAAACTGATAGCTAGATGCTTCGTCCGTGAAGTACAACATCCAAATTGGGTAGCCAACATCATGGCCATCGTAAAAAAGAATAGAAAGATCCGAATCTGCATTGACATTCGTGATCTAAATATGGCCTGTCCTAAGGATGAGTTTCCCCTTTCGATCACAAACATAATAATCGATAATACCTGTGGCTTCAAGTGTATATCCTTCATGGATGGATTCTCAGGCTACAATCAAATCAGATATCTCCTAAAGACTAGAAGCATATATTGTTTCGAACGCCGATAGGAGTGTACTGCTACACAGTCATGCCCTTCGGTCTGAAGAATGTGGGTGCTACATACCACTGAGCTATGAGAACTATCTTCCGTGAACATCTACATAAGACGGTTGTGTGTTACATTGATGACATCGTCGTCAAGAGTCACTTTAAAGATGATCACCTCCAGGACTTGAAGACTGTGTTCGACCTCATGCGTGTGCACCAGCCCAAGATGAATGTAATAACCCATTCCGTTCAAGCGGACAGCCGATTCAAATAGCACAAGTGTAACATCCCGACCCGCTTTGCTCAGCGAGAAGACTCATTTGAGGCAAAGTATTTCCAGACTTGGCCCTTCAGGAGTTCAGACTTAGACTTTCAAAGGCTAGCTCGGAGTATCGCTCGACCGAGTCTAATCATCGCTAAGGTAGGTAGCTACGATGAACTTATCTTTGCTTAGCCAGCACACTTAAAATATGGACGATACATGCTACTCGCTAGGTGAATACCCCCTGTATGCTAATAAATAATACAACATACCTAGCTAAGGGAATAATCCCAACTTGTATTACTTGTGTTAGAATATGGAAATAAAACTTGCTTATAAATGGACCCTCGTATGCTACCTTTGCCTTATGCAAATAGACCCCGCTATGCCTCGAGTAGATTGTTATATACTCTCTGTAATACACTGTTCACTTGTTTACACTGCACGTCCCTAGATTATGTCACTCGATATGTCCCTGCTCGGTTGTACCCCTCGCTTTACCCTTAGACCCGTGCCAAACGTAAATGCTTATGTTTACACAAATACAATGCTGCCTGCTTAGATGCTAACTTATACTCGTTGCCTCGTTTTAATGCTTGCTACCTATATTATACCATAATCAAGTAATACTATCGCGTATCGTGCATGCATCTAGTTAGCCAGAAGACTATCAAATAGTCCTTCTGTGTGATATGACCCCGCAAGTATCCGGGACCGTTAAGTCGCCAAGGCATCCCCGAACCAGGGGATTGCACCATGTCAAGTTTAACTCTTAATAAGAATCATGTCAAGCAAATCAAGTATCACAGCTCATAGAGCATACTCGTTCTGAACAAGAATTAAGAATTTATATGTCATGTCAAGAATCTCGTGAACCTGAGACCCAAGACTTGCATGTCGCGGATAATTTATGTACAAGGTATTCATGTTCAAGTTCCTGTAGACGATCGTCGGGGCACTGGGGCTGATCCAATCCGGACAAAACTTTTCGATAGTCGCCTGTTAGTGGACGACATAGAGTGAACGCCCCCTTGGCCTCGCATTACACTCCTTACTGTCCCGGCGAAGGTGTCATATAGCGACTCCTGACCTCACGCATCTAATATTGCCCCAAGACTATAACTCGTCCTTTATGACTATGCCAGCGACTCCTGTTCATATAGATAAGTCATCCTCGCTTAGCGGCAATCTGCGTGCCAGTCATTGCATCACATCCAATAATCTGAAATACCTGAACGATTATGTGTATAACACACTTGTACATATAGAACGCTTGAACATCTTCTGTAACACACTTGAGTAATCTGTGTAACTCGTGCACCTGAAATAATACCTCACACATGACACTTTGCTTTCTTATATTATTGCCCTAGATTTATTTATAAATGCTCGTGCTTGATTTAACTTGGTTTGCCTTGGACAGTAAAGGATAAATGGTAAGTTGGTAAGTCTCATCGTATTCATTTATATCGTACGACAGACTGCCACACGAGTTAGGCTATTCATTATGCCATAAAACTGATCCTAAGGCAAGATTAGAAAGATAAGTTAATAGATGGTGCATGGAACCTATATAACATGTTTGGATTTGTCGAGCGGACGAGAAGCCTCCTCACCAGTGCATTCATGTACTGATAACCCACCAGATTGCTTACAGGGTGCGGAAGAACCTCGTTCGGTGCGGATGTCCCCTTTATGCATGCTAAGGCGTGGATTTTGCCCTGTATCCTTAGAATGTTGTGTCCAGAACTGAAGCACATATACAAGATATAATGTTAGAATATCTTCTATGTATCATTCCACAAATGTAGCCACTTGGCACACTTTTATCGTTTCAAAGAGAGAGAGAGAGGCTTGAGTGACTTATAATCTCGGCCTAGCGCCGCTTATAACACTTGTTTAATATCAATAAAAAGCTTATTTTATTTCTATACTTTTATTATTCAATGCTTCCGCTATTGACGGCTCTGTGAACTTGTTACCAATCGCCTGTGCATTTCTTTTTTCGCTGCACTCAGACTATCTGTGCGATTCTGTGGCTTAGACCTCTTACCGCCTGTTCGGATCATAGCCTTGTACGGGCGCAGCTTACACTCGTACGACATCACACCCATATGGAAAAGATCATCCCGCGAGAGCACAGGTGCGGTGATTTGCGCCTAGCGGGGATAGCCGATTACCTGCAGGAGATCGGGACGTTAACATATTGGTATCAGAGCATGGCTTTATGCCTTTGGACTTTATATCGATTTTCTCAGTTTTGAAAGCTCGTTCGTGGGTTATGTGCATACACTCTCTCGTTGACCCGATGTGATATTCCAAATAATGGGTCTAAATACTTTTAAAAGTGTATCTTAATGATATGATTGCTTGTACGAAATTGTGATATGAAGGCCTTTGTGCCCACCTATGTTAGGCTTTGTGGGAATAGACTCGTGCTAGAATTGTAAGTTATGTGCGAACCCAAATACCTATACATGATTACCCAACTGGTTAACGTACAGAATAGAATATTATTTGAACAGTTAGCTTTACACATAGCCTTTCGGTTAAGTTGTGTCGAGTATCGTGCGCCAAGACCTTTTTGGTGCGAGCTAGTTTGCAAGCGAGATTGTGATATCATTCAGATAAAGACAAGTCAAACTTAGAATGACAACCGATAGAAACATTATTAGATTATTGCTTAGGCGAATATAAAGAATCACGCTTGGATTTTGGAAAATAGCTCGAACGGTATTTCGTATCAGAAGATACAAATCGAATATTGTTTACTTGGATGACATCAACAGGATATATATGAGACTAAGATTTATCAGGGGATACCCAGGTATCGTGCATGAATTCTAAGGAACAACTTGGTGAATATGGTAGTGAGTGATGCGAACTCGATTGAGGATTTAATTGGGTGACTCAATTCCTGAGTGGTGTATGGATCATTTAAAAATGTCCCAACGAATTCATAGGTCTCGTACGATAGTTGGATTGAACGATTTGAGGATGTCTTGAATAAGTGATAAGGCTTATATCGGATAGGGATTTATGGAAATAAAAATCGATATCTTGGTTAAGAAAACTTGTTGGAAACTTGGAGGATCGTACGAGCGATTTCAAATTAAATAAAATGGATTGAAGCTTGAATAAAATATTGCTCGAATAGAAGTTAGCTCGAGAATGAATATTGTGGTTCGATGAAAGACATAAGCGATAACGAATTCGACTTAGAGTTTGAAAGAACGATCTTGAATCAAGTTCGAAAAGATAACCTGAAAACCCCCTAGATTTATTCTATAGATAGTCAGGTTAGTATTTGGGAAATTTTGGATTTTTCAGAAGATGATGAGGTTTAGAGTAGAGTTGAGTTTATCTGTGATTTTATTCTATTTAATTAAAACCCTTGGCGTGCCGTTTCATAGTTTAATTGTTCGGAGCCCAATATCAGCCCATAAATTCCACCGAACTTTTGTACTTCTGACTTGACTCGCCAATTTAGGCACTGGACTTTTTTGTCACTCAAAATTATATTTTTGTTGTGCTCTAAATTAATTGCATAATTTTCCGAAACCGTAATCCATATTTAATTTCGTGTCGGACACCTCTATCGTTACCCTTAATTTTGAGATACCGACTTATCCCGTTGAGCCGGACCAACTAAAGGGTCCAAGACTGACTCCAAGCCCCCCACCATTTTTGGCCTTTGTGTCATTTTTGAATTTTGACCCCAAGTGCCCCCATTTAATTTAAAATCGCGGGATACTTTATTTCTATTTAAATCGGGGATTCCCATTTTTCCTAATCCTATTTTAAATCCTTAATTAATCCTAATGCCCTTTAAATTAAACCCGTGCCTAACGCACAACACCCTCTCACCATGAAAATTACTAAACATAATTTTCTCCATAAATTTTGCGTCATTTTATGTGTTCATACAATTTTCCGAATTTAGGGGGGCTAAGTTGCAATTTAAAGATTTTAGGTGCCCTCACCCCATTGGCCAAAACCAAATGTTGAGGTTACATGTGTGGTGACCGAATTAGACTCACCCCCTTCTTTTCTCATGAAGAAATAATTTTTCTCATGAGTAATCTTAGCCCTCTATTTTGAATGACATCATCTCCACCCTCCATCCTTTCACCACTCCCTATAAAACCATCACATCACCCTTCACTCCTCTCAAGCCGGCCCTAATCCCAATGCATAGAAAACCCCACCCCCTCTCTCTCTTCTCCTCCATTTATTTCTCCATGCAAGCTTCTCCTTCCTCCATTCTTCTTCTTCTTCTTCCTTTATTTCTTCTCCTCCTTCTCACTAAGGAGTGACCCGACCTCCGGCCGACGGTCGACTCCGGCCCGACTCCGGTGCAGCCGCCTCGGCTCCGGCCAGCTGACCTCCGCGGCAACTCCAGCTTCATCCCGCCGACCTTCCCGCCGGACTGCACAGCCGACCGCTGTGCTCTTCCGACCGCACTCGACCGGCACAGTCCCCCCGACCCTGCTGTGCGTTCCCTTCGGCCGCGATGCAGCAGTCGACCGGTCCGCAGCAGCTTCCTCCGCCGGCTGTGCGTCCCCCGTGCTGGACTGAGCCGTCCCCCGCTCCGGCCTCCTCCCCATCCGACTTCCCCATCTTCTTCTTCATCACCACCATATTCACCATTACACTACCACCACCTTCACCATTACACTACCACCATCATCACCACCACCCTTACCTCTTCACCACCACCTCCACTCGGCCACTCTCCCCCGTCCACACCCCGTCGTCCGGCCAGAACCACCTCGCTCCGGCCGTGTTGGTATACTCCTCCCCCTCTCTTGATTAAATTCCAGAATTTAATAGCAATTAAATTAGATGTTATTTATATATAATAAATGTGTTATATTAGCTAGGGTTTCACCTAGGTATATTTATATGAACATGATTTATGGTATGTTATGGAGATATATATTGATAGGATGAATATAGCTTAGGGTTTGTCATCAACATGAATTAAATCAATTTATTTTAGATATCGGCTTATGGAGATTTAGGTTTTGATCGTTAAATGAAGGATCGGGATATATATTTTGTGGTGGTAAATGCTAACTTATTTAATAAGAATTAAATTAATGAAGGATTTAAGTGTAGTGTAGATGCTCAATTTAAATGTATGATTAGTAAGAATAGTAGGTGAATGACTGATTGAGGACCAGTGTGATCGGTAATTTAGAACTGGAAATTTAAGGTGAATAACTTAGGGAGGCACCTGGTGATTGGTAACAACGATATTTTTAAACGAAGGAATTAAAATCATAAACTGTGTTTGAGGATGGCTTGATGATATGGTACTGATGATTAGTTGATTTGACCATCGTACCGACAGTCAACTGTGGTCAACCCCCCTAGAGACTTGTCCCAGTGAGTCGTAGCTAAGACTGAATTTAGGTGTAGATGTGTGTCACATCCCTGCTTGATGTAGAATAGATTATTGATTCTGGTTTGTATCTCATCTCTAGGTACTGTGGAACCTGAGGGCTTGGACGTGGTACCAGATCCCCGTCATCAGCAGCTGCACGCAGGCAAGTGTACGTTGCCACCCTGTATTTTCAGTTTACAGATATTCATTATTTCATTATGTACTTTGTGCACGTACTTATGTTGACGTTCGATACTTTGCGTCCGGATCACAACCGGGTAAAGACGTATATTATAACGTCTTAGAAGGATTGTTAGATGTTTTGTAGCATCTCGATATACGTACCTGAGTATATCGACACCCCAGGATACACTCATACACTATGATCATGCCAGATTCCTGTATCCTGATACTGACATCATGACCAGAGACTGGGACGACCTTAGGGTCGAGTCTGTTGAGTTATTTCTGTGTGTCAAGACTGTAGTTAGAGGTTCAGGTTCAGCGCACAATCGTTGACCTCTTCGGAAGGGGAAGACTGTTACTAGACGTTTGGGCTACTCTGCACGCACTTATATATATATATATATATATATATATATATATATATATATATATATATATATATATATATATATATGTATTATTTTTGTAGCGATCCTGTATCTAGTGTAGCTGTTTCACCCGTGTGACTCCTTGCCCGGAGTTGCGGTACGTGCCGTGTGTTTCCGTGTCCGGAGCTACGGTTTTATTTTAGAAAGCCCACGCGTCGAACATTATCTTTAAACTGAGTCACACTTGTTTGGTTATGTTAGAGTACCCTGTTGTTGCACTTGTACTTTCTGTTTACTTGACATATTGTATTTCTGTACCTTGTTACGTCCCTCTGAGGACCTGGTTCCCTGCCAGTTTTGCAGCATAGATGATTACGGAGCATTTGGAGTTGCTATTGGAGTTGCATGTCTTGCGGACATGGTACCAGGTACTCACATTATATCTACCGGCATTAAGGTTATTTTACATTGATTATTCATCTGCTGTTGTAGCCTAGTTTTTATAGACTCATACTTCTTCTCGAGTCTATTCGAGTTAGTATGTTATTGGGCGGTCGACTCTAGCACATATAGCTCTTTTTTGTATACTGCTGTACATTGTGGATTGAGATATAGAGGTTTATATTTATGGGATATCTAGATAGTGCCCTTTTATACTACAGCTTATACGTATTCGAGTCAGACCAGAGTCTGGTCGAATGCGTAGCTGGCGTGTCACATATTCCTGGTCCTACGTATTTTGGGACTGGGGCGTGACATATTTTTGTGGTGGCCCATGTAGGTCCGATTTAAATCGTCTTGGTCACCTGACTGTGCCAAACGAGCCTGCAAATTAGGAACGATATTATGATTGTTGAATAGGATCTCAATCCATAATCAATTTTAAAAACTCTTTGTATGTGATTATCGCCCTTGGACTTCCAATTTGCATTCGTTTAATCTTCGTCGATATCGCTATCCTTGTTTCTCGTCCCCTATTATTCGGGAAGACGAATGCTTGTGAATGATGATTTCTCTCCAGAAGAAGATCGAAGACCAGACGGCAGAAGACAGAATTCGTATACCTTTCTCTGAGAATATGGTTACCTTATCAGGATAGATTGATGGGTTCCTTGGATTCTAGAACTAGTGTGGAAGGTTGGCAAGAGAGTTGGACCCAGTAGTACCCTACCTGTGCTTGAGGTAACAGTGATCTTAGGAGTACTGAGAGCTAGAAGGATTGTTGATCATGACCTAGAATGATTTATGGGAATGCATAGCCTGATGATGGAAACTAGTGGTTGTATATGATAGCAATACCAGGAATGATATTATGGACTAGAGGAGATAAAATTTCAAGCTCTCACTTGGAAGATGATGATCTAATACCAAAAATTTTAGTATGTGCTTGGGTGACATCATTATTATAATTGCACTATGTGACTTGGACAGATAAATAACGAAAAGAAGGAATTTGAGGAATAGGATTTTAGGAAAAACTTTGAGGAGAAGAGAATTATACATTAGGCGAGGAAAATTTTCTTTTGAGGATTGATTTTGGAAACAGAACGGGAGAAATTATTTTACGACCTTATCCTAGACATGGACTAGTTGAGCCAATACCACGCAACGCTTGATTTTCGTCGTGGTTGTGTCACCTTTAGACCACCGGATTACCCTGAGTTTGAGTTTTTAGAGAGCCTGGAAGCATGGTGCCCACCTACCTTTGAGGCACACATTGCAGAAGGGGAATCAGTGTACCCCGCATTATACCAGAGTTTGAGGATGTGGTTCTAGAGAATCTTTCCGGCCTGCCACCTGACAGAGGGATAGAATTTGCTATAGAGTTGACTCCAAGAGCGGAGCCAATTATTTTCCCGTGTTCAGACTAGCGCCGAAAGAGTTGGTTGAGTTGAAGGTCCATAGTAGAGGATCACTTAGACAAGGGTTTCAGTCGGGCTAGTATTTTTCCATGGGGAGCAACCATCTTATTGTACCAAAGAAGGACGGGACGATACGTTGCATAACGAATACAGGGCATTAAATGCCATAGCGATAAAGAGCAAGTACCCTTGTCGCACATTAAAGATTTAATTGAATCAGCTAGGTGGCGCATATGTATTTTGAAGATCGATCTCAGATCCAGCTATTATCAGATCTAGGTTCGGGAAGAGGACATTCCTTAGACGACTTTCAGGACGAAGTATGGATACTTTGAGTCTCTAGTCTTGTCGTTTGGCTTAACCAACGTGCCAGCAGTAATTATGAGTTCGAGGAACAATATTTTCCACCAGTACTTGGATAAGTTCGTGGTTGTAATTATCGATGACATCTTGGTTGATTCCAAGAGCCAAGAGGAGCACGAAAGATATCTCAGGATCGTGTTGGAGACGCTAAGACACGAGAGGCTGTACGCCATACTCAACAAATATGAGTTCTGCTTTAATAGAGTACCGTTTTTGGGACACATAATCACCGGAGATGGACTATCAGTTGACCCCGAGAAGATAGCTGCAGTTGAGACGTGGCCTACCCCTACATCAGTTACAGAGGTTAGGAGTTTCCTCGGACCTGCCGGATATTATCGGAGGTTCATGGAAAACTTCTCGAGGATAGCCGCGCCTATGACGCGACTGACGCGTAAAGGCGAAGAGTTTATCTGGACCGACGAGTGTCAGGCGGCTTTCGAAGAGCTGAAGAAGCGTCTGACATCAGCACTGATCTTGACTTTACCTTCAGGATCAGGAGGATTTGTGGTGTATAGTAATGCGTCGGGAAGTAGATTGGGATGTGTATTGATGCAACATGGCAAGGTGATAGCCTACGCATCTAGACAGCTGAGAGTTCATGAGAAGAACTATCCGACGCACGACTTGGAGTTAGCTGCAGTGATATTTGCATTAAAGCTATGGAGACATTACCTTTATGGTGAGCGTGTTAAGATTTACACAGATTATAAAAGCCTAAAGTACGTCTACACGCAGAAGGAGCTCAAAATGAGGCAGAGGTGCTGGCTAAAGTTGATGACAGATTTTGACATTGAGTTGCAGTACCACCCTGGCAAGACGAATGTCGTAGCAGATGCCTTAAGAAGGAAGCCCATGGCATACTTTTTGACGACTCAGCGACAATTGTTAGAGGATCTCCAGGAGCTTGGGATTGAGATTGTATTGCCAGGCATGGATGGACAGATGGCCAGTCTCGAGGTTCAGTCTACACTGATTGAGAGGATCAGGGCAGCCCTGCCTACAGATGCAAGATTTCGACGTCTACGAGAGAGGACAGAGGCCGGCATACAGACGGGACTCAGGATTCATGAAAACGGAATGTTGAGATATGGAGATTGCCTATATGTTCCGAGTGGCGAGCTACGCCAAGAGTTGATGACCGAGGCATATAGCTCGATTTATTCCATTCATCCCGGGGGTACGAAGATGTACCGAGACTTGAGGTAGCATTTCTGGTGGCATAGGATGAAGAGAGAAATTGTAAGATTCGTGGCGAAGTGTTTAGTTTGTCAGCAAGTCAAGGCTGAACATTAGAGGACTGCAGGATTATTGCAACCGCTTCCCATTTCCGAGTGGAAGTGGGAACACATTACCATAGACTTCATCACAGGATTCCCGCGAAGCCCAAGCGGAAAGGATGCAGTTTGGGTTGTCGTAGACAGACTCACCAAGTCTGCACATTTCTTGCCCTTCAGAGTTGGGCAGTCCACAGAGATATTAGCTGACATGTATATGAGGCAGATAGTACGAATACATGGAGTGCCTGTCAGCATTGTATCAGATCGTAATTCCAGATTCACGTCATATTTTTGGCAGAGTATGCAGGAGAGTCTAGGAACTCGTCTCAAGTTCAGCACTGCATATTATCCACAGACTGATGGTCAGTCAGAGCTCACGATACAGATATTAGAGGATATATTGAGAGCGTACATGATTGATTTTGGAGATCTAGGGAGGACCACCTGCACTTGGTGGAATCCTCCTACAATAACTGTTATCAGACTAGTATACAAATGGCACTTTATGAGGCACTATACGACAGAAAATGTAGGTTGCCAGTTTGTTGGAGTGACATGGGAGAACGTCAGATACTTGGTCCAGAGTTAGTGACACAAACAGTGGAGAAAGTCAAGTAGATTCAAATCCACCTGCGTGTAGCACAGGACAGACAAAAATATTGGGCAGAAGCGCACCGCAGATCATTGGAGTTCAAGGAAGGTGACCATGTATTTTTGAGGATATCGCCTACTCATTGTACCATCAGATTCGGAGGCAGAGGCAAGCTGAGTCCGCGGTACATCAGACCTTTTGACATATTAGAACGAGTTGGCGAAGTGGCTTACCGTATTGTATTACCTCCATCATTAGAAGGAGTGCATGACGTATTTCACGTATCGCAGCTGAGGAGATATGTCGCAGACCCTAGCCACGTACTTGATCATTCAGAGATTACAGTCGGGCCCAGTCTGTCTTACGTAGAGCAGTCGGTCGAGATTCTCGATCACAGCGAGAAGACTTTGAGAGGGCAGACTATTCGACTGGTCAGAGTGGCATGGAAGCACCATTCACCAGGCGAGTCTACTTGGGAACGCGAGGATTCTATTCGGCAGCGGTTCCCGTACTTATTTGAGGAGCAAGGTACGAATTTACGTACGACATTTGATTACTAGTTGTTTTTTTAATTCTCTTAGTTATTATTGTGCTTTACTTTTAATTTCGGGGACAAAATTTTTCTAAGTTGGGAAGAATATAAACCCCCTAGATTTATTCTATAGATAGTCAGGTTAGGATTTGGGAAATTTTGGATTTTTCAGAAGATGATGAGGTTTAGAGTAGAGTTGAGTTTGTCTGTGATTTTATTTTATTTAATTAAAACCCTTAGCGCGCCCTTTCATAGTTTAATTGTTCGGAGCCCAATATCAGCCCATAAATTTCATCGGACTTTTGTACTTCTGACTTGACTCGCCAATTTAGGCATTGGACTTTTTCGTCACTCAAAATCATATTTTTGTTGTGCTCTAAATTAATTGCACAATTTTCCGAAACCGTAATCTATATTTAATTCCGTGTCGGACACCTGTGTCGTTACCCTCAATTTTGAGATACCAACTTACCCCGTTGAGCCGGACCAACTAAAGGGTCCAAGACTGACTCCAAGCCCCCCACCATTTTTGGCCTTTGTGTTATTTTTGAATTTTGACCCCAAGTGCCCCCATTTAATTTAAAATCACGGGACACTTTATTTCTATTTAAATTGGGGATACCCATTTTCTCTAATCCTATTTTAAATCCTTAATTAATCCCAATGCCCTTTAAATTAAACCCGTGCCTAACGCACAACACCCTCTCACCATGAAAATTACTAAACACAATTTTCTCCACAAATTTTGCGTCATTTTATGTGTTCATGCAATTTCCTGAATTTAGGGGGGCTAAGTTGCAATTTAGAGATTTTAGGTGCCCTCACCCCATTGGCCAAAACCAAATGTTGAGGTTACATGTGTGGTGACCGAATTAGACTCACCCCCTTCTTTTCTCATGAAGAAATAATTCTTCTCATAAGTAATCTTGGCCCTCTATTTTGAATGGCATCATCTCCACCCTCCATCCTTTCACCACTCCGTATAAAACCATCACATCACCCTTCACTCCTTCCAAGCCGGCCCTAATCCCAATGCATAGAAAATCCCACCCCCTCTCTCTCTCTCCTCCTCCATTTATTTCTCCATGCAAGCTTCTCCTTTCTCCATTCTTCTTCTTCTTCTTCCTTTATTTCTTTTCCCTCATTCTCACTAAGGAGTGACCCGACCTCTGGCCGACGGTCGACTCCGGCCCGACTCTGGTGCAGCCGCCTCGGCTCCGGCCAACCGACCTCCGTGGCAACTCCAGCTTCAGCCCGCCGACCTTCCCGCCGGACTGCACAGCCGACCGCTGTGCTCTCCCGACCGCACCCGACTGGCACAGTCCCCCCGACCCCGCTGTGCGTTCCCTTCGGCCGCGACGCAGCAGTCGACCGGTCGTAAGCAGCTTCCTTCGCCGGCTGTGCGTCCCCCGCGCTGGACTGAGCCTTCCCCCGCTCCGGCCTCCTCCCCGTCCGACTTTCCCATCTCTTTCTTCATCACCACCACCTTCACCATTACACTACCACCATCATCACCACCACCCTTACCTCTTCACCACCACCCCCACTCGGCCACTCTCCCCCATCCATACCCCGTTGTCCGGCCAGAACCACCTTGCTCCGGCCGTGTTGGTATACTCCTCCCCCTCTCTTGATTAAATTCCAGAATTTAATAGCAATTAAATTATATGTTATTTATATATAATAAATGTGTTATATTAGCTAGGGTTTCACCTAGGTATATTTATATAAACATGATTTGTGGAATGTTATGGAGATATATATTGATAGGATGAATGTAGCTTAGGGTTTGTCATCAACATGAATTAAATCAATTTATTTTAGATATCGGCTTATGAAGATTTAGGTTTTGATCGTTAAATGAAGGATCGGGATATATATTTCATGGTGGTAAATGCTAACTTATTTAATAAGAATTAAATTGATGAAGGATTTATGTGTAGTGTAGATGCTGAATTTAAATGTATGATTAGTAAGGATAGTAGGTGAATGACTGATTGAGGACCAGTGTGATCGGTAATTTAGAACTGGAAATTTAAGGTGAATAACTTAGGGAGGCACCTAGTAATTGGTAACAACGATATTTTTAAACGAAGGAATTAAAATCATAAACTGTGTTTGAGGATGGCTTGATGATATGGTACTGATGATTAGCTAATTTGACCATCGTACCGACAGTCAACTGTGGTCAACCCCCCTAGAGACTTGTCCCAGTGAGTCGTAGATGAGACTGAGTTTAGGTGTAGATGTGTGTCGCATCCCTGCTTGACGTAGAATAGATTATATATTCTAGTTTGTATCTCATCTCTAGGTACTACGGGACCTTAGGGCTTGGACGCGGTACCAGATCCCCGTCATCAGCAGTCGCACGTATGCAAGTGTACCTTGCCACCCTGTATTTTCAGTTTACAGATATTTATTGTTTCATTATGTACTTTGTGCACGTACTTATGTTGACGTTCGATACTTTGCGTCCGGATCACAACCGGGTGAAGACGTACGTTATAACATCTTAGAAGGATTGTTAGATGTTTCGTAGCATCTCGATATGCGTACCTGAGTATAGCGATACCCCAGGACACACTCATACACTGTGATCGTGCCAGATTCCTGTATCCTGATACTGACATCATGACCAGAGACTATTCGGCATTATGGTTATTTTACTTTAGTTATTCATCTGATGTTGTAACCTAGTTTTTATAGACTCATACTTCTTCTCGAGTCTATTCAAGTTAGTGTGTTATTGGGCGGCCGACTCTAGCACATATAGCTCTTTCTTGTATACTACTGTACATTGTGGATTGAGACATAGAGGTTTACATTTATGGGATATCTAGATAGTGCCCTTTTATATTACAGCTTATACGTATTCGAGTCAGACCAGAGTCTGGTCGAATGCATAGCTGGCGTGTCATGTATTCCTGGTCCTACGTATTTTGGGACTGGGGCGTGACATGTTTTTGTGGTGGCCTATGCAGGTCCGATTTAAATCATCTTGGTCACCTGACTGTGCCAAGCGAGCCTGCAAATTAGGAATAGATATTATGATTGTTGAATATGATCTTAATTCATAATCGATTTTAAAAACTCTTTGTATGTGATTATCGCCCTTGGACTTCCAATTTGCATTCGTTCAATCTTCGTCGATATCGCTATCCTTGTTTCTCGTCCCTTATTATTCGGGAAGATGAATGCTTGTGACTGATAATTTCCCTCCAGAAGAAGATCGAAGACCAGACGACAGAAGACAAAATTCGTATACCTTTCTCTGAGAAGATTGTTACCTTATCAGGATAGATTGATGGGTTCCTTGGATTCTAGAACTAGTATAAAAGGTTGGCAAGAGAGTTGGACCCAATAGTACCCTACCCGTACTTGAGATAACAGTGATCTTAGGAGTACTGAGAGCTAGAAGGATTGTTGATCATGACCTAGAATGATTTATGGGAATGCATAGCCTGATGATGGAAACTAGTGGTTGTATATGATAGCAATACCAGGAATGATATTATGGACTAGAGAAGATAAAATTTCAAGCTCTCACTTGGAAGATGATGATCTAATACCAAAATTTTTAGTATGTGCTTGGGTGACATCATTATTATAATTGCACTATGTGACTTGGACAGATAAATAACGAAAAGAAGGAATTTGAGGAATAGAATTTTAGGGAAAACTTTGAGGAGAAGAGAATTATACATTAGGCGAGAAATTTTTTCTTTTGAGGATTGATTTTGGAAACAGAACGGGAGAAATTATTTTACGACCTTATCCTAGACATGGATTAGTTGAGCCAATACCACGCAATGCTTGATTGTCGTCGTGGTTGTGTCACCTTTAGACCACCGGATTACCCTGAGTTTGAGTTTTTAGAGAGCCTGGAAGCATGGTGCCCACCTACCTTTGAGGCACACATTGCAGAAGGGGAACCAGTGTACCCTGCATTATACCAGAGTTTGAGGATGTGGTTCTAGAGAATCTTTCTGGCCTGCCACCTGACAGAGAGATAGAATTTGCTATAGAGTTGACTCCAAGAGCGAAGCCAATTATTTTCCCGTGTTCAGACTAGCGCCGAAAGAGTTGGTTGAGTTGAAGGTCCATAATAGAGGATCACTTAGACAAGGGTTTCAGTCGGGCTAGTATTTTTCCATGGGGAGCAACCATCTTATTGTACCAAAGAAGGATGGGACGATACGTTGCATAACGAATACAGGGCATTAAATGCCATAGCGATAAAGAGCAAGTACCCTTAGCGCACATCAAAGATTTAATTGAATCAGCTAGGCGGTGCATATGTATTTTGAAGATCGATCTCAGATCCAGCTATTATCAGATCTAGGTTCGGGAAGAGGACATTCCTAAGACGACTTTGAGGACAAAGTATGGATACTATGAGTCTCTAGTCTTGTCGTTTGGCTTAACCAACGTGCCAGCAGTAATTATGAGTTCGAGGAACAATATTTTCCACCAGTACTTGGATAAGTTCGTGCGAATTGCTAGGCTTTTCATACATTTTGGATATATCATGGATTGCCTGAACGAACTTGAATCCTGTGTAAATGAACGTATTAATAAGAGTAGGATGATCCATGCTTGATGTTTAAAAATCTGAGTGAAACAAGCTTGGGTAGAATATCTTGTGCAAATGAATAATGGTTTGACCTTAGGAATTGGGGTGAGCATCGTACGAAAAATTTGAATGATGAATCATGTTCTTGAATTTGTACCTATGTCCTTGTGAGCTGACCTAGTAATTAGACAGATGACCCTGTGCCGAGTGAAAGAACTTGTGTGACCGACTTTAGTATATTGCTTGAAAAATCCATAGAACTGGGGCAGGAAAATTTAGAGTTAGACTGGAAAAGGTAAGTTTGTGCTATGTTTGACCCGAACGGATGGACTTTAGTCGATTGATCGGATAGATCGTGCTTAATGGTAGTACAATGCTTGACCTTTGGTTGGAATAGAAATAACTTAGAATTTTATTGACCCTGTCGGAAGTATCCTTTTGATTCATAAGACGAGAACCCTTGAGATTTTTGCAAGTAGCTTGTCCGATTTTGCTATCGCTAAGTTGGTTGACATGCATATGTTTGAAGTACGCTTTGAATATATGCACTATCCAAGAATTAGTGATGTGTTGAACTCGAGTGCAAAGACTTCGCTATCGCTAAGTTGGTTGACATGTATATGTTTGAAGGACGCTTTAAATATGTGCACTATACAGACTCGTGATATGCTTATCTCGATTATTAGTGCAAGTGAATATGTTAGACTCGCATGGACAAGTATAACGACTTGTATAAGTTTGCCTCAGCCTTAGATCATCATTTAAGATGGATTATAACGTACCCTGCATTAAGCAATATGTTCTGTACTAAGGCACAATAGAGACCGAGTCAGAATTTGGATTGAATGATAGAGTCATTCAATGAGACCGACCCAGCATACACGCGACACAGTAATAAGAAACGAGTAGGAAATTATATTTGAATGGATCTAGTGGTACTGATTTCTATGCTTGGGATAAATTTGATAATGCGATAGAATGGCTTGCGCTCAGGAAGTCTCGAGGACGAGACTTATTCTGAGTGGTGTATAATATAACGATCCGTTCCGTTCAAGCGGACAGCCGATTTAAATGACGAAAGTGCAATGACTCGACCCGCTTTGCTCAGCGAGAATACTCGTTTGAGGCAAAGGATTTCCAGACTTGGCCCTTCAGGAGTTCAGACATAGACTTTCAAAGGCTCGCTCAGAGTATCGCTCGACCGAGGCGAATCATCGCTAAGGTGGGTGGCTACGATGAACTTGTCTTTGCTTAGCCAGCACACTTAAAATATGGACGATACAAGCTAGTCGCTAGGTGAATCACCCCCTGCATGCTAATAAAGAATACAACACACCTAGCTAAGGGAATAATCCTAACGTATATTGCTTGTGTTAGAACATAGAAATAAAACTTGCTTATAAATAGACCCACGCATGCTACCTTTGCCTTGTATAAGTAGACCCTGCTATGCCTTAAGTAGATCATTATATACTCTCTGTAATGCATTGTTCACTTGTTTACACTGTACGTCTCTAGATTATGTCGCTCGATATGTCCCTGTACGGTTGTACCCCTCGCTTTACCCTTAGACCCGTGCCAAACGTAAATGCTTATGTTTACACAAATGTAATACTGCCTGCTTAGATGCTAATTTGTACTGTTTGACTCATTTTAATGCTTGCCACTTATATTATGCCACAATCAAGTAACACTATCGCGTATCGTGCATGCATCTAGTTAGCCAGAAGACTATCAAATAGTCCTTCTGTGCAATATAAACCCGCAAGTATCTGGGACCGTTAGGTCACCAAGGCATCCCCGAACTAGGGGATTTTACCATGTCAAGTTTAACTCTGAACAAGAATCATGTCAAGCAAATCAAGTATCATAACTCGTAGAGCATACTCGTTCTGAACAATAATCAAGAATTTATATGTCATGTCAAGAATCCCGTGAACTTGAGACCCAATACTTGCATGTCATGGACAACTTGTGCACAAGGTATTCATGTTCAAGTTCCTGCGGATGGTCATTGGGGTACCGGGGCCGATCCGATCCGGACGAAACTTTTTGATAGTTGCCTATTAGTGGGCGGCATGGAGTGAACGCCCCCTTGGCCTCGCATTGCACTCCATACCACCCCGGGCGAAGGTGGCATGTAGAGACACCTGACCTCACGCATCTAATATCACCCCAAGACTATACCTTATCCTTTATGGCTATGCCAACGACTCTTGTTCATATAAATAAGTCATCCTCGCTTAGCGGTAATCTGCGTGCGAGTCATTGCATCGCATTCAATAATCTGAAACACCTGAACGATCATGAGTATAACACACTTGTACATATGGAACGCTTGAACATCTTCTGTAACACACCCGAGTAATCCGTGTTACTCGTGCACCCAAAACAATACCTCGTACATGACACTTTGCTTGCTTATGTTATTGCCCTGGATTTCATTATAAATGCTCGTGCTTGATTTAACTTGGTTTGCCTTGGATAGGAAAGGACAAATGGTAAGTTGGAAAGTCTTACCGTGTTCCTTTATATCGCACGATGCACTGCCACACGAGTTAGGCTATTCATTATGCCATGCAACTGATTCTAAGGCTTGATTAGAAAGATAAGTTAATATATGGTGCACGGAACCTATATAACGTGTTTGGATTTGTCGAGCGGGTAAGAATCCTCCCCACCAGTGCATTCATGTACTGATAATCCACCAGATTGCTTACAGGGTGCGGAAGAACCTCGTTCGGTGTGGATGTATGCTTCGTGCGTGCTAAGGCATGGAGTTCGCTCTGGAGCCTTAGAGCGTTGCATCCGGAACTAAAGTACATATACAAGAAATAATGTTAGAATATCGCCTATGTATCATTCCACAAATATAGCCACTTGGCACGCTTTTATCATTTCAGAGAGAGAGAGAGCGAGAGAGGCTTGAGCGACTTGTAATCTCGGCCTAGCGCCGCTTGTAATACTTGTTCAATATCAATAAAGAGCTTGTTTTATTTCTATACTTGTGTTATTCAATACTTTCGCTATTGACGACTCTGTGAACTTGTTACCAATCGCCTGTGCGTTTCTTATTCTGCTGCACTCGGACTATCTGTGCGACTCTGTGGCTTAGACCTCTTACTGCATATTTAGATTATGGCCTTGCACGGGCGTGGTACGCTCGTGCGATATCATATCCAGATAGAAAAGATCGTCCTGCGGGAGCACAGGCACCATGATTCGCGCCTAGCGGGGACGACCTATTACTTGCGGGAGATCAGGGCGTTGACAATGAATCCTACCAAATCTTTCCTTGGAGTCTCCAGCGGAAAATTCCTTGGTTTCGTCATAACTTCAAAGGTTATCCACGTGGACCCCGACAAGACTAAGGCAATCCTTAAAATACGTCCACCAAAGATGTAACCTCCGATTTCCAATTTCCAAAATAATTAGATTTTAATTTTTTTTTTTTATTTTAAAATATCAAGTTTTATAAAATATTTCTCCTTGAAAATTTTTAATTGATTTTGAGCGATGCTTGATTTTAGAAGGTAAATTAAAAATCTTTATAAAAATCATTTTTCCTAAATGACGATGTATTACAAAAATAAATAAATAATAATATATATATTTCTAGTTTCAAATATTCATTGGCTTGAATCATAAAATTATTGTTTTGACTAAATAGTTATTTAAAAGACTAGTTGATAAAATAAAATAGATTTTTATTGGGATAGTAAATAAATGAATTACATACTTCTTAATATTTTGAAAAATGAGTTTAATTAGTAGCTAATCAAAAGCTTCTTAAAAACATTTTTTCTTAAATTTCTTTTCTATTTAATTTATCGTTTTCCGTCTCCCATTCACGCCCCATTCTTCCCACATGAAAAGCCCCTTTATATTTAATTCTGGGCCATTCATCATTGGGCCAACCCGCAACCCTTTATCCCACACCCTTCTCCCTATTTAAGTTCTCATTTTCACATCTCCCGAAACCCTAATCTCCTAATTATTAGCTAGCCTCCACAATTCCCAAGCCAACAAGCCATCACCACCATTTTGTGTGCTCGTGTCCGTGTGTCCAACATCCGTGTCAGCCGTGATGGCCTCGGGTCCGACCCCGGGTGTCCCACCATATCCATTTCTTTTCCTGTGTCCAGATTTACAGTTTACAATCAGATTTCCGTGTCCGACACACCCGGACACAACCCCCACGCCCACAGTACATCGGATTCCTGTGTCCTGCCCCGGACACGTCCTCCACAGAGCACCATCCCCGTGTCCGACGACCCCCTGACACGCCCAGACCCTAACCTAACCCTAACCTAACTCCGACGATCGCCGGTGGCCGCCTGCAACCGCCCTCGATCCAAGCGCAGCCGTCCTCGAGCGCCGAGCCGTCTCCTCGAGCGCCGAGCCCGCCCCTCGATCCAAGCGCAGCCGTCCTCGAGCGCTGAGCGCCGCCGTTGAAGCCGAGCCCCGCCTCGAAGCCGCCCGGAGCCGCCGTCGCCTCCGCAGAAGATCCGCCGCCGCCTCAGATCTGTTGAAGCCGCCGCCTGCAAACCACCACCTCGAGCACCTCGTCGTCGAGCTCCTTCCGCCGTGTCAAGCTCGGAGCTCCACGCCGCTGGAGATGATCGGCAGCCGCCGCGTCGAGCAGATCCGCTGTCGCCGCCGCTCCTCGAACGCCGCTGCCCTCAAGATCCCGCCGCTGCCAAGTTCGAAGTTGCCGCTGCGCCGAGACGAACGCCGACCGCCCCGGCGAGCTTCTCCTCCGCCGACGCCGACACCCTGGCCGGCCGACCTCGCCGGAAAACCCCAGCCTGAAAACCCCCGCAGTGAGCCTCTTCTTCCCCTTTCCTTTCTCTGATTTTAAGTAGTTAAGTAATATATGTAATAGGTTAAGTTAATTAGTAATTAAGTTAATTAGTTAATTAAGTTAATTAGTTAATTAATTATTTAGTTAATTAGGTAATTAATAATTAGTTTAATTGATTAATAATTAGTTTAATTAATGTATTAGTCTAGTAAATTAATGTAATTAGTTAGTAATTTCATGTATTAGCTTAGTTTAGTATTAATCGGTTAATTATTTTATCAGTTAATTATTTTCTTAATTAGTAATTAATTCTTAATCAGTAGTAAATTAACATAGTTTGGTTTAGTTAATCTAAATTGTTAATTAATAACCAGTTAGTAAATTCTTAATAAATTAGTAGTCTGTAATTAGTATAAACATTTCATGTAATTAGGGTGGTTATTCTTAATTAGTTATAATTAATCAATTAGTTTAATTATATTAGTTATAATTATTCAGTAATTAAGTTTTAATAATTTATTAACCAGTAATTAATTATTGATTAGTTAGTAACTATTAATTAATTAGTTAGTATTTTCATATGATTAGTTTAGTGATTTCATATAATTAGTTCATTTTTACGTATTAAATTAAAAGGTTTTTAATTATGTTAAATATAATAAATCTTGGGTTTTATATTATTATTAAAAATATAGTTTCAATAATAAAATGAGTTCAAAAATTAGTTATTGGATTGGTGACCAATTTTTTCCATGGATATAAAAATATATGATGGCTTTTACATAAATTCTAGTTTTTATAAATAAACTTTTATTTGAAATTATTGTTCAAAATAAGTTCGAAATGATTCATATACGTAAATACGTATTTCTAGTATATGTAATCAATTTAGTATTTATATATATATATATTTTAAAAAGGTATTTTAGCATATGTATGAGTATACATATATAATGTTCAACTAGTATAAATCAAATATGTATTTAAAAGATATATATATATATATATTGTAAATACATTTAAATTGGTGCATGTATAAATATTGTAAGTATAATAAGTGTAATGTATATTATATACGTGTCCCTACTAGATGACCCTAGTTGACTAGTGCCCTGCCTGACATGGCCCTGAGACCAGTATTTTGACTGTGTTAGTACAGCATCTGATGCGAATGTGGTTTGCTTGTGTTATGTTTATAGGACTGTTGGTTTACCCAGGGGATACTCTGGAACAGGACATTGGTTTTACCAGCTAAGGACCCAAGGCGAGTACATTCTCTGATTAGTTTCTAATTTATGATATCTCCTATGTTCACTGTATCTAGTGTAAATATCCATGATCTTGACACGATGGTTACACGGATTGGTATACACGGATCTCGTCATGAGATGTTATTCCTTATTCATGGTGTAGCTTGTACAAGACTTGTTCTCCTTGTTATCTTGTGCATGTACAGACACTGATTCCCGGGGAGATTTGCTACCTTCCTAGGGAATCCTGTGCCATAGCGTACCATGATTGGATCTACTATACCAGTCGGGGGTTTGGGGAGTACTTTAGTGTAGATATGTGATCATACCCAACTTTATATGCACCATAGCTCACCCCACATCTCACGTCGGGTGCGGCCTGACCACTTATATGAACCATAGCTGTTACGTGTGATTAGCCTGATCTCTACATGCACCATAGCTAACCAACGGTTAGCCTGACTTTATATGAACCATAGCTAACCAACGGTTAGCCTGACTTTATATGAACCATAGCTAATCACATGTAACCAGCCTGATCAAGTTCCCAAGCCGATCACATGTTAAAGCTAGTACTCACACACTTAGTCATAAGTTTCTTGCTCATTGACATATTGTTTTTCTTCCTGCATTTACTTACAGTATTTCCAGTATATTTATTTTCTTGTACATTCTCGCACCTATACATGCATCTGGTATGTTTCCATCTAGAACTGCTACATAGTTTATGTCATTTATATAGAACTGCTATTTAGAGATGTACTTTGCTCCTTCCTGACTGGAAAATATTTTTCCAGACTGTGACCATAGTAGACTGGTTTCTGACACTTGGGGATTGGAAGTTAATGATTGCAGGTATGATTATGTTGTCCTTAGACTAGTGTTGTATTCTTTTATTTCTTCAAATTCCTATCGTGCTGTAGTTGTGATTGAGTATGTTGTGAATATTTTTATAGTATTATCCGAATCTCCTTATGGAGTTGGATACTAGCGTGAGATTGTTAGATAGTACTTGACCTAGACAGCGTTCTACCGCCGATGCTGCGGCGTAGGCTGGACGTACCCACGCTCTCGTGCCCCTAAACCGGGTGCGGGTCGTGACACGTTTTAGTGGTGGCCCATGCAGGTCTGACTTCGCGAGTTGTGCGACGTCGTAGTAGTGTGGCATCCTTGTTATACTACTGCGTACCTGCTATTGAATATAGGACATAGGATACTAGGATGAGAGAGGATACTCAATCACAAATTCTTGAAAGATTTCCTGGGATGACCCCATGAGAATCTTATTTTCAATATAAATCTTTCCTTGTTTCCGTCCGCTCTCGCTTGTTGTTACTGAACTTGATTCTTGTTGAGCAATTATTAAATTAAATTCTTGGTATCATTTTTGAGTTTGATTCTTGTTAACCAGTGTTGACTTTAATTCCTGGTATCGTTATTGAGTTGATTTAAATTAAGATGAATTTTTACGGACTAGGATTTATGGTATCATCTGATGACATATATTGATGAGGACAGTGAGGAAGGTAAAACGTCTACTTTGGTTATGGAACCTAGAATTTATCGCAGCCATATTAGCTGTGGTGACGAGAACGTAGGAACCTGACTTGGATGTACATACTATAGTTATGAAGCTTAGAGTCTTTCGCAGCCATACCGGTTGGCGTGGCGAAGATTCTAGACGACATGATTATAGAGTGCATACCTTAGTTACGAAACCTATCGTTTATCGCATCTATGCTTACTGGCGTGGCGAGGATTCTGAGTGTCATGATTTCAGACAGACGTGTATGATTATCAGGTTGTATCCTAAATTGGTTCTTAAAATATCATCTCAAGACTTATCTATTTCTGTTATTCCAGGACCTTGTTCCACCGCTTCTTTCTTTACTAACAGTAAAGATACCTTCTGTCCTCAATTCAGTCTTTGAGCTCCTATTCCTTGAGGATTTCTTGTTAAGTATGATAATTAGTGGCTTGTAATTTTGTTTGTGTCTTGTATTAGTATTGACTGTGTTGCTAGTGAGTTGTCAGTGTTTCTTAGTTGGGCATGTGAGCAGTAGGCTTTAATCTAGAGTTAGCCCTTAGTATAGTACCTTGTACAAATGATTCTAGGAGTAGTGTCATTAGAGACTAAGGAGAGTATAGAGTATCAGTTCTCAGAGTTAGTATCAGAGCCAATTACCCGTCCTGGATAATCATGATTATGTAATTGAGTGATCTATGTAAACGATTAAGTATCCGGGAATTGTGTTAAGGATTTATGGAGCATGATGTCCAATTTGATGATTGATATCGGAAATGTTAATGGTAAAGAAATGTATATGTATAAAGGGTTTAATGAGATGTCATAAGTAGAGAAATATCAGGATTAGTAATGGAAGTTGTGAGGCGTATCACGGATTAGTTTAATAGGCTTTAAAGGATTGAAGGAAATACATATACAACCATCGAGATGAGGAACCATACACATACCCATGAGAGTAAAGAAACATGAGTGTTATAGAGGATACAGGTGATCATGAGTCTAATGAGCTCGATGAGATAATCCATTAATGCAGTTAGTGATATAATACCTAGAGTGCTAATGATTCTATATCGAGGATTAGTCAAGGATGACGTTAATAACAGTAAGCACTCTGTGTGTTGATAATTAGATGATATACCAATTGACATAAATTGAAATCATGAAAGAAAACACCGTTGATGATAACTTTGATCATTGGAGGTAATAGTGCAAGTGATTCGGGCAGTACAAATTTAGTACACAGTTCTAGACAATATAGGTATTGAGTGCACCTCGAGTATCAGAGACCGCGAGCACTGATATGTATATTGAGGAGATATGAATTAAAAAGGTGGAAATGAATTTTAAATTTTCAGAATTTTTAAGGAGTTGAGATTTTATGTTGTTAAAATATTGAGGATTTAAATTTGATTCACTAAACATAGTTAAGGCTACAGAGATTTTAGAAGTGATTAAATTTTATTTCGATGTGAAGTATCTAATTATGAGGAGGTATATGCATTTTATTTTAAGTTGATCGGGAAGTTAAACCTTGACGATTATTTTGAGGATTAATTTTTGTAGATGAGAGAGATGAATATTAATATATGATTAGTTGATATGGGTACCAGTGTACATGAATAGGAATCAGTTAGTGAATGTGCTAGAGTTAAGTGTTTGTTAGAGATAGTAGACACTACAAGTAATATGTTAACATGATCCTTCTTCCTTTCTAATGTTCCTTTTCTTTCGCCTTTCGATTGATTGATTGATTTTCCTAGTACTGTGGTTCACATGCATGATTTCTTGTTAGAATATAACTAGTAGTACCGTTAACAGAGACTGAAATACCATGACAAAAGACGCATGACCTATATTTTCTTAAATTGCATGACTGTAGGTAGAATTTTCTTAAACCATGATCATTGGGTTTTGACCATAGCAAAGATCTATGACGAGGTTATGACTGACAAAAAGAGACAAGAGGATTAAATTTGTGGATGAGCATTAAAATTAAATAAAGAATTTAGGGGTTGTTATAACGGAGTTGATGGATCATTGATTTTATGAAAATCGAGGTATGATTGAAATTCGAGGACAAACATTTACTTAAAGGGGGAATTAAGAAATTCACAAGAGCAAAAACAAAAAAAAAAAAAAAAAAAAAAAAAAAAAAAAAAAAAAAAATTGAGGATTTATTAATTTTAAGGAGGTCTTGATATGATTGGATTGATTATTAAAAATTTGAGAAATTTGAGAGATTATCATTTTATCTATTTGATTGCAAGATAGGAATTTTATATATTATAAATGTTGCATTGAAGATTCTGGAAGCACCGCATCGTTGAATATTGAGGAAAACAAAAATCAGAAAATAAAATCGTAAAAGGGAATAGTGTCGAATTAAATTCTTGGGATGAGGAGTTAGATTGGAATAAGCACCAATTAAATTTGAGTTAGATGATTGATGAGTGTTTAAAGTTAAATTTGGGATGCAGATTTTTAAGTTTTATAAAAGATGCATTGATTGGATTTCAATTAAAAGGATTGGATAGTAAATTTTGTATTTAGTTATTTACTCAAAAATTTGAGAAGATTATGATACGACTGGAATTCAATTAAAATATTGAGGGATTGAGTAGTAAAAATTTTACATTGGGATAATAAATTCAGAGGATGAAAAAATATATATTAGTTCAAAATTCGGAAACATTATACATACGGATAAAGAGATATGGAATGAAATGAAGCTCATGGTAAAGAAGATTATAATATAATTAATTATGGGATCGTATAATTGAAGGTCGTAAGGTAAGATCATGGTATATTGAGGTTGTGATTTGAATTAAAATCTTGACCATGACAGTAACATTTGAATCAAAGAAAATAATCGAGGTATAGTTGATGCTAAGATAAACAAACTCGAATTGGATGATAAGGCTTTTTGATTCAGAAATTCTAAGATCTAATCTAATAAAGCTTGTGGAATTTGAACTTTTATAAATAGTAGTTAATGATGAATCACAAGATTGAGAAAAGTAAAATGAACGAGGATAAAAAGAAGGATTATTTTCAGATGGTAGTAAAGACTCTTTTTTCCTAGAAATTAAGAAGGCAATTAGATGTCTCTTGATTACATTCGGAAGGATGTATTTAAGTTTCTTAAATCAAATTGTCGACCGTATCTTTCGAATTAGCTATAACTTTCATGTCTATATCATTCATTATACTGGGTCTTCCTTGGTTAGTTACTTTGAAAGGGTAACGTGCATTATTCCAATTATCTGTTTTGTGATCGTGTCTACTTCCCAAACCTAAACCTTCTAGAGGATTCAAGGCCGAGCCATAATTCCTTCAAGTTACTCCTATCTTAAACCATATTTTTCTTTTCTTCATGTTCCCTTCTGTTTGGTAAATATTTTCCTTATAGAAATATTTTCTTCAATAATATATTCATCATTATGTACAACAAAATTTTTCTATTCTAGCCATCCCTAAAATTTCGAGGACGAAATTTTTCTAAGGTGGATAGACTTGTAACCTCCGATTTCCAATTTCCAAAATAATTAGATTTTAATTTTTTTTTTTATTTTAAAATATCAAGTTTTATAAAATATTTCTCCTTGAAAATTTTTAATTGATTTTGAGCGATGCTTGATTTTAGAAGGTAAATTAAAAATCTTTATAAAAATCATTTTTCCTAAATGACGATGTATTACAAAAATAAATAAATAATAATATATATATTTCTAGTTTCAAATATTCATTGGCTTGAATCATAAAATTATTGTTTTGACTAAATAGTTATTTAAAAGACTAGTTGATAAAATAAAATAGATTTTTATTGGGATAGTAAATAAATGAATTACATACTTCTTAATATTTTGAAAAATGAGTTTAATTAGTAGCTAATCAAAAGCTTCTTAAAAACATTTTTTCTTAAATTTCTTTTCTATTTAATTTATCGTTTTCCGTCTCCCATTCACGCCCCATTCTTCCCACATGAAAAGCCCCTTTATATTTAATTCTGGGCCATTCATCATTGGGCCAACCCGCAACCCTTTATCCCACACCCTTCTCCCTATTTAAGTTCTCATTTTCACATCTCCCTAGAAACCCTAATCTCCTAATTATTAGCTAGCCTCCACAATTCCCAAGCCAACAAGCCATCACCACCATTTTGTGTGCTCGTGTCCGTGTGTCCAACATCCGTGTCAGCCGTGATGGCCTCGGGTCCGACCCCGGGTGTCCCACCATATCCATTTCTTTTCCTGTGTCCAGATTTACAGTTTACAATCAGATTTCCGTGTCCGACACACCCGGACACAACCCCCACGCCCACAGTACATCGGATTCCTGTGTCCTGCCCCGGACACGTCCTCCACAGAGCACCATCCCCGTGTCCGACGACCCCCTGACACGCCCAGACCCTAACCTAACCCTAACCTAACTCCGACGATCGCCGGTGGCCGCCTGCAACCGCCCTCGATCCAAGCGCAGCCGTCCTCGAGCGCCGAGCCGTCTCCTCGAGCGCCGAGCCCGCCCCTCGATCCAAGCGCAGCCGTCCTCGAGCGCTGAGCGCCGCCGTTGAAGCCGAGCCCCGCCTCGAAGCCGCCCGGAGCCGCCGTCGCCTCCGCAGAAGATCCGCCGCCGCCTCAGATCTGTTGAAGCCGCCGCCTGCAAACCACCACCTCGAGCACCTCGTCGTCGAGCTCCTTCCGCCGTGTCAAGCTCGGAGCTCCACGCCGCTGGAGATGATCGGCAGCCGCCGCGTCGAGCAGATCCGCTGTCGCCGCCGCTCCTCGAACGCCGCTGCCCTCAAGATCCCGCCGCTGCCAAGTTCGAAGTTGCCGCTGCGCCGAGACGAACGCCGACCGCCCCGGCGAGCTTCTCCTCCGCCGACGCCGACACCCTGGCCGGCCGACCTCGCCGGAAAACCCCAGCCTGAAAACCCCCGCAGTGAGCCTCTTCTTCCCCTTTCCTTTCTCTGATTTTAAGTAGTTAAGTAATATATGTAATAGGTTAAGTTAATTAGTAATTAAGTTAATTAGTTAATTAAGTTAATTAGTTAATTAATTATTTAGTTAATTAGTTAATTAATAATTAGTTTAATTGATTAATAATTAGTTTAATTAATTAATAATTAGTTTAATTAATGTATTAGTCTAGTAAATTAATGTAATTAGTTAGTAATTTCATGTATTAGCTTAGTTTAGTATTAATCGGTTAATTATTTTATCAGTTAATTATTTTCTTAATTAGTAATTAATTCTTAATCAGTAGTAAATTAACATAGTTTGGTTTAGTTAATCTAAATTGTTAATTAATAACCAGTTAGTAAATTCTTAATAAATTAGTAGTCTGTAATTAGTATAAACATTTCATGTAATTAGGGTGGTTATTCTTAATTAGTTATAATTAATCAATTAGTTTAATTATATTAGTTATAATTATTCAGTAATTAAGTTTTAATAATTTATTAACCAGTAATTAATTATTGATTAGTTAGTAACTATTAATTAATTAGTTAGTATTTTCATATGATTAGTTTAGTGATTTCATATAATTAGTTCATTTTTACGTATTAAATTAAAAGGTTTTTAATTATGTTAAATATAATAAATCTTGGGTTTTATATTATTATTAAAAATATAGTTTCAATAATAAAATGAGTTCAAAAATTAGTTATTGGATTGGTGACCAATTTTTTCCATGGATATAAAAATATATGATGGCTTTTACATAAATTCTAGTTTTTATAAATAAACTTTTATTTGAAATTATTGTTCAAAATAAGTTCGAAATGATTCATATACGTAAATACGTATTTCTAGTATATGTAATCAATTTAGTATTTATATATATATATATTTTAAAAAGGTATTTTAGCATATGTATGAGTATACATATATAATGTTCAACTAGTATAAATTAAATATGTATTTAAAAGATATATATATATATATATATATTGTAAATACATTTAAATTGGTGCATGTATAAATATTGTAAGTATAATAAGTGTAATGTATATTATATACGTGTCCCTACTAGATGACCCTAGTTGACTAGTGCCCTGCCTGACATGGCCCTGAGACCAGTATTTTGACTGTGTTAGTACAGCATCTGATGCGAATGTGGTTTGCTTGTGTTATGTTTATAGGACTGTTGGTTTACCCAGGGGATACTCTGGAACAGGACATTGGTTTTACCAGCTAAGGACCCAAGGCGAGTACATTCTCTGATTAGTTTCTAATTTATGATATCTCCTATGTTCACTGTATCTAGTGTAAATATCCATGATCTTGACACGATGGTTACACGGATTGGTATACACGGATCTCGTCATGAGATGTTATTCCTTATTCATGGTGTAGCTTGTACAAGACTTGTTCTCCTTGTTATCTTGTGCATGTACAGACACTGATTCCCGGGGAGATTTGCTACCTTCCTAGGGAATCCTGTGCCATAGCGTACCATGATTGGATCTACTATACCAGTCGGGGGTTTGGGGAGTACTTTAGTGTAGATATGTGATCATACCCAACTTTATATGCACCATAGCTCACCCCACATCTCACGTCGGGTGCGGCCTGACCACTTATATGAACCATAGCTGTTACGTGTGATTAGCCTGATCTCTACATGCACCATAGCTAACCAACGGTTAGCCTGACTTTATATGAACCATAGCTAACCAACGGTTAGCCTGACTTTATATGAACCATAGCTAATCACATGTAACCAGCCTGATCAAGTTCCCAAGCCGATCACATGTTAAAGCTAGTACTCACACACTTAGTCATAAGTTTCTTGCTCATTGACATATTGTTTTTCTTCCTGCATTTACTTACAGTATTTCCAGTATATTTATTTTCTTGTACATTCTCGCACCTATACATGCATCTGGTATGTTTCCATCTAGAACTGCTACATAGTTTATGTCATTTATATAGAACTGCTATTTAGAGATGTACTTTGCTCCTTCCTGACTGGAAAATATTTTTCCAGACTGTGACCATAGTAGACTGGTTTCTGACACTTGGGGATTGGAAGTTAATGATTGCAGGTATGATTATGTTGTCCTTAGACTAGTGTTGTATTCTTTTATTTCTTCAAATTCCTATCGTGCTGTAGTTGTGATTGAGTATGTTGTGAATATTTTTATAGTATTATCCGAATCTCCTTATGGAGTTGGATACTAGCGTGAGATTGTTAGATAGTACTTGACCTAGACAGCGTTCTACCGCCGATGCTGCGGCGTAGGCTGGACGTACCCACGCTCTCGTGCCCCTAAACCGGGTGCGGGTCGTGACAAAAGAATCTCAGAGAACTTTATGGCCTTCAAGGAAGATTGGCCTATATCAGGAGGTTCATATCGAACCTCTCTAGGCGTTGTCAGTCGTTCATGCAGCTTATGAAGAAAGGAATCTCCTTTTTTTAGAATAAAGAATGCCAGCGTGCATTCGACAACATCAAGGAGTACCTCATGAGCCCTCTAGTATTGGTCACCCCAGTTATGGGAAAGCCCTTTCTGCTCTATTTACGAGCAATGGATCACTCTCTCGGCGCTCTGCTAGCCCAGAAGAGTGACACATGTCATGAGCATGCCATCTACTACCTCAGCAGGATGATGGTCGGTACGGAGCACATATACAATTCCGTCAAGAAGGAGTGCCTTGTTATAGTCTTTGCTATCCAGAAGACTTGGCATTACGTGGAAGGACAAATAATCCATGTGATCTCATAAGTCAACCCCCTCAAGGTCCTCATGAACAAACTCGGGGCACTCAACTCCCTCATGGCTACGTGGACAATACTGCTACTACCATATGATATGGCATTTGTTCCACAAAAAACCATCAAGGGCCAAGCACTAGCTGATTTCCTGGCCGCCCACCCGGTGCCAGAAACTTCGAAACTCTACGAGGAGATCCCTTACAAAGTCGCATACTCTAACACCGTGATGAGCGCAGAAGCCGTTTGGCGAATATTCTTCTATGGTGCTTCGAGAACATGATCCAAAGACGATATTGTCGCTGAAGTCGGGATAGTGTTGATCTCCCCATATGACCTGGTTATCAACCGTGCCTACTCCCTCGCTGAGCCATGCTCCAACAATATGGTAGAGTACAACGCTCTTGTCATTGGTCTCCAACTTGTCAAACAAGTAGGAGTTGACCACCTAGAAGCCTACAACAATTCCAAATTGGTTGTTAACCAAGTTTGAGGCGAGCACGGAGTCCAAAATAAGGACCTGCTTCCCTACCATCGAGCAGCGCTTGGATTAATCACCACCTTCGAGGGATTCTTCATAGAGCACGTCCCTTGATTGCAAAACATCGAGGCTGACGCCCTGGCCTACCTTACAGCCTTTTTAGCTGTTCTGGTCCATACTCATGAACTGATTACCGTGATGGCTCAGGAGCTTGTCTGCCCGAAGAACAACCTCTATCAGTGCCTGAGCTACTCAGTAGAGATAAGCACTGACTGACAAGACTGGAGACTTTTATTTATCGCAGTCTATGGAATTCTTTTCGAGAATCCAAAGGAAGCCACTTTTATCAGAAGACATTCCCTCCGGTTCTATTATGATACGGCTACCAAAATGATGTATCACCACTCCTATGATAGTCTTCTGCTATGATGCATATTGAATGCAGAAGCGAAGCAGGCTCTCCACGAGGCTCACGATGGGGTTTACGGTACCCATCAGCCAGGGCCCAAGCTATAGGACCGCCTACAGAGAATGGGTTACTACTGGCCGACAATGGTATTAAATGCTATTGACTACGCAAGGAAGTGCCATGTGTATCAGATCTACGCAGACTTCATCCACCAACCCTTAGAGTTCCTATACCCGACTGTTGCATCCTGGCCATTGAAGCCTGGGGCATAGATATTATAGAGACGATAAGTCTATCCTTGTCCCAGGGGCATCGATTTATCCTGGCCATTACCAACTACTTCTCCAAGTGGGCGAAAGCCATAGCACTCGCAGAGGTCAAAATATGTAAACCCCCTCAATTAATTCTATAGATAGTCAGGTATGGGTTAGAAAATTTTGGTTAGCAGCAGATGTTGAGGTTTAGAGTAGGGTTACAAATGTCTGTTTATTTATTAATTAAACCCTTGGTACGCCCAACCATTGTTGAATTATTCGGAGCCCAATATCAGCCCATTCCATCGGACTATTGTACTTTTGACTTGACTCGCCAATTTAGGCACTAGACTTTTCCGTCATACAAAATTAAATTTGTTGTGCCCTAAATTAATTGCACAACTTCCAGTATCCAAAATCCCATAATTAAATTCTGTGTCGGACACCTGTGTCGTTACCTTCAATTTTGAGATACCATCTTAACCCGTTGAGCCGGACCAACTAAAGGGTCCAAGACTGACTCCAAGCCCCCACCATTTTTGACCTTTGTGTCACTTTCAAATTTAGACCCCAAGTGCCCCCATTTAATTTAAAAATGCGGGATACTTTTATTCTAATTAAATCGGGGATACCAATTTTGACTAATCTTATTTTAATCCCTATTTAATCCCAATGGCCATTTAATTAAAACCATGACAAACACACAACACCCCCGCACCCTACAAAACACCAAACACCATTTCTCCCACAATTTTTGCATCATTTCATGTGTTTGTGCAATTACCCAAACTTAAGGGGTTGAATTGCAAATATTGCAACATGTGGCACCCCCTCATTGGCCAAGGCCAAATGGAGAGACTACCCCTTCTTTGATCGTAGTCAACCCATCTTCTCCCCTTATTTTTTCATGAAGAAACCTATTTCTCCATGATCAATCCTGACCCTTCATTTATAAGGGAGCATCATCACCACACATTTCTACCCACACTCCCCTTATTTAATGTCTCTTCCTACACACATACCAAACAGGCCCTAATTCCCACATTTGGGAAACCCCACCCCCTTTCTCTCTTCTCCCTCCATACACTCACAGCTAAATGCATTTTTTTTCTTCTTCTTTCTTTCTTCTTCTTTTCTTCTTCTTCTTCTTCCTCCTCAACTCCTCTTCAATACAACACCACCCCCGGCCGGTACTGTTACTCCGGCAACTCGACCGCCGGCCACCGACTTCACCCCCACGAGCCTGCACCGCCTCCATCTCCTCCACCCGCACCACCATGAGCCGCCCACCTCCAGATGTTCTTCCCCGACGGCTATCTCCACATCCCAGTTACACCACCCTACTCTGGGAGCTACTGCAGCACCCCTCCGTCCGCTGTGGCTGCTGCCCCTGCCGAGAACCCACTGCCACCACGCCATTACCGAGCAGCCGACGTTCCTCCACCCATTCCTCATCGGCTGCTGCCACGAGCTCCAGCGGCCAGTCATTCCCGCAGCTTCGACTGCCCCGGCCGAGATCCCCATATCCCCGCGGCTTCAAACGCCATCCCCGATGTCCAGAACCGCCGACTACGCCATTGCTAGAGCCTTCATCTTCCCCGACTTCAACGCCATGAGCTTCTCCCTGCACCACCCTCGACTGCCACGGGTCCGGCCTGCTACCATTCAATCGCCACCGGCGCAGCCATTATCACCAACCTCCAGCTTCACTCCCCGGCTAGTCATCCCCGCACCTCCAGCTTCACGTCACCCCGGCACCTCGACTGCCAATCTTCGGCGGCCAACCCCTCATGCCACCCCGTACCTCACTCCGGTCTAAAACCACCCGGCGTGCCACCACACGCCGCCACCATAGTAAGCTTTTCCCCTTCCCCTTTTATAGTATATTATTGTTTTGCTAGTTAAATTATTTTGTGTTGTTACATATAACTTAGGGTTATTACATGGAATTGAGGGTAAGTGCAGGCATCGAGATTTAGGGTTTTATTACATCATTTTATATGCATATTAATTATTACTGTTGAGCAGGTGATTTATGGAGAAGAGGTGGTGATATCATTAAGTTGTTAATTAATTCGAGGATTTGATTTCTAGTGACAAAGTCAGTGAGGAATACAAATATATATATTTGTGAACTATACATATGCGAGATTTTAGGATTTATTTCGTAAGTCTAATGGAGAATTAATGGTTAAATGCTGAGAAGAGATTTTAGTGATGTTGTATGCAAGTGATGGTAGATTGCAAAGTTGAGTAATTAAGGTTTAAATACAAATTAATTAAGGACATGGAATATATACATATGAGGGTTGGAATTGAAAATGTGCAATAAATGGGAGGTTGGGCTTTTAAGTGCCATACGAGACAGTAGAGTGTTATCCTAGTTATTATACGCGTCTGGATTATTATTGATTGAGCTATTGTAAACTATTGCTGGATAATAAAATGATATTAAAATATTGATGGACATTGGGAGCAGGTGCTCGATCGTGAAATAGGTATAATATCAAATAATGAGACCGTAATTGAGGACAGAGAATATTAATTATTTATTTGAGCTTGAGACGTCAATGTGCATGTTAACATCTGTGAATACTAAGGTAAAACTGAGGATTGGATCAGGGTTTGATTAACTGAATATCGTGATTGAGGTTGGGTTTAATGATATTGTACAGGGAATTAGTTGAGTAGATGTAACGTACTCTGAGTCGACCTTGGTCAACCCTCTAGCGTCGTGTCCCTGTGAGTTGTAGCTGAGTCTGAGCATATGATTGGATGTGTGTCACATCTTAATTCAACCTCATGATAGTCTATTGATTGAGCTTATATCTTGTCTCTAGGTACTACGGGACCTGAGGACTTGGATGTGGTACTGGATCCCCATTATCAGCAGCCGGACGCCGGCAAGTGTACCTTGCCACCCTGTATTTCAGATTACAGATATTTATTGTTTCTTTATGTACATTGCGTGCGTATTTTGTTTACGATTGATACTTCGCGTTCGGAGCACAACCGGGTGCAGACGTTCGTCGTAACGTCTTAGAATGAATGTTAGATGTTCGTAACACCTCGATGTATGTACCTGAGTATATCGATACCCCAGGACACACTCGTACACTGTGATCGTGCTAGATTCCTGTATCATGATACTGACATCATGACCAGAGACTGGGACGACCTTAGGGTCATATATGTTGAGTTACTTCTGTGTGTCGAGACTGTTAGATAAAGGTTCAGGTTCAACGCACCATCGTTGACCGCTTGGGATAGGGAAGATAGTTACTAGACGTTTGGGCTCCTTTGTATGCGCTTATATATGTATATGTACTATTTCTGTAGTGATCCTGTATCTAGTGTAGTTGTATCACCCATGTGACTCTGTGCTCGGAGCTATGGTACGCTCCGTGTGTCTCTGTGTTCGGAGCTACGGTTTTATTTTGGACATCCCATGCGTCGAACATTATCTTCAAACTGTGTCTCACTTAGTTGGTTATGCTAGATTACCCCATCGTTGCACTTGTACTTTCTGTTGTACTTTGGCATGCTGTATTTTTGTACCTTATTACGTCCCTCTGAGGACCTGGTTCCCTGCCAGTTTTGCAGTATAGACGATTACGGAGTATTTGGAGTTGCTGATGGAGTGGCATATCTTGCGGGCGCTGTACCAGGTACTCATATTATTTCTACCAGAATTATGGTTACTTTATCCTTTTTGATTATTTATCTGCTGTTGTAGCCTAGTATTTGTAGACTCATCTCTTCTCGAGTCTATTCGAGTTTGTGTGTTATTGGGCGGCCGACTTTAGCATATATAGCTCTTTCTTGTATACTGTTGTACATTGTAGATTGAGACATAGAGGTTTATATTTATAGGATATCTAGATAGTTCCCTTTATATTATACAGCTTATACGTATTTGAGTCAGACCAGAGTCTGGTCGAATGCGTAGCTGGCGTGTCACGTATTCCTGGTCCTACGTATTTTGGGACTGGGGCATGACAAAACATCAAACGTGATCAGCTTCATCAAGCATCACATCATATACCGATTCAGCTTGCCACAAAGGATCATCCATGATAATGGTCCACAGTTTGCAAGTCATGCGTTCTACTAGTTTTACGATAAAAACTGGATTCATAATGTAGCGTCAACTGTCTACAACCCAGCAGCGAATGGTTTGGCTGAGGCGTTCAACAAAACCATCATCAAGCTCCTTAAGAAGTTCGTGTCTTCCAATAAGCATGACTGAAACGAGAAGCTCGATGAATATCTGTAGGCCTACCGTACAATGGTTCGAACACCAACTAGCAGCACACTATTCTCCTTAGTCTATGAGAGTGAAGCAGTCCTTCCCCTTGAGATCCAGATCCCCTCGTTTCGAGTGGCTCTCTCTAAATAATTAACAGTCGACGACAATCACTACCGACCGCTATAAGAGTTAGAAGTACTCGACGAGAAACTTATCTTAGCTCAACAGCGCATTAAGCTATACCAAGTGCGTCCCTCAGGAGCCTTCAATAAAAGGGTCAAGAATAGGACTTACCAAGTGAGTGACCTCATCCTGACAGTAAGGAGGCCGATGGTTATGACCCCTAAGACGATCGGCAAGTTCCAACCTAAATAGGAAGGTCCGTTCGTCGTAGAATCTGTATTCTCCAATGGTACCTACCGACTAGTGAAACCCAATGGCGACTTGCTCATGATGCCTATCAATGGCAAGTTCCTGAAGAAGTACTACATCTAATTTAGACTTGTACTTCCTTTATCCCCAGCAGGGCAACAAAGATGTATAGGGTTCCCACTCCTTGGATAATCCCCAGCGAGTGCCTATACATAATATTACTTATCCTCAATAAGCCATTATCGGTATTCATGAGTCCTAGATACGCAACGGATAATGGATCCTCAAAAGATCCCCAATGGAGAAGTCCTCAGGTCCTCCTACATACCCCCGCAGGGACCACTCAAAAACCAATTTTGTTAGCCATGTCCATATTACCTCTGAGCTATCATCCAAACAATCTCCCCAATAGAGTAATCTTCAGGTCTATCCATATTCTCGATAGACCACAACCAGTAAATCACTCCTCAGTGAGTCCTTAGACATTGGTTCATGTCTATATTACCTCTGAACTGCTAACAATTTTCTTCAGCTGAGTTTGCCATGTCCATATTGCCTTTGGGCAAATTTTTTGGGTTTGACTATCGACCATCACGTCCATATTACTCTGATATCGATTGTCATATCAACTTAGCACCCGTACTTAACTCTAAGTATGTCTGCGGTGTTAAGTCTATAAGATTTGTCACGTCCATATTACCTCTGGCAGGACTTATCCTAAATCTATTACTTGTACTTGGGTGCACAAGAAGTAATGGGTCCACAAAACCTGTCACGTCCATATTATCTTTGATAGGGCTTTGTTTCGAACTTATTACTTGTACTCTCATGCGCAAGAAGTAATAAGTCCATCAAAGATCCCCCAGCGAGATGTCCTCAATGGAAGCAAATAGTTCATATCCATATTACCTCTGAACTATGATCTTTCCACGTTTTCCCATCTAAAGAAAGCAGCCACGTCCATATTACCTCTAGCTCATTTCCTTTTCCTTCCACCAAAAATATCTGGATCGTGCTTAACCTCTCGGTACGACTATCGATCAACTCACGTCTATGTCAAATCAGAGCTATCGTCCTCACATCCTCCCTAGTAGGGTTTTCCATGTCCTTAGCATCTTTGATCAAATCTTTCGGGTTTGACTATCGATTATCACGTCCATATTACCTCTGATATTGATTGTCACATCTGGCAAGGCCTGTTCCGAACTTATTACTTGTACTCTAATGTGCAAGAAGTAATAAGTCCACCAAAAGACCCTATCACGACCCGCACCCGGTATAGGGGCACGAGAGCGTGGGTACGTTCAGCCTACGCTGCAGCATCGGCGGTAGAACGCTGTCTAGTCATAGTAATACTATATAGCTAAACACCGGTCAATGATATCCATCTCCATAAGGAGGTCAATATACATCTCACAATAATCTCACAATGTAACTCAATCACAACAACTATAAGGCACGATAAAAGATAAAAGGAAATGACATAGTTAAACACCATGTCTCAACATAAAGATAACTCACAGTCTAGCTGTCCAACATAAGTCTCCAATTAAACTTAACATAAGTCTAACATAAACTGAAACAATCTCCATAAGTCTCAAGCATAAATAAATACTATCTAGATAGCTGTAGGCAAAGCCTCATCTAGAAGCATGGTCTCCTCTAGGATCTCTTGTACATAGTCTGTATCTATACCTGGTCCGTAGTGCGTGGTACAAAAATCCTCAAGATTCTTTGGAAAAAATATCCAGTCAGGATTGGAACGAAAATACACCTCTAACAGCAGTTCCACATATATTGACAAAAACTATAATACAGTGTAAAGAAATACAAGACAGAATGAAATACTGGCAATGAGAAATACTGGAATAAGTACTAGAACATCATCATCAATATGCATCCGACAAGGAATAGAACTACAAGGGTACGCAAGTACAAAGAACTGATATGTAAGTGTATATAAGAACAACAACTAGAACATGTGGAAATACAAGATTAATCTATCAAGATACATGTTTAGAATATCTAACTAAGTGTGTGAAACATCAGTATATCATGTGATCGGCTTGGGACTATATGACTCAATACATTGATTAGCGATCATCCCCAACAAGTCAGGCTAACCAGATGTAACAGCGATGAGGCATGTAAGGGTAAGGCTGCACCGACGTGAAATATGGTGAGCTAATGCTGTATGTAGGTTGGGTATGATCACATAAACTACTAATACTTCCCCGTTTCCCCTGCTAGTACGATGGATTCCAATTACGACTCCTCGTGACAGGTCTCAATGATGCCAACTTGTGCAAAAAACAGTGTCAAAGTCATGTACGCTATACAACAAAAATTATAGAGATAATCAACATAATGGAAATTGTCAGAGAATGTACTCGCCTGTGGTCCTTAGCTGGCAATACCACTGTCCGGGTTCCAAGGTGTCGTCTGAATGATCCAACAGTCCTATAGACATAGCAGTTAATACAATACTTCATCAGACAATACTCTAGCTCACAATCAACATAATGATCAAGGACTATACTAGGGGTCACGTCTGTAGTTGCTGTGCATAACAGATAGTCAATGGTACGGTCCTGCCAGTACGTCAGTGTACTTATGGCAGTCTACTATCATGCTACATGGTCACAGGTCAAGATAGCTATGGTATCCGTAATTTGTTAGGGTCACCTCGTATATGGTATATAATGCCTATTGTTATCTATCATAACATCAACACTAAATTAATTATCATTTAACAGAAGTTTGCATCTAATACTTAACATGGTTTATATTATATATATAAATATACATATGCTTTATGTTAATTGAGCACAATACGGTATGTATATATATGTACAGGGCATTTACATCTGTATATATGCGATGAAGATATACCATATATATATATATACCGAATACGTTTATCATATAATAATACATACACAATATGTACATACCGTTCGTATACTGGATATATTCCGGCTAATACGTGTGGATTATTATGAGGAATACGTGTACACGTGTACGTGTTCATGCATGCGAGGGTTCGAACCTGTGATCGTGAACGCGAAGGATTCGGTGTTGTGGTCGCAGTCATCGCGAAGGAGGTGGTGTTCGCGGCTCCCGTCGATCGGTCCAGTCTAGTCCGCAGAGGGTCGAGGTCGAGTGCAGCGTCTCCGGTGTGCTTCTGGTGCAGTCGATCCGGCGTGCCCTGGTGCAGTCGATTCGCCGTCAGTGGTCGGTTGATCCGGCGGCAGCGGTCGGTCCAGTTGAAGTGGGGAAGGAGCGGCGGACTGACGGCATCGGGGTTCAGGCTCCGGTCAGCTCGCAGGCGGTGAGGGAAAGGACGCGAGGCTAGGCTGCTCCGGTGTTCAGTCGGGTTTGGCCGGCTCAGAGCTGCTCGGTTCCAGCGGGTTTTAGGGTCGGGTTGCCTGGGAAGGGGATGAACAAGAGTAGGTCGGCTTGGCGAGGTCACGGCGCTTCCAAACTCCGGCAGGAAGGGTCGGCGTGAGCATGAAGATGGGAAGGGAAGTCGGCTGGGATGATTTAGGGTTAAGGGAAATTAGAAAGAAGGGAATATATATATATATATATATATATATATATATATATATATATATATATATATATATATGTGATGTTAAGTTGACCTAGAATATATTGACTTTGGTCAATACTAGGAAAGGCCTTGGCTTGCTATGGAGATATTCCAATGGACTAGGGTTCGAATGAAACTGCGAGAATTGTACTGGTCTAAGGGTTTGGAGGCCATGGTTTCAAGGAGTTGATGTTAAATTACACATTCCCAAAATCATGGAAAATATAATGAAAAGGGAAAAATGGGTTTAATAAATTTACGGAAATTTGCATGAAATAGGTTTATTATTTGCTTAATCAAAATTAGATGCAAGGAGGTGTTCTACAATTAAATAGAAGTACAAGGGCTGGATTTACGTGGGACACGAGCATTAATTAATGGTCTAGCGTGTCTAGGACAAGGTGTGAATCTGTTGGAAGACAAGCTAGTGTAGCGTCCTAGTTATTGAATAACGATAAAGTGCAACAATCAATTAAGGTCACTGTAAATTAAATAAAATTGATTATCATGCAATCATTTACTCATTAATTATAAAAAGACAAAAATACCCCTAATCCAAAAAGTGGGGGGTGACAAGTCTACCCTCCTTAAAGAATTTTGTCCTCGAAATTTAAAATAACTATGACAAGAACAAGCAATCAATTAATAAATTATACCTCAAGTCTCGAAGAGATATGGATACCGCTCGCGCATTTCATCCTCTCTCTCCCAAGTTGATTCTCCTGGAGAGTGATTTCTCCATGCAACACGAACCAAGGGAATAGTCTGGTTCCGCAATATCTTCTCTCTACGATCCAAGATCTCCATCGGTTGTTCAGGATAGCTGAGTGTCGGTCCAACTTTAATCTTCGAGTGATCTAATACGTGACTAGGATCTGCCACGTACCGTCTCAGCTGCGACACGTGGAACACGTTATGCACTCCATCTAGAGCAGGCGGTAAGTCAAGTCTATAGGCCACTGCACTGACCCTTGCAAGAACACTGAAGGGCCCGATGTATCATGGACTAAGCTTTCCTCCTCTGCCGAAACGAATCGTGTCCCGCGTCGGAGAAATTCGTAGGAACACCAAATCGCCAACCTAGAACAACGATCTTAACACTCAACCTAAACAAGGCAATCACAAACCAAACAAAACAAATCAAAATAATACCTGAAACTCTAGGGGTCTATGGTGGCTATCTGCCCAATGCCTCTGTCTGTCCCGCGCCACTCGCAGTCTGTCTCTGATAAGTTTCACCTTTTTTGCTGCATCTACGACCATTTCTGGTCCTAACAAGGCTCTTTCTCCAACATCATCCTAAGATAAAGGGGTACGACACCTCCGTCCATATAAAGCCTCGAATGGTGACATCTTAATGCTGGCCTGGTAGCTATTGTTGTAAGCAAACTCTACCAAGTGTAGATAATCCTCCCAAGAACCTCCGAATCCAATACGCAAGTGCGTAACATATCTTCAAGAGTCTGAATAGTCCTTTCAGACTGCCCGTTTGTCTGAGGGTGATATGCGGTAGTAAACTTGAGCTGAGTGCCCAAGCTAGACTGCAGGCTCATCCAGAAATGGGAAGTGAAACGACTATCCCGATTTGAGACAATACTCACAGGAACTCCATGTAATCTGACAATCTGCTGTACGTACATCTCTGCTAGCTTCTTCGTCGAAGTACCCACTTTAAAAGGTAAGAAGTGGGCTGATTTGGTCAACCTATCCACGATGACCCAAATTGCGTCTTTTCCTCCTGGAGAACGAGAAAGTCCCAAAATGAAGTCCATAGTCACGTGCTCCCACTTCCATTCTGGAATAGGTAAAGGTTGAAGCAATCCCCCTGGCCTCTGTCGATCTGCTTTCACCTGTTGGCACACTAAACATCGGGATACGAAACGTGCTACTTCGTGCTTCATACCATACCACCATACATGCCTCCTCAAATCTCGATACATCTTGTTGACTCCGGGATGCATCGAGTACTGAGAGCGGTGTGCCTCCTGTAAAACTTCTTCGTGCAGCTCTCCGCTTGGCACACACATCCTCGTACCATGTCGTAAGGATCCATCATCCGCAATAGTGAAATCGTCTATCAATCCTGCCTGAACTTGTGCCCTAATATTCCTTAGAGTCTCATCATCATACTGCGCAGCTCTAATTCTGTCTATCAGATCTGATTGAATCTACAGTCCCCACATCTGAATCTCAGCTCCTGGAACTAATACCTCAATTTCTAAGCTCTCAAGATCAGCTAATAAGTGTCTATCCGAAGTCAAGCACATAGCCATTAGGTACCTGCTCAAGGCATCCGCGACTACGTTGGCTTTCCCTGGATGATACTGTAATGAGATATCGAAGTCTTTCATTAATTCTCACCACCTTCTCTGTCTCATATTCAGCTCCTTCTGTGTAAATACGTACTTTAAGCTCTTGTGGTCTGTGAAGATTTCCACATGCTCTCCGTACAGATAGTGCTTCCACAGCTTTAGGGCAAAGATAACTGCCGCTAACTCCAGATCGTGAGTGGGGTAGTTCTTTTCATGAGGGCATAATTGTCTTGAAGCATAGGCAATTACTTTTCCGTGTTGTTGAAGAATGCATCCCAACCCTTTTCCTGAAGCATCACTGTAGATAGTGAATCCACCTGTCCCTGAGGGCAATGTCAAAACTGGTGCTGTCGTCAATCTCCTCTTCAGCTCATCGAATGTGGCTTAACATTCTTCTGTCCAGACAAATTCCATATCCCTCTTGGTCAGCCTAGTCATTGGCTCTGCAATCTTGGAGAAGTCTTGTACAAATCTTCTGTAGTATCCTGCTAGTCCGAGAAAGCTCCTGATTTCAGCTACCGTACCGGGGGTAGCCCATGACTTCACTGCCTCTATCTTCTTTGGGTTAACTAAAATTTTGTCACCCGTTACCATATGTCCAAGAAATTCAACTTTCTCAAGAAAGAACTCACACTTTGAAAGCTTTCCGTATAATTTCTCTCGCCTGAGTGTTTCTAAGACTATTCTCAAGTGCTCTTCATGCTCTTCTGGGGTTTTTGAATATACTAGAATGTCGTCAATAAACACTACTACGAACTTGTCAAGGTACTGGTGGAACACCTTGTTCATCAAGTTCATAAATACTGCTGGTGCATTGGTTAAACCAAACGGCATTACTGTAAATTCAAACTGGCCATATCTAGTTCGAAAGGTGGTCTTCGGTATGTCTTCTTTCTTCACTTTCACCTGGTGATAGCTGGACCTCAAGTCTATTTTTGAAAACACCTTCGCTCCATTCAATTGATCGAAAAGATCATCTATCCTCGGCAGCGGATATTTGTTTTTGATAGTGAGGTTATTCAAAGCTCTATAATCGATACATATACGTACCGTGCCATCCTTCTTTGGTACAAATAATACCGGTGCTCCCCATGGCGATGAACTGGATCTAATAAAACCTTTGTCTTGCAGCTCCTCAACTTGTTTCTTTAGTTCTACTAATTCGTTGTTGTTAACTCTATAGATATGTTGTGAAATAGGCTCTGCTCCTGGTATCAAGTCTATAAAGAACTCAAAATCTCTGTCTGGTGGCAAACCTCTGGAAATACATCCAGGAACTCCGTTATAAGTGGATGCGATAACTCTTCTTCTTCCACCCTGGCTCCGCAAAAAGTGCCTCTGCTCCGCTCCTCTGCTCCTCTGGCAATCTCAAACTCTGGCTCTCCTGGTGGTCAAAATACTACTCTACCTCTGTGGCAATCTATAGAAGCATGGTGTTTACTTAACCAGTCCATTCCGAGTACAATATCGTACTCCGGAAGTGGCATAACGAGTAAACTCACGCTCAACTCTCGTCCTTCCGATGACACTCTCCGATCCTTACAACAATTACGGACTAGGATAATGCCTCCTCCTGTCGTGATCTTGCAAGTCCTATCTAATGGTTCCGTTTCTAAATGATGCTTAAGGGCATAAGATACCGATACGAAACTATGGGAAGCGCCAGAATCAAATAATGTAAGTGCTGGAATAGAATTGAGTAAAACTGAACCTGAAATTACGTCTCCAGCTGGCTCGGCCTCCTCAGTGGTCATGGCGTAAGCTCGTCCTTGTGGTGCTCCTCTCTGTTGCTGCTGCTGCTGTACAAACTTCTCCTACTGTGATGGAAGTAGAGGTCCTCTCTGCTGGCCTCCTGGTGCAATAGGTGCTCTGGCTGGTCCTCTTTGAGCTCCTCCTCCTCCTTGGCGAGTCTGAATAGTTGGGCAGTCCCTCAGCTGATGTGCTGCTGATCCATACGATAAGCAAGTGCCCAACCTTTTTCTGCAGATGTCTCTTGTATGTCCCATCTTTCTGTAATACGAACATGGGGCAACGAGTTGATTATGTCTTTGTGGTTGTTGTTGTTGAGCATGTCCTCGAACTGGTGCCTGTTGCTGGTGTTGCTGCTGGTGTTGTTGCTGGTGTTGTTGCTGGTATGGCCTATGTTGTTGTTGAAAGTGTGGGCGCTTGGCTGGTCTTGTGTTACCTCTTGTTGCTCCAGATGTATCGCATCCTCTCTTGGGCCTGAGGTCCAAGTCGTCTTCGGCAATCTTGGCATCCATCAGAATACTCTCAAATGTAGCAGTACATCGTCCCGAAGTACGAGACTTGATCTTCTTATTTAATCCCTTCCTGAATTTCTGAGCTCTGTCTCCTGGGTCTCGAACCATTGATGGCGCAAATCGACTCAATCGACAAAACTCTGCAGCATATTCGTCGACTGACATGCCTCATTGGACTAAGTCATGGAACTGACTTTCTAATGCTCCCAAGCCTACGTCAGGAAAGAATTTCACTTTGAAGAGTTCCTTAAAGTCCTCCCAGGTAAGTCCTTTAGCGGCGAGTCTCGGCTCTGTACGATACCATCTCAGTGCGATATCAAACATCTGACTGCCAGCGGCCTCTATCTGAAGAATCTCTGGAATCTGTGATAAGCGCAGATTCCTCTCTATGTCTTCTAACCATTCGTCAGCATATAGTATTCCTTCCGTGCCTTTGAACTCTCGAGGCATCATCCTCTTAAAGTTTACTATGGTACCGGGCCTCTGTTGTTGTTGACCTTGATGTTGCGGTTGTCGTGCTACTCTCTTCACAGCCTGGAGAGTCACCTGATGAGCATTCTCCATGCTCTCTCTCATCAGTTCGGTCTGCGCCTAGTGTGCTTTTGCTTGCATTCTCTGAGCCTCAGCTTGGACACGTTGAGGCTCTGTTGTTACTCTCTGGGCCTCTAGATGCCCTGCATCAGTGCGAACATCTATGCCCCGTCAGCGGACACTCCTCCAAAAATCGGTATCGGTAGTGGTGGAAGGTTGTCTGTCATAGCTGGGGCAATCCTTTGAATAGGTGGAGGAGGAATCTCGTTAGTTGCAGACACTCCTACACGAACAGGAGATGTAGGAGGATCTCCAGGTATCTGTTCGTCAGGTTGAGAGGTGGCAGTCCTCTCTGAATTGGCTGCTCCCATTCTCATGGATCTAGTATTCGGTGACATCCTGAATACATATCAAAGAATCAATTAAGGTGATAGATATGATATTATCAAGGAAGGACACTAAAGTGCTAAAGGAAGCAATCCATTAGAATAGCAATAAGAAGTTCAGAATTTTCTAGTGTGATTGAGCATATTCTCATCCTAGATCCTATTTCCTATATCCTAGCACAGGCTCGCAGCAGTACAACTAAGTTGTCGCACTACCACGATATCGCATAACTTGCGAAACTTGACCAGCATGGGCCACCACTAAAAATGTGTCATGACTCGCACCCGGTATAGGGGCATGAGAGCGTAGGTACGTCCAGCCTACGCCGCAGCATCGGCGGTAGAACACTGTATAGTCACAATAATACTATATAGCTAAACACTTGTGAATGATATCCATCTCCATAAGGAGGTTAATATACATCTCACAATAATCTCACAATATAACTCAATCACAACAACTATAAGGCACGATAAAAGATAAAAGGAAATGACATAGTTAAACACCATGTCTCAACATAAAGATAACTCACAGTCTAGCTGTCCAACATAAGTCTCCAATTAAACTTAACATAAGTCTAACATAAACTGAAACAATCTCCATAAGTCTCAAGCATAAATAAATACTATCTAGATAGCTGTAGGTATTTGTGGTATTAAACGAAAGAATAAAAAATGTATTCAGGATAGGGTTTATACGAAACCCGCCTTCTTTGGTTTACAAACAAACTTGTATAATTTGATCCTATACGAGGATATGGGAGTATAATTTATTTAATCTGGGTAAATATTGCTATAGGTGTCTGATCTGCAGTCGATCACTTTAGCCCTTGGACCACACGATGTTGAAGAAGTGCCGTAGAAGACAGGAAGCAGCTTCGAGGGTTGCAAAAGAGGGTGGATGCACGATGCCAAAGTCGTCGATCCCTGCTCTCTGCCTGAGCTCCGGATTCTCTCTCTCTCTTTCTCTCTCTCTTGACCTCTGGTTCGATCTTTCTCCCTGGATCTGATATTGGTTTCTTGACCAATTTTCTGACCCTTTTCCTCATTGATAGAGGTCTCTATTTATAGAGTTTTAGTGACAGTGACCACTCCGTCGGTGTAGAAACCGAGGAGTGGAAGGTACAGCACCCTTTTATACAACGGTTAAAGTAACCAATGCCTGTGTATAGATGATCCTTTAAATGAGCGTGTGACGCGGGTCCAACTAAGGAACAAAACGCATATAATCGCTACGAAGATCACGGCGTAGAAGCCACGTAGGTAGGTATCCATTGTGTAGAAGAGGTTGGCATAGAAGCCAAATGTCTGTCACCATGGCATAGAAGCCAAATGGTTATCAAACCGGCATAGATGCCGAATAGGCGTAGAAGCCGAACAAGCGTAAAAGCCGAGTGGTCATAGAGGCCGAGCAGGTGTAGAAGCCGAGTGGTCGTAGAGGCCGAGCAGGCGTAGAAGCTGAATGGTCATAAAGGCCAAGCAGGCGTAGAAGCCGAATGGTCATAAAGGCCGAGCAGGCGTAGAAGCCGAATGGTCATAAAGGCCGAGCAGGCGTAGAAGCCGAATGGTCATAAAGGCCGAGCAGGCGTAGAAGCCGAATGGTCATAAAGGCCGAGTAGGCGTAGAAGCCGAATGGTCATAAAGGCCGAACAGGCGTAGAAGCCGGATGGTCATAAAGGCCGAGCAGGCGTAGAAGTCGGATGGGCGTAGAAGCCACTGCGTACCGTGCCAGAGTGCTGATGGGGACGTCTTAGCCGGAATTACGGCTTTTGAAGATATAATCAAATCTCTTGCATTAAATGTCGAGATTTGCCACCATCTTGTGCATTAAATGTGGAGGCGTGTCTTTGAAGATCTGCAAACCCTTCTGCGCATCAGTCGCAGAGACGTGCCTTGAGAAACTGTCATCGCTCTGTGCATTCAGACGTAGAGACGTGCCTCGACCCCATACGGAGTGCAGCTTTTGATGTGGCAGGCGGTTTGTCTACTGCAGAACGTAAAACAGCTCGTGTCTGCCTGTGTAAAACAAGACAGCATATCCCTTCGTGCTTGTAAAAGCAGTTTACGCAAAGAGGATGGCGGTATTTGACAGCCTGGGTCGCAGTGCTGTGTCATCATTATAGCCGTCGTTTGGGTAGTCGAGCCGTATCCCTTTGTCAGAAGTCCAGACGTCAGGTTCATTGCAGGATCTTCATTGCAGGGTCTGACAGGTTCACTTTGAAGAATACGAAGCGTCTCTTGTACACCTCAATGCTGCATCTGAAAGAGGATGAGTTTTACGCCCTGGAGGCGATGAAGCACCCTGTTTACGCTGAAGCGGCTTGGACGTACTGCCTTACACGGATGGTCCATTGAGCTTTTATATCTCATGCTGCGTTTTAGCGGAAAGAGCTCTGTTGCACGCTTGATGGCTCTGAAGGCTTCTGCTTACGCTGCTCTGCACCAATATGCCGTGTATAGTCATCCGGCGTATTTTTCATGCTTCTACAGTAGGCAAAGCCTCATCTAGAAGCATGGTCTCCTCTAGGATCTCTGGCACATAGTCTGCATCTATACCTGGTCTGTAGTGCATGGTATAAAAATCGTCAAGATTCTCTGGAAAAATATCCAGTCAGGATTGGAACGAAAATACACCTCTAACAACAGTTCCACATATATTGACAAAAACTATAATACAGTGTAAAGAAATACAAGAAAGAATGAAATACTGGCAATGAGAAATACTGGAATAAGTACTGGAACATCATCATCAATATGCATCCGACAAGGAATAAAACTACAAGGGTACGCAAGTACAAAGAACTGGTATGTAAGTGTATATAAGAACAACAACTAGAACATGTGAAAATACAAGATCAATCTATCAAGATGCATGTCAAGAATATCTAACTAAGTGTGTGAAATATCAGTATATCATGTGATCGGCTTGGGACTATATGACTGATTACATTGATTAGCGATCATCCCCAACAAGTCAGGCTAACCAGATATAACAGCGATGAGGCATGTAAGGGTAAGGCTGCACCGACGTGAAATATGGTGAGCTAATACTGCATGTAGGTTGGGTATGATCACATAAACAACTAATACTTCCCCGTTTCCCCTGCTAGCACGATGGATTCCAATCACAACTCCTCGTGACAGGTCTCAATGATGCCAACTCGTGTAAAGAACAGTGTCAGAGTCATGTACGCTATACAACAAGAATTATAAAGATAATCAACATAATAGAAACTGTCAGAGAATGTACTCGCCTGTGGTCCTTAGCTGGCAATACCACTGTCCGGGTTCCAAGGTATTGTCTGAATGATCCAACAGTCCTATAGACATAGCAGTTAATACAATACTTTATCAGACAATACTCTAGCTCACAATCAACATAATGATCAAGGACTATACTAGGGGTCACGTCTGTAGTTGCTGTACATAACAGACAGTCAATGGTACGGTCCTGCCAGTACGTCAGTGTACTTATGGCAGTATGCTATCATGCTACATGGTCACAGGTCAAGATAGCTATGGTATCCGTAATTTGTTAGGGTCACCTCGTATATGGTATATAATGCCTATTGTTATCTATCATAACATCAACACTAAATTAATTATCATTTAACAGAAGTTTGCATCTAATAGTTAACAGGGTTTATATTGTATATATAAATATACATATACTTTATGTTAATTGAGCACAATACGGTATGTATATATATGTACAGGGCATTTACATCTGTATATTAGCGATGAAGATACACCATACATATATATATACCGAATACGTTTATCATATAACAATACATACACAATATGTATATACCGTTCGTATACTGGATACATTATGGCTAATACTTGTGGATTATTACGAGGAATACGTGTATACGTGTACGTGTTCATGCATGCGAGGGTTCGAACCTGTGATCGTGAACGCGAAGTATTCGGTGTTGTGGTCGCAGTCGTCGCGAAGGAGGTGGTGTTCGCGGCTCCCGTCGATCGGTCCAGTCTAGTCCGCGGAGGGTCGAGGTCGAGTGCAGCATCTCCGGCGTGCTTCTAGTGCAGTCGATCTGGCGTCAGCGGTCGGTTGATCCAGTGGCAGCGGTCGGTCCAGTTGAAGTGGGGAAGGAGCGGCGGACTGACGACGTCGGGGTTCGGGCTCCGGTCAGCTCGCAGGCGGTAAGGGGAAGGACGCGAGGCTAGGCTGCTCCGGCATTTAGTCGGGTTTGGCTGGCTCAGAGCTGCTCGGTTCCAGCGGGTTTTAGGGTCGGGTTGCCTGGGAAGGGGATGAACAAGAGTAGGTCGGCTTGGCGAGGTCACGGCGCTTCCAAACTCCGGTAGGAAGGGTCGGCGTGAGCATGAAGATGAGAAGGGAAGTCGGCTGGGGTGATTTAGGGTTAAGGGGAATTAGAAAGAAGGGAATATATATATATATATATATATATATATATATATATATATATATATATATATATTTGATGTTAAGTTGACCTAGAATATGTTGACTTTGGTCAATACTAGGAAAGGCCTTGGCTTGCTATGGAGATATTCCAATGGGCTAGGATTTGAATGAAACTGCAAGAATTGTACTGGTCTAAGGGTTTGGAGGCCATGGTTTCAAGGAGTTGATGTTAAATTACACATTCCCAAAATCATGGAAAATATAATAAAAAGAGAAAAATGGGTTTAATGAATTTACAGAAATTTGCATGAAATAGGTTTATTGTTTGCTTAATCAAAATTAGATGCAAGGAGGTGTTCTACAATTAAATAGAAGTACAAGGGCTGGATTTACGTGGAACACGAGCATTAATTAATGGTCTGGCGTGTCTAGGACAAGGTGTGAATCTGTTGGAAGACAAGCTAGCGTAGCGTCCTAGTTATTGAATAACGATAAAGTGCAACAATCAATTAAGGTCACTGTAAATTAAATAAAATTGATTATTATGCAATCATTTACTCATTAATTACGAAAAGACGAAAATACCCCTAATCCAAAAAGCGGGGGTGACAGACCCCCCAGTAGGATGTCCCTAAAAAACTATAGTATTGTGTTATGTCCAGATTACCTCTAGCACAATACCCAAAATTCACAACATACAACACGACAAATACAATGGAGAAGTTTTGGACAAAGATAAACTTTTTATTAAAATTCAAGATCATGAGTACATACGATGGAAATATGCTTTTGAAGGATTTTCGTTAATATTCAAGATCATGAGTACATGTGATAAAAAATTCTACAATCAGGACTTTCTCTAGGTGGCCCTGTATCTACCATATTTCTAGAATAGGGGTATTTTTAAAATTTTATATTATTATAAATATTGTATGTGTATTTTATTTATATATATGTGAATGTTATATATATATTGTGAATAATATTATATTTGGTTTATGGATTAGACTATTTTATTAGACTTGACATTAGTTGACCTAACTAGACGTGACTTGACCCATTGATTCAATTAGATAGTAGTCATAGTTTGACTCATTAGTTTAGGAGAATTAGTTAGTTATTGAGTTTAGACTAATTAATTTGAGTCATTAGTTAGTCATGACTGGATTAATTCTATTAAACCTATTTAGACTCAAGAATAGGATATTCCTTCTATAGGATTATTGATCCTATTCATGAAGGAATGAGAGGGATCTTTGTGTCAATTTAAACATTATTCAACCTAACCCAAACCCCAAGAGGAAGCCTATATAAGCCTCTTTATTCATGAATAACCTCTATTTCATTCCTAATTAGTTTATCCCCAAAATTAGAGGCAAACCCTAAGCCCTCCCCTACCCAATCCACCCATTCCTAAATCTCATCCCTCTTATTTTCATTCCAAGGAGGCTAAGGAGCTTAGCATTACTAGAGGAGCACTTGAGGAGGGAAAGCATTGGCTTGAGGATTATGTCCAACCTTTATTTGTGTCCATTTGGTGGAATACATTGGGAATCTATCTCCCAATAGGTAAAACTATTGTCCCTCTTATCATTTTAGTTTTAAATGCTAAAAAAACCCCTAGGGACCTTCCCATGGCTAAGGCCTACCCATAGAAAGAAGAACTAGGTTCATAGGAAGCCTCTGGAGAAAGTTATATTAACTTTTGTGGCCAAATTAGAGAAAATCTAAATTTGGACCACTAGGTGTTTGTAGGAATGTCTCATAGGTGATTTTGAAGTACGAGGCATGATTTGGGAGGGTATACGTGTCCACAAATGGATACGAGGAGTCTGTATCATGATATGTCATGATACGGTGGTGTTGATTTGGTAATCTTCCTTGTATCGAGTTCTATGGGTCAATTTCATATGCAATCATTTGTATCATTCAATTTTACTTAACTATAGTGTTATTTTATATATTAGTTGTGTTCATAATATTTTGGTGGTGATTGGGAGAAGCTAGAGTACATATCATAGGAGTATCATAGTGTTGATGAGTATATTGTTCAATGGCACTCTAGGTGTTTATTAAATTGCCTATGTTGGTGTGTGTATCATGGAGAGTGCACACAATGTGTTTGACATGAGAATTATAGTTGGCTTTGTATATTGTGAATTGGGTTGAAGTATATACTAGTGTTGTTATTAGTATATGGTGGTGTGTGTTTCATGTGTTCATGTTAGTGTTTTAATAGTGTACGAGTGTTAGTGTATGAGGCATATGTGCTTGTGGGGGATGTGCTTGTGTGTGGAGTGACTGAACTGTAAGGGTAGTTGTGAGGGGTGTGTGTACTATATATAATTAGTTCAGTAGATCGGGGAGTGTAGTTTAGCTGTGTGTCCATGTGTGTGTAGTGAGGAGAGTGAGTTGTGTGTAGGTGTCATGATGAGTGGTGCCTAATACACATTGGTATCAGGATGTAGTATGAGTGGGAAATAGGATTGCTGATGGCAGTTAGGAAGTAGTAGGAGGTGCCAGTAAAGTTGGTGTATAAGTATTGTAGATATGTGTATTATGGTATTAGACCTGGAGTATTATTGGTGTGAATTAGTGTTAAAATGAGTGGGTGTTCAGGTGGTTATGGGAATGTTGAGTTCAGTTAGGTAAGAAAGGGAAATAGGAATAGCTGTAGTAGCAGCAAGAGCTTAGTGGGGAAAGGAAATATTGGTGTATTAGTGAGAAGAGGTGGAAGTGGAGGTGCTTGAGGGGGTTGGGGGGGGGGGGGGGTGGGCACAAGTAGTACAGTACTCGAGCAACAAAGATATTGAAGTACTCGAGTGTCATGATACAGGAAATTGAATTTCTGTGCATGTGTATAGGTTATGATATATGATAAGCTTCTGATTTGTGTGTGGATTAGTATATCGGGTACACTACAGAGTATTAGAAGGGTGTTGTATGTGTATCTATATAGTATATGTAGAGGTTGGCTTATGCTTGTGGTGTATGGGTAATATTGGTGGAGTTTTGTACTGAGGGTGGAGTGTTGTATTGTCCATCTAAGGGGGAGAGATACCCGATAAGTTCATGTGTGAGTGTTGGTTCAATTGAGTGTTGTTCCAGGCAGTGTAAAACCTGGACAACAAGTTACTTGCTGCAGATAGGGGTCTGTGAGGGTGGATGTGTGATAACAAGTGAACTTGTATGGGAATCTCATATCAAAATAAGAAGGATAAGAAATGAGGTCTGTTCTTGTGCAGGTGTAGGGGTTCTATTGGGACTGCACAACATGTGTAGTGATGGGAAGCTCGGGTTGTGTTGTAGTGTATTGTACTGTGATTTCAATGTAGGGTATTGTATCTGTGTGTGCGTGTTGTGTTGCACATTGGTACAAGAGAGATTGTGCTGTGCTTGTGAGAGGAGGGGTCAATGTTTGTGTGTGTCTTGAGAAGTAAAGTAAGAAGGGAGGGAGTTTGAGTATAGTGTTTTGTGTGTTGAGTTTAAGTGTAACTTAGGGATGGTGAGTGAGTCTGATACTTGGTATCAGTTAGCATGGTGTATCAGTTAAGGGTAATTTGGGGGAAACCTTGTTAATAGCAGGTGGGTGGAGCATGCATAGTTGCTGTGGTTAGGCATATGTTGGAAGTAGTATTGGTGACAAGGTTAGAGTGAGTATATATATGATACTAGCAATAGGCTATGGGACTAAGGTAAGTTAAGGTATTGATAAGCTTTGGTTATGAGCTAAGGTATCATGGGTATTAACCAACGTATTGGATATTAGTTAGTTAAGATAATGGGTTTGAGTTATGAGGCAAGATATTTGGATAGGGCAAGGTATTATGATATTGGTCAAGGTATTGGAATTGGGTTAAGGTATTAGTGAGGTAATAGTATATTGGTTAAGGTATAGTTAAGTAATAGGTGTATAGGCTAAGATAATATAAGTTATTGGTATATAGGGGTCTATATTATATATACATGATATTTAGTATACTATACTTACTAGTATAGCCTAAAAATCTAGTATAGACCTAGTATTAACTAGTATTGACTAGTTTGGCCTAACTATCACCTAAAAACCAAATAGTAACTTGTTAAGACCTAGTATAACTTTATAAACCTTGTAAATAGGTAAAAATTAACCTAGAAACTAGGAAATAATCAAGTTTGACCGTGTTGACCTAGATTTGGCCTAGTATGACTAGTATGACTTAGTTTTGACCTAGAAATTATATTTTAACTTATTTAAGCATGCTTATTTCTCCTATACACCAAATGACATATAATTTTATAAATAGGTCTGTGAGGCACTGATACGGACATAGTTTGACATTCATTGCTCTGGACCTCAAGCGAGTATATTCTCTTATAGTTTCTATTATTTGATAATTACTATATTTCAAGTATTTAGAAATGTTACATCAAATTCTTGACACTAGGGTACACGGACTGGTATATAGCTTGGATCTTCAGTCATGAGATATTATAATGGTTATCGTATCGATATCGTATACGATATTGACATTAGATATTGTACATGGTATTATTATCGAACATTTATTATGTATCATAACGTGTCATGGTTAGATCCACTATACTACTTGGGGCGGAAGAAATGTTAGTAAGAAATATGATCATATTCCTATTATAAATTATAAAATATTGTTAGTGTTAATCATATACCTCACTTATGATTAGCCAGGCCATTTAGCTATCGTATAAGTTCCCAAGCCGATAACATATCGAAACTAGTATTTCAAACACTTAAAATAGTTACAGTTCTTCATATTCAGTTTCATAGATTATATTTCCTTGTATCTGATATTGTAGTTCCTTTCTCTTTCATTTCATATATGTACTAGCTATACCTTATTGCTTACATTGCCTATTCTCTTTACCATTTGCCTTTGCATCATCTTACTATTTTCTCACTGTATATAACATCCTCTATTTATTGTTTTATAGTCCTTATCAATTAATTAGAAATGATATTGGATTGTACTTTGCTCCAAACCTGACTGGATATATTTTTTAGACGATGACTTAGAGGGCTGGTGTCCGACATATTATGGACCACATGAAGAGTAGCTGCATACTTGGACCTTGTTGCTCAGGTGTGATTGTCGGAAGGTCTAGCCAGAATCACTAGTTATATTAATTAGTTCTTTTTGCAGATTTTGGTACATAATTTGTTTCTGGCATATTGAGACTTGGATATTTTTGGAAGTTTAGATTTATACTGTTGTTTAGACTTTGTGGTTGTGTTTGGATTTTTTTTTTGATATCTTATCATGCTTTAGTTATGTGATTGAGTATTTCATATTATAGTGTTATATCATTGTCTCCTTATAGAGTTGGATATTATTGGGCGAAATGATAGAGATATATTAATGACCTAGACAGCGTTCTACAGCCGATGCTGCGGCGTAGGCTGAACATACCCACGTACTCGTGATCCTGTATCGGATGCAGGTCATGACAGCCCCTGACACAAGCGGGCCCAGTAGCAAAGCTCAATACTTTCTGGATTATCCCTCTATAGTGCAAACCTCAGTATATGAAAAAGAATCCATACAGATGGATAGCAAAGGAGGATTAGGGGCAGACGCTCTACAACCAGGCAGGAAGACCAAAGATAGGAATATCAATTAATCCAAATCTTGTCATCGATGCCGCAAGCCCCTAGCCGGTAGTAAGCCGCATAAAGAGAAAAAATATAGCTAGCATGCTGCACGAATAAGGACAGCTCCACGCATAATGCAAGATGCTCATCCTCGTCTCCTAGATCAGTTCTTGGAAAATTGTCCTCGTCTCCTAGATTAGTTCTTGACGAGAAACCGCCGCATATGGGTGACATTCTCTTCGAATGGCGGGTTCTATGATATCCTTCTATGCTCTATACCGGGCCCCACGAAAGGTGGTAAAACCTGGATAAAGAAGAACACACATCACTCTCTAACGAAGATTGAGAAAATATATGGCGGTCGCGTGCTACTTCCAAGTCGCAGCCACGCGCAGGAGGGGACCTCTCGAGATAGGCAAAGTCCATACGCACGAGTTGAAGAAACTCTCAGCTATGCGGCCAAGCCACAGATGAACCAATTCCTCATCCATGATACTGAGCCACGGATAGGCTCTGCGAGCATGACGCAGATGAATGCATGGCTAGGCGACAGGACTCTGTGAGGGTGGGGTCTGCGCGTGTTCTAGATGATCTCCCGTCCATATTGTAAGGCCATGTACTTGTATCTCTGTGTGTGTTTCCGTGTCCCTACCATCGCGACACACTCTTACCTCCAAAGAGAGCGCCAGCATCAGGAGGCCACGGATCGATGCTACTCCTGACAAACTCCTCTACGAGATAAGCAATAGCCCTCGGCATCTTCTTTCACAAAGGGAAGGGGAGACCGAGAGGCAAAAGTTCTCTCTCCTTCCCCTAGCCCGCCTATTTATAGGCTTCCAGGACGCGTAAAAAGATTGTGACAATGAACCAGACAATTATGAGGACGAATCTGATATCTCGATCCGCGTGATCCATATTTATCTTCTAAAAAACTGTCGTCACCCATGAGTGAACCGTCATCTCGGGCTCCGAGTCGTGCGATGGCTCAGAATACCCAAGAAATCCACACAAAGATCGATCCAAATCCTGCATTAAATAGAGATTTGACAGTCTGACAAAGACTCGACCTTGCGGTACGCCCTCCATGTAGCCCAAAAATATATTCTCTATACTTCTTATTCAAAGTATTCCAAACTTATCAATTTAAAATTTTTGAAGGGGGTCTTGTAGAAGCAAGGAAAATATGAATCCATGCGTCCAATAACCCTATGCCCCATTCGACTCTGAAGAAACCAGGCCATAGGATGACCATGCCGCAGAGAAAAAATTGCATCCGTGTGCTCCCAATATTGGCCACATAAAGGCCTGACAAAAGGATTATGTCTGACACAGAATCCTGACAAAAAGGATTTTCTGAGCGCTTCAAAAAATTTGAGCACACTAAGCGACAAGAAGCTCTCTTCAAACTAATAATAACTTCTGACAAGCGTACAACGCCATATGTAGGAGAACCTATGCGGTCCATACTCCATGTGTCTCATGCGTCTCTGGCCCTATGCGATCCAGACTCCATGCGTCCCATGCGTCTCTGGCCCTATACGGTCCAGACTCTATGCGTTCCATGTGTCTCTGGCCCTATGCGGTATAGACTCTATGTATTCCATGCGTCTTTGGCCCTATGTTGTCCAGACTCCATGTATTCCATGCGTCTCTGGACCCCAGAGTTCCAAATTCTATGCGCTTCAGGTGTCTCTAGCCTCCTTCGTTCCAGACATCGCGCATCTCATGCGACAAAATCTTTCTATTATAATTCTCTCATACCAAAATGCGGGCTAAGTGTCAAGCTGACCATTTTGTTGAAGGAGCCCCTTGCGGCCACTAAACAAAGGCATATGCGGCCCCTATAACCCATCAACATGATGGCTATAAATATGAGCAACTGTGACGCCCTAAAGGTCAGATTTTTCTGCTTTAGAGAGACCAAACCACCCCCAGGCACAGGATAGAGAATAGAGAAGAGCTTCATCGCTCCCGTATCGGACCATTAATGGAGTAAAAGAGCCATTACATCGCTCTTTGTCCATCGTCACACCCTGGAATCAAAAAATTGTACTTAGATTTTCTGTCTAGGACCTCTTTGTACTTTTTTTAGTTTGGTATTAAAGCAATCCCAATTTTAACAGAAAATACTGGCCATGCAAAACCAGTGGGGTTAGACCCCAAATAGCAAGTACCACAAAGGAAGCACTAAATGGAGAAACAAAAACCCAAGCAATAAATATATTATAATATAGGTTCTGTGTCATAACTTAGGTCCATGGCATATCCTAGCACAAAGGTCCAACCCTACAACCAAATAAGGATAATGGTTGAATCCATCATACTCTGATATTCTATTTCCCTAGGCTACTAACAGAATAATACAATCACAACCAAGTCCAATTAATAAAATTGGCTAATCACTTGTACGACTTGCTATTTATGGAGTCTAAGATTATCTCAAAATAATGCATAATAAGTATCCTCATATTACGTCTTTGTCAAACACGAGCTAACTGAGCCAAATAGAGAAATATATATGTACTTCACGAATTGCACCAGTTTTCCGTAGGGCCACTGCGCTAAATTATGGTATTAACGGTTCCTATAGTGAAATAGTGGCTCGACATTATTTATAATAGGTCAGATACTGCACTCCACTAAGGCGGATGATATACAATATCTGTGGTGGCCAGCCCATAGCGTACTAGAATAAATCTCTGTGGGAAGGTTCGTTGGCATGATCTCAGGATACCGTTTTCTCTCAATGCTACTACCACTTTTTATGTATTGGTGTATTAGTGTGACATTTTACTTTTATTGCTTTATAATTAGTTATTCTAGTTTTATATATATATATATATATATATATATATATATATATATATATATATATATATATATATATATATATATATATATATATGTGTGTGTGTGTGTGTGTGTGTGTGTGTATGTGTGTGTGTGTGTGTGTGTGTGTGCGTGTGTGTGTGTGTGTTTTAAGTAATTTGGGGGTTTGTATCTTTGTGGTGTTGATTGAAGGTGGTGGCAAGGTGATTTGGTGATGATTGGTGTAAACCCCCTCACCCAAAATTAGGCCTACTTGACTTAGGAAGAGAAATTAGGGTTAGTTGAACCCAAATAGAAATAGAACATGGTATTTATCTAATTTCGTAATATTTATGTCACATAGTGCACCTTATTGTTGCTTCGATAATTAGAGCACTACACTAGCCATTGCATTTCTACAAACTTTACAACCTCATCCTAGACATGCCCGCCTACTATTCTGACCCTTATGCAACTTCTAATATTGCTCTCTAGTGCTATATTTTAGTCGCACAATAAACGTCACGGACGTTATTTCTTAATTCAAAATAAATCCTAATTTGGTACCCTTGTGCGTTCCAATCGAAATTGGAGACACAACTTTGACCATTTTATGCCACCCAAATTTTATTAATATTCTACACTGTACCCTCTACGCCCCTGATACTTGTGTCCCGCCTAAATTTAATCCCATGTACTCCTAATTAATTCTAGAACATCATGCGCGTTGATTTAATTAATTAAATCCAATTTTCTACCTTTGTGCAATTTTTTGGATTGTTGGAGGGCTTTTATGCAAAAATGCATTGAGGTGTCCACACCGTTGGATAATACGTGAAGAAACTCAATTTTTCCTTCACGTGGATTTTTTTCGTAATTTTTGGGATGTGCAACGCGCGCACATCGCCCTCGTATATTTAAACCTATCCTTGTGTTTTAAACCATGTAATTTATAGCCCCAACACCGCCAAGCGAGCCCAAGGCCCATCCCAAGGAGAGCGTTGACCAAAGTCTAAATATTCCTAGGTCAAACCAACCCTCCCTCACATGTATATAAATACAATATTTTTTCTCTTTCTTTTCTTTATTGTTTTCTAAACCTAAACACCAAAGCCACCTCTAAAACAAAAGCAGCCGACCTCCCCTTACTTTGCTGTTCACCTATTCCCTACCTCTGTCCACCGCCGGAGCACTCGCCTGTGTAGCCGTCACCACCTCTGCTTAATGCCGCAGCCATCCTTCCTCTCTTCCCCGTCCACCCATTCACCCGGAGCCGGCAATACCCGAACTGTTCTCGACCATCACCCGACTCCCTGAGCTGACCACCCAGCCATCTCCTCCACCCGCTGATCCCCTCGACAGGCCTCCGTTCGTCTCCTTCCTCCGTCGGATCTCTCTGCAACGCCACACAACACCACAGTCATGCCTCGACGTTCCCCATGAGATGCACCCCGACCAGTTCTTCGCCGAAGCTGCACGAACAATCACCACCACCATCGTCGAGTCCACTTCTTCCCTCCTCCGCGAGCCACGCCGGACTGACCCGCATCCCCTTCTTTTCCTGTTCTTCTTCTTCTTCCCTCCTCCGCGAGCTACGCCGGACTGACCTACACTTCCCTCCTCCACCCTGTCCTCCTCCTTGGCCTGACTCGCCGGAATAGCTCCCCCTGGCCGGATCTCCTCTCCCCCGATCGACTCAACCTTCTCCACAGTCGAGACCCGACTCGCCGGACTCGTCCCCGACCTCTGTTCTCCTCTGTCAGAACCATGGCAGCCACCGCCATCATCTGAACATCACCACCCTCGCCATTAAACACCTCCCTGAACCACCCATATCACCACCACCCTGGCCTCTCCTCTCCCTACTCTCCGCTATGTCCTCCCCTGACCGGATCCCTCGCTGGCCGGAGTTCAGCAAGCCACCACCTGCATCATCACCATCGACACTCCTCCTCATCATCATCTATTAACACAATTTCTATTAACACCATTATAATCACCATCATCGTCACCAATACCTTAACCTAATCACCCTCGTCCTCCTTCTCATCATCGTCGTAATAATCATCATCATCACCTTATCGTATCAGCAGCCATCAGCCCATCATCATCATCCGATCATCAAAATCATTAGCATCATCATCACCCCATTGTCCATATCTCCATCCTCATCATCGTCTTCGTCAAAACCATTGTTCTCGTCATCATCATCATCATCATCGTCATCACCATTATCGTCGTTTTAGTTGTCACCCTCGTCTTCATCGTTGTCAACCTCTCTTCGTCGTCGTCCAGCCGATCCCGTGCACGTACCCCGAGGTACTAACCTGTCCCACCTTCTCCTTGTTATGTGTGTTTGTGTGTGTTCCAGTAGGACATTAGTATTTAGCCGCCACGGTTAGTTTACATCAGACCCTGAGTCGGAGAACCCAACGCTCGTCCGTATATTTACATGTACGCAAATATTATTCAGTTTGGTATATATATTTATGTACGTAATTACTATATGTATTCCAATAGTTATGTAAATAAATCACTGGTTATATTAGTATATAATTATATGGATATATATATGTATTGTATAATTAAATAAATGCTAATTGATAATTATGACTATAAATATTCAGACTGTACGACCCTATGACACCGTGGACTGTCCCATATTTACCCTTGACCCTGTTGACCTTAAGAACAATGTTGGTGTCTGCCTTGTGTACACCGATGTACCGGCAAGACCGTGTTAGTTGACTGACTTATTGTGTACAGTACTTAAAGACTCGACACCCGCATAAGTAGTCGCACAATTGATTGTGTTAGATGACTAGTGCCACCCCTAGTATACCCCCTGAGTCCAGTATAAATGTGGTTATGTAATGACTAATAATTTTATTGTATTATATTTATGTGTACATAGGATATTGGATTTGTTCTGTGCGACTTCTGGAGCAGGTTTTTGGTACATTGCAGCTTCCTTGCCAGGCAAGTATACCTTGCCATTGTACTGTTATTTATATTCCATATGTTGCATGCATCTTTATTTTCTGTCTTTAGTTCATATATTTTAACTGTTATATAAAATACGCGTAACGGTGTCGTCGCGATATGTTTTTTTATCTATGTATTGCATTGACCTTGTTGATGAGACTACCCCATTATCATGTAGCATCATTAGGTTCATTGGCCGTGACACAGTTGTTACACGAGTGTGAGTCTCATATAGATCATGGACTGCGTGACAAGTTTGGCCTCCTGTGCGTATGGGCCATGCGTTAGGAATAACTGTTGTTAGAAACTTTGCATGCTAGTAGACTTGGCAGTTATGAGAGATTTATCGTGTCATGGACATGACATGCTTAGAGCATGGGATGGGGAGAACAACAAGTACCGTATTTAAGCTCCTTTGCACTTTTTTTGTGCGCCCGGATTCTCCGCCGGAGATACTGTCACTACCACTTTTCCAGGCAAGGGCAATTGTGTAATTTTACTATTTTGAATAGTTATGTATTTCAATTAATCTGCTGAGTTATATAAACTATTTATATATTGTTAGTGATGTTTGGTTTTAGGTCAACCCTAGAATGCATTAAGACAAACCCTATTAACTAAACCCTAATTTGAAGACCAATTCTAGAGAAACCCTAGAATTCAAACTTTAGGTTGGACCTCAAATCCTGGACTGACCAAACCTTAGTAACTAGGTTCTACATGACTTAACATAAAGGTTTAACCTAAAACTAAGCTTGGAAACCCTAACCTAGTTGTTTATGTAAAAGGGAGCCACCATTCTTCATGTAGTAGAAGAAACCCTAGCCTCCTTCTTAAAACCATTCCCTCACCCCAAGACTCAGAAGCAAACCCTAGGGATCCCATTCTTCTCCTCCAAAGCAAGGAAAGCAAGGAACTTGGGTCAAAGGCCTTGGGGAAGAAGAACTCCCAATGGAGAAACCATCCCTGCAGGTAAAACCCTATTTTTTATTCATTTAAATTCTGTTTTCAGATGTTAATGCCCATTAGGAACTCACCCTAAGGTTTAGAATTCGAATTTTAGGGATTCTACATGTAAACCTAGGAGATCTAGGGTTTTGGTGAATTTTTGAGTGTTCTCCCCAAATTTCTGGAACCCTAAGCCTAGGAATTTCGTGTAGGCATGTTCACATCTCCTACACTTAGTTTTGATCTTGATTTTTAGAGTTTTACATTTGGGTTCATGAGTAATTGTTAAATCTGTTTTTAGCACGTTATGTGTTTGATGAAATGCCCAGATGGATGAACACCTATCTAACCTACTCTATTTTATCTAATTTGGTGTATGATGTTGATGTATAGATATATGCATATGTGTAGATGTGTTATTGTTTTGATTTCCTGTGCAGTCGAGTGTTTGTGGGCTGTGGTGTGCATTGGGGAGAATTTTGTGCACAGTCGGGTGTGGGGGAAGTGTGCAGTCAAGTTCTTGTGTGAACTGTGCATGGCTGTGCTGTGGCAGAAATACATGTACATGTGTTATGTGTGTTTGAGTGTAAAACTCTGAGAGAGGGAAGGAATTCTGTGTAGTTGCAGTGTAGGACTCAATGTGTATGTGAGAACTAGGATACCTGGGAATTAATATATCTGTGTGTGTATGGACCTGGGAAGTGTGTTAGTGAGGGAAATCAGTGTGTTGACTGTGTGTTCATGCCTGGGTTAGTGCAGCTGTGCAGAATTAGAACCTGGGTGTATCAGTTAGATACCTAGGTGTCCCTGTGTCAGTGCAAGCTAATGTGGGTGTGTGAATGTAGTATGTGCATTGGAGTGTAGAGTCAGGCCAGGATTTTTATGTATCAGTAATTTTTAGAGCAGTATGTGTGTGTGAATAATAGGATGTGTGTATGTATCAGTAAAATTCAGTATGTTAGATAACTGGGGGTGTATCTGTGTGTGATATTGATACCTTTGTTACTGATACTCTCACTTATCCCTGATACTTGGCCTGATGTTCTATTTTACAAGGTTCTTTATACAGAATTTAGTGTTGTGACTAACTGTGCTGTGTGCACATGTGTATGTGGGAGCAAAATACCTGTGTAGCCAGTGTGTAGTGTTGTCCCAGGATCAACAGAATACTGTGTGTGGCTGAGTGATATCTGTGAGTAAGTATCAAGTATTTATGTGTCCAGTTGGGTTTATGGATGGGTTGAGTAGAAACAACAAGTAACCAAGTGGCTGTGTGTTTGTGAGAATTTTACTGTGCTGTGCAGTAAGTGTAGCCAGTAATGTGTAGGTGTAGGTCTATTTGTATGTGAACTGTGGTTACCTGTGCCTGTGCATTTTATATCAGTGAGTGTGTGGGTGTGTGTGTAGATTTCTGTGTTAAGATAGCTATGTGTAGCTGTGTATTAGTATACAGATGAAGAATGACTCAGTGTGTCTTGCTAAGGGTGTCTAGATATTATGAGTGTTTGGTTCAATGAGTAAATGGACTAGGTGAGTTATGTTTACTCAGTGTGCAGGGGGAATCAAATGTGCAGTGAGGTTTGTGTATCAGGACACTGTGTCAGTGTGTGTATAGCAGGGTATCAGTGACTGTGTGGGTGCCAGTGAATGAACTGTGCACATATATGTGTGTCTTGTGTCAGTGAGTGTATGAGAGTGCAGTGTGGTTTTGTGTTCTGGGAATACATGGGGATAGTTCTAAAGGTATCAGTAGCTAGCTAAATCCTGTGTGTACATGTGAATATGTATTAGTATACATATTAGAGGGTGTGTGTACACTATGCAGATTTGGATTTGGGTGAGCAGTGGGTGTAGTGTACCAGTATCCAAGTGCCCAGGAAATTATGGGATCAGTTAGCAGTTAGAAAATAAAATAGGGTATTGGTGTGGGTTAATATGTAGAGTTGAGTATAGGTATTAAAGTATTAAACTAAGATAAAATTTGATGATAGATTAACTATTATATTATAAGATATATATATATATATATATTGTATCACTTAGCATTAGCTAAAGTTATACTTGTAATCACCCTAGAAACTAGATTTGAACCCAGTTTGAGGTGTTATGAGTATACCCTAGTGTTTCTAACTAGGGATGACACAATTAGCTAGTGTTAGACCAGTATTGACCAGTAGGCTTTAGAATTGACCTAGAGGCCTCGTGTTTAATTAGTTAAACATGTTATTCTTTTGATTTAATATCTGACATTAATATTTCATAAATAGGTTATTGTGATCCCACTTTGGACATTGATCCTCACACCTTGCTCAGGACCACAGGCGAGTACATTCTCTGACAGTTTTCATTGTTGATTACTTCTATAAATTGTAGTGTATTACATACTTGATTCCGACACTATGGATACACGGGTTAGCACCCTAGATCCCCATCACGAGGAGTCGTGATTGGAATCCATCGTGCTAGCTGGGGGATGGGGAACTATTAGTAGATTATGTGATCATATCCAAATCCTTTACATGCATCATAGCTCACCCCACTTCTCACGTTGGGTGCGGCCTGACTATCTTACATGCATCATAGCTGTTATATATGATTAACCTGACCACTACATGCATCATAGCTAACCATATGGTTAGCCTGACCTACAAGAATCATAGTTAATCATATATAACCAGCCTGATCAAGTCCCAAGCCGATCACATAATAAACTAATATTTCAAACACTTAGCTAGATGTCTATTTTATTCAGATTCACCTGTTCCAGCATTCACTACTTATTGTCTAGCATTCACTATTTGTTGTTCATTGCTAGATGCTCTATTGCCTATTTTCATTTTTCTCCAGTATTTACATTTCCAGCATTTATTTCTATCTTGTATTTCTTACACTGTTTATAGATTTTGTCAATTTAATGAAACTGCTGTTAGTGCTTGTGCTTCGCTCCAATCCTGACTGGATAATATTTTTCAGAGGACTTGGAGGATCTTTGCCCCACTCATTACGGCCCAGGATTAGAGGGTGATTTCACTCCAGAAACCCCAGAGGAGTTGCCTAGCCTAGAGGAGAATTTACCTGGCTGTTCTTAGATTATTTTTGCATTTATTGTTTTAGACTGAGACTGAGATGTATTTATTATTTTGTGACTTTGTGAGGTCATCTAGACCCAGGATTTGAGTTGGATTATTGTGGTTGGTTTATTTAGAACTCTTTTCTATTCTCATCGTGCCATTACTTCTTATAGCTTGTGATTGAGTATATTATAGAACTGTGGATTATTTATCTTTGTCCTCCGTACGGAGTTGAGACTATTGACAGGATATTATATGTTGAGACCTAGACAGCGTTCTACCGCCGATGCTGCGGCGTAGGCTGGACGTACCTACGATTCATGCCCAAATTCTGGGTGCGGGTCTTGACAGATACGGGTGGTGATGACCCTTATATATTATATACATTGGCGAGCCTCCGCCATTCAAAAGACGACGTGCCTTTGAGGCCCCTGGATCTCCAAAAGAGAACTATGCCAAATCCCAGTTTTTAGCCAGATAGCTCACTTATGGGAAAAGTTGTTCTTAACTGCATTCACTTAGACGGTTAGGCGACCCCTTTGAAGATTTATTTCAGTACTTTATTGGCATGTGTTTAAGTATCTTGTTATGTCCCTCTGAGGACCTGGTCCCCTGCCAGGTGTATATGTTCTTGAGTATTCGCAGGAGCGCAGATTCGAATGGTTACGTATGTTTCGAGGATGTCTTCTCTTCGAGCCGTGATTGCTAGCTGGTATACTTATATTGTGTTTGATTGTGTTGTACTTATATTGTATTTGCGCTTATGTTCGAGTTGGTAGTGGATTTGTTTCCATCCAACTATCATCCTTAGATACTTCTTATTAAGATCTAGTTTCATAGATGTTGGTTATTTAATTATATTTGATTTTCGTGGATGAGATTTAGATTATACCCTGTGACTTGTGACATATGTTTTATACCACTTGTGGATTTGATATTCATATTACAATGTGCGTGTGAATTTGGTTTCCATATATTAGAGTTGCCATATCCATACGGCTGGCATGCTTATGTGTCCTAGTCCTACGTATTTTTGGGACTGGGGCGTGACAATTGGTGAGGGTATCATAGGTATCTTGTGTGTGTCATAGTGTGATGAACACCTAGTGTTAGATGTTTGGTTTATATGAGTGTTATTATGTTGTTTTTGTGTCCATTAGTGTCTATTATATATAAATTATATTAGATCAAAGTTTTCATACCATATATATATATATATATATATATATATATATATATATATATATATATATATATATATATATGATGTTTTTCCTTAGATTTGGCTATTGTGTATCATATGCCTATGATAGGATTTTGGTGATAGTGTGACATTTGTGATTCGGTGTATCATGAGTTGTGTCCATGGTATGTATGTGCTAGTATGTGTATTAAGGATTAGAGTTGGATTAAGGGTGTGTGTTTGAGGTATAGAGAATGTGGTGCTTGTGAGAGAGTAGTGTGGAGCTAGTGTTTACACTAGTGTGTATGTGTGTGTGTGTGTGTGTGTGTGTACGTGTATGTGAGCTCGTGGATGAGTGTACTAGTGTTGGAGCTTGGTAATGGGAGGAATGACATGTGCAGATAGCTACGTGAGGTGTATTGTTGCTGTATTTGCAGGCAAGATCTTCTACAGCAACAAGAAATGGATTTTGGGGGAAACTGTTCCAAGGGATATACAATGTAGTCATCGATCGGAGCCTGTTACAGACGTGTGCTTGGGCTTTACTTGGGGGGTGTACAATAGTAAGATAGGGTTAAGTTATTGGGGGATGGAGACCAGTGCAGTGATTCCAGGTGCTGTGATGGCAAGGGTGTACGTAGGAAGTCTCAGAGGGAGTAGTACATTATAAGCAGTAGTGGCCTGCAGCAGTGAGTTAAAGGGGGTATATCAGAAATTGGGAGAGACCAATGTGTGAGATATTTTGTACAATGACTTAATGTGTATCACATCGGGGTTCACTTGGTTATTTATCATATTAGGATTCATGAGAGTATGAGTATCAGAAATGGGTTGTTTAGGGAGTGTTAGCAAGTAGAAGTGATTTACATTTGTGTTCAGCTCAACACCCGAGCAATAACTATACTCCGTTGCAGCAGGTTATTCTTGTACTGCAAGTGAGTAATAAGTAGCACTGGAGTGGGGGAGGGATTCTTTGTGTGTGTGTGTTCAACTATAAGAATTTCAGATGTCTCAGGATACATTGTGTGCTGAATACTTGGTGCAATATGGGGATGGTTTTATCAGTAAGTGTCTAAGAGGTATGGGGGTATCAGTGAGGGAGTGTTAGGCTCATTGAATGTGAGGATATGGGTAAGATCAGGACAACAAGTTGAGATAGATATTAAGTAGTAGAAGTAATTGGAGATGGTGTGCCAGAGTGTAAGAGGGGGGGATATAAGTGAAGAGGGTGTTGGATCAGTGTATCGGGCACACTGATAGAAGCATTTAGCAAGTATGTGTATTTATTAATAGGGTTTTGCACTGTTCATACCTGATATTGTTCAATGGATGACCGAAAAAGACATGTGCAGACTTTTTGGTGTGCAGGCCATGTGGTACAGCCCATATGAATGATTTGTTTCTGTCCATGGCATCAATGAGGGAAAGGTGTATCAAGGAAGAGCAAGTATCAATTAAGTTACTGCAATAAGGGGTGTAATTGGGACTCGGGTATGCTGCAGAGCAAGAGGGGAATGTTGGATTGATTTGGTTAGCAGCTAGTGTGCTGCATTGTGTAACTGCAATGCCCAGTCCCTGCAGTGTTGGACACACCGGCAATAACTCGAATCGAGCCTGATTACAGCAGCAACAATAGGTACTGCAGGGTGCTCGAGCAAACCAGTGGCAGCTGCAGCTAAGGCAGCACAACAAGGTATGGAGAGGAGAATCCAAGCAGCAGTTAGGTGGAGAGTTTGGAGCTGTGCACATGTAAGTTAGTGTGGTGAAGGTGTGAGTGTATAGCGTATGTGTGGGGTTTGGCTTGTGCAAGTGTGTATGTGGGTAGTTGTAGAAGCATAAAAAATGTGTCTCAGTTAGATGGCACAGTTTTTTACAAATAAATCCAACAGTAGAAGAATGGTACACTTTCTACTTATTCTAGAAGAAAGACGCGCATTTTCTTACTGTGGTGCACTTTCCATTAATTTCAGAGGATGACGCACTATTCAGAGAGTAGAAAAGTGGTGCACTTTCTTAATTTTATGAAAGATGGCGCACAAACGATCTTCTCTCTCTCTCAATATTTAATGCCCCAGACTGACAACTAACAAAGGCAGAAATCGAAGAATCAGAGGTCATCATTACAACGGAGATACGACACAAAAAAGTGTGCCTCAGATAGATGTCACAGTTTTCTACAAATAAACCTTTTGAAAAAAAGAATCTCCTTCGCTTCTCCTCGATGATTCACTGGAGGCCAGGTGGGAAGAAAGCATCCCATGCACTCAACAGTAGAAGAATGATGCACTTTCTACTTGTTCCAGATGAAAGATGCATATTTTCTTACTGTGGAGTACTTTTCATTAATTTCAGAGGATGGCGTACTATTTAGAGAGTAGAAAAGTGGAGCACTTTCTTAATATTATGAAAGATGGCACACAAACAATCTTCTCTCTCTCAATATTTAATGCAGTAGACTGACAGCTGACAAAGGCAGAAATTGAAGAGTCAGAGGTCATCATTACAACGGAGATACGGCACGCAGACCCATGTTGTCATTTAGCGACCCAACCGCAGCGCCAACTCCTTCAAAAGTGTCCCACAGTGCCATTTTCTTCAAAAGTGCGTCATAGTGTCATTTTTCTCAAAAGTGTGCCGCAATGCCATTTTCTTCAAAAGTGCGCCACAGTGCCATTCTCTTCAAAAGTGGGCCATAGTGCCATTTTTCTCAAAAGTGCGCCGCAGTGCCATTTCCTTCAAAAGTGCGTCGCAATACAATTTCCTTCAAAAGTGCGCTGTAGTGCCAATTCTTCACAAAAGTGCGCCGTAGTGCCATTTTTCTCAGAAGTGCGCTGCAGTGCCAATCTTACTAAAAATGTGCCAGTCTCCACACGACTTCAAAAGTGCGCATACTATCCTAACCGATAGTGAGAAGTTATGAATGTGTGTCTTACATGTCGTAGTTCTTATAAAATGTGTACAAATAACTGTCCCCCGTGACCTATGCTTTTCTCGTATAGGAAACTACGTGTCAAGCAGGCAGCAAGTTGTGCACCCACTCATGCAGAACGTGGGATGTTAATCCACCAAAAGTGCACGCATAATGGTAAAACTGTGTTGACTGTCCATAGTGCGCGCACACTTAAATAATCGCTCATAAACTCTCTAAATACAGGCAACGACTACCATCAGAAGACACAGAGAGAGGAGCACATACCGACATAGGAAGATAGAGAGAAATGGGTTAGAATTCTTAAGTCTTTGAAATTCAAGAGCTGAGCGAGAGAATTAGAAGCTTCTCGTGCTGTTATTCCAGAGCTTTCTTATTGTTCAACTCTCGAAGTTGTTCACAACAATCTTCAAGTCTTTAAAATTTAAGAGCAGAGCGAAAGAAATAGAAGCTTCTCGTATAGTTGTGCCAGAGCTTTCTTATTGTTCAACTCTCCTAGTTGTTCGCAATATTCCCTACCTTTCTTTATCTTCGTATCGTGTGTATTTTTTTATCGTCGAGTGTTCCAAGGAGTAAAGTGATCGTCTGCAGATCAGATCTCTACATCTATACTTCTCCCGAATTAATTGTACTTAGATTCTTATTTAGGATCTCTTTTTTTGTACTTTTTAACAGTTTGTAACACAAGTTTCATATATTTCTGCTGGGGACTTCCTTCTCCTCTGACAAGAAGGCGATAGCTCAACTCGATACTGCTTCGGTCAGCTCGATGCAGAAGACCTTTGTCGTGAAGTTTGACCAACATGCATAAGAAAAAATGCTCCATTTTGGGGGTAGTGTTCACCCCTCATCTGCACTCAAGTCAAAAAAAAATCGTAAAGTGTGGGTGCCTAAACCTCGTCATGCATATTCTGAAGTTATTCTAACAAAGGAAAGAGCATTCTGATTGATGAGAGTTCTCTTGTTAATTCTGTTCAGATCAACGACTTGGTGGACTATTCCCTTGCATTAAACAAGGGATACAATTCACGCAACTCACACAATTTTGAGCTAAGAGTGATCAATACCCAAGCTCCTCAACCCTGGCATATTCGTCATAATATGCGAGGCAAGCAAGGCATGGACATCACAGTCCAAACCAACCAGTGCACAAATAAAGTATTGGTTAGGGAGAATCATTCTCCTAACATATTGATTACATGCACAATAGAGAAAAATTTATGCGCCATTCGTGCGCCAGTTCAAGACCTCCGTATAAAATTAAATGCGTGTAGACAACTCGTGCCAACTTTCTCTGTGCAACAAAATATGCGCCAAACAGAAGCAATCTCTACACAACATGCTTATTGTGCGCGTGTACATAAAAGGACTGTTAGAAACAACTTCCTCTCCTCCCTAAAGAGCAAAAACTCAAGATATGATGAATCACTTGCCAATCAAGCCAGCACATTACTCTATACACAAGGGACCAAAAATATGCACAGAAGATTCAATATATCTCATTTAAAGAGGCAGAGTCTGCCCTCTTCCTCCTCTTCTCTTCCCTCTTTTGATTTACGTGAGCTTATTGTACAAAAACATAAAGAAAGGGGCCCTCTGACATTACAACGGTATTTCCTATTGAACATCGTTGTAATTGTCATAGAGTTCTAATCGAATGTTGTTGTGCATCAGTAAAATGGTCTGTGTTTGACCGATTGACTTACACTATGTCTCCTAAGTCTCAACATACAAAGCAAGTTGACAACCAGGAGCATGATGATGAACCGCTCTTTGCTTCAGCATATATGGCTTCACATCTTCCCTGTGGTAGGAGACAGTCAAGAAAAAGTTCTTCAAGAACACCCAGCAAGAGGAGATTTGACCAACTCGTCAACTCTTTTGAAGGAGTATACCAAAATACTCTTTCTCGAAGACGGGAGCTCGTTTGTACGAGAATCTCCATTCCTCAGAATTTGAGGCTAGGGGTAGCAATCCCCTCGATTCTGAAACTGACAGTGTAGACTCCAACTACACGGTCCTTTCTACCAATCCCTCCTTCGTACACATGAATGTTAGCGTTTATGCCGTCGATGATGAATAAGATGCTTCTTTATCAGAAGCCACTGAACAACGCCTCAAATCACTATAGGCCACTCTCAAGGACATGCACACTATGATGCAAAATATGCATCAAATGATGACATCCCAACATGCTGCTATACCAACACCCATCAAAGTGGATTCATTCATACCTACGTAACCTACTCCTGGAACAACGCCTCTGTAGGATAACACAAATCCAGAAGTGGTCATAATCCAAGATTCAGTAGCACCAAATCTTAATCCTCTCAATATTGGGGGTGGATCTCCGCCGATGATGATTCCTGTTCAACCAGGATCCTCTCAGTCAGCCATACCACTCCGACCAGAAGATCCTCACGAATCCATCCAAGAGTTGTGTGCACAGGTCAATGTTTTAAAAAATAAAGACCAACTCCGCAAACTGGGGGTAAAACAGCCTTATCCTCCGTATTGGGATAATATTTCGTTCCCTCCTAACTACAAACCCCAATCGATAGTCTTGTTTGAAGGTAGGACATCACCGAGCCAATATATTAATTACTTTAATATGATGATGGCTCATCTATAGAAAGAGGATACTCTCCTAACCAGATTGTTCGTAGGATGCTTGGCTGACATAGCCTATGATTGGTATCACAATTTACCTGATAACTGCATAGCCTCGTTTGATGACATGAAATATCTTTTTCTCTTACGATTATACGAGGAAGGCATGGATATGACGATGAATTCACTCATCGATATCAAACAGAAGAAGAAGGAATTCGCTCATAAATTTATTGAGCATTTCAGGCAGGCAACTCTGAAGTTACCCCTCGGTATTCCAGACTCCGCATTCATTGATACCTGCAAAAAAAACCTACTACCTAAAGTAGGGCTCTGGACAGGTCCAACTCAATTTCAAGACTGGACGACGTTCATCATGGGGCCGAAGCTGCTGAAGGCAATACAAAAATAACACACAATTTTGGGTTACAAATGACCAATGCGAAAGGAAAGTGTCCCTCCAATAGTGCGAATAATCATAATAGCAAAGAAAATGAGGCATTGGCGATAAATCTGTCAAAGCGACCCATCTCTCCTCTAACACAAAATCCTACAGAGTCTTCCAGACCTAAGAAAGAATATTTCTTTGACGAGAGCGATATCCCCAATATTTTTAAATGCTTGATAAAAAGTAACAAGCTGCAGTTGCCTGAAGTTAGGCGACCAAATGAGTTTGAGAAAACAGACGACCCAAAGTACTGCTTGTACCACCGATACATAAATTATCCTACAAAGTCTTGTTATGTCTTGAAAAGGAAGATACACTAGTTGATAGATGCTAAAGCTATCACCCTTCATAATAAAGAAAATACAATCACTGCCAACATTGTGTCTTTTTAATTCATTGACTTTCTAGCACAAGAAGTCCTGAACGATGTCGTCCCAATACCTCGAGCTATGATGGAAGTGGTAAATCTTGCGCTGCCTAGAAGTTAAACATAGTAATTAGTGCCTTTTACCAGATATCATGCGAGATTATGTGGATTCATCTTGATCTGCTGTCATATTGGGACCAGGGAGCAATATCTTCCAATTTAAAATCTAAGAAAGGTAAGAAGTATAAATCATGCAATATGATTTCTTCGGATCCTCATTCAGACGAAGGTCAGGGCCAACATCAGGAAGATGTATCTCTTTATGTCAGATTTCAAAATATGAACATTGCCCCACCAAGCTCTACTCGCAAGCTTCGCTTGACGCACCGACAATGGTCCATGATTGGCAGCGTTCCGCTATATAGGGCACAACAAATCTTTAGTTCTTATGAAGGTATTCCTACACAAATTCCTTCTCCTCCTTATGCAACCATTAGAGCATCAACCTCAACTTAGGTGCTTGAGGAGGATCACCCCCAATTTTATCCATACAACCAACAATCTGTACGCTTGATGCAAAATATGGGGTATAATTTCGAGAAAGCTGAAGGTTTAAACTTTGGCAAGGGACGACGTATTCCTCTACAACTCCGAGGACAGTCTAATAAATTCCGTAGTGGATTGGGCTACGACGAGAACAACCCACAGACTCGCTCCAAGAAGGGACATGATGAAAAGAAACTCAAGTCCTGAAAGTTCAGAATTAGAAGATGAGACACATTCTCATTCTTTTGACTCATTATTGTGGGATTCTGACGAAAGCATGGGTGACGAATTCAAATAGGCTTTTTCTGTAAATATGGTATCAACTGCCCCAGATGATAAAGACATTAGAGATTTGATAATGATGCCTATCAATGGCAAATGGCTAAGCACGACATATTCTTCTCCATCTCCAGCAGATTAAAGCAAAATATATTTTATCTAATCCCCAGCAACTCATAGCCTATACGACCTCTCGAACTATTACCTATATTCATTTTTGAATAATACATGGGTGGTGGTTCCTCAAAGTTTCCCAGCTGGACAATACTCAGATTCAACGGAACACTCTCGTTGAGATCACCTAAACGATTCTCTCCAACCAAAATATTACATTCTTGAAGCCCAATTATTTTAAGGATATCCTGTTCCCGATCCCCAGTTGGGTTGGGAATAATCTTACATGTTTATTCACCAGTCAATAAGTGTAATGTGATTCACGTCTATATTACCTCTGAATCATTTTTTATTTATTATCCCCTAAAGAGAGGATAAATATTTCGTCCTTGAACTACTATTTCTTTCCTTATTCAGTAGAGTAAACTAGTAAAGTATCACGTCCATATCGCCTCTGATAATATTGTATTCAGAAAATTTTATCATTTTAACTCAGCACGAGTATGCATTGAGTGATAAATTTATCAAATTCTTCCACAGAATTATCCTTCCATGTCCATAATATCTCTAAGCGAATATATTTGGTGGGATCACATTTAAAAATATATCACGTCCATATTACCTCTGATCTCGTTTTCACTCTAACCTATTATTTGTATCTAATAATAGATACACAATAAAAAATGGGTCCACAACAAACAAGCATTATTTAAAGCTAAAATTTTCAATATATTTTTATGGAGGAACTTACAAAATAAGGAAGAGCATAAGATAGAGCTCACTCAGAAGGAGTAAAAAGATCAATGAGGAACTGGGTCAGTCGAGCTAGTTGTTGATCCTTTTTCAATGTTGCTCTTCTATGTGCTTCGAGTATTCTGGAGTCATCTGTAGCAAAAGGAGCTATAGAAGCATATGACTCTATCATCTTATTGTGAGAATGATCAAGCTCGTTCTTGTTATGCTCAATCTCCAAAAGATATTCTCTTGCTAAGTCAAAATGAACCAGCTCTTTCAGACGTTGCTCTACAGTTGTAGTGCCTCAAATCCCGATTCGACCGGGATGCGCACTATATAATTGGGCTTGTGGCTAGTCTGTCTGAGTCGTAGTTTGATATTTAGAATCTTTGGCATCCTCTTGCCACGGACAAAATGCGATAATCATTTCCAACTCATGGATATGCCTCTATTAAAACGAGTCCAACCATTTTCGTGCTTGTTCTTCTTGATATCGCTTTGGGATTTTTGTTTTGATGTTGCTTTCGATTTGCTTGATTTTTGCTATTGGCTTTCTCGCTTGGAGCTTTGATTCTTGGGAAGTTCAGAAGGAAGGATAGGCAAAGGATTCTAATCCGGTGCTCGTGCATTTGCAGGTTCGCGTAACTGACGTTTGATCTTCGCTAGACGGGACTCCTTCTTCTTGCACTTTCTTTAATCAGTGAGTGGTTCAGACCCTTCTTTCCTACTTCTTTACGTCCACATCTCTAATGTTTCAAATGTTCAATCGGTGATGCCCGACTGAACGCCTAGGAAATCCTTTGCCACAATGCATGCCAGCCACTAATAAGGAAACATGGGAAGTGTAGGCTATCTTGTATTATTTATAAAACGCTATATAAACACGAGCCCCAATATACAAGCGATAATTGGATTATTGGTTGCGGCCTGGTGCCTCAAAGAGTTTGGATCTACGGGACACTAAAATCGGAACACGACTTTGAGAAAATTTAAACTATTGCATAAGTATATATATTGTTGCTTTATTTCTTCTATTTTATCTCATGCATTGTATGATAGTTGAACTGTTCACGTATTTGCATAGTCTGGGACAACTTGTGCACAAGGTTTGGCATTTTCTCGACGATATTCTGGGGCACTAAACCGTATCGACCCAGGGGGAATATTTGATCGTGCTAGTCATGATGCATTGTGGGACCTTCAGTAGGGCTTGCTACCCGGGCTGACAGGGCGTGCCGTAATACCTTGGATACGTCCCCATGGTGTTGATCACACCAATGACCGCATATAGATAGAACACATGCTAATTTGTGCATATGGTAAGTATACTAGTATTTCGTTACAGGGAAGGCATGCATCGGTTGAGTAAGCAACCGATGTGCTTTATGGATTCAAAGTTATTTTTGTTCCTCTAAAACTATGAAACTGATATGAACTGAATTCACTTAGTTCTCAGTAGCAAGATTATTTTAATGCATGCTTGCCCCTAATAAGCAAGTATTGATTTAGGCGAGTGGGTTCGTCCCGCTCACCAGTACAACTGAGTACTGACCTACGTTGTGAGCAATTATTTTAGGCACTCAGATGGTACAACGCTAGTGGATAGACGAGAAGGCATTAGAAGTTCTTCTATTTTGAAGTATAGTTGAAGCCAGTTTATTTTGGAGGCGTGGATTTTCAATCTATACGAGGGCATAATGTACGGACGATAAGACTTATCTGATGGAGCGTGCTCTACCTTTTGAGTTTTTCTTCTGTAATGCAAACCAAGTAGCCGAGAGGCACATCAAATATAAACTCTATGTAAATTACTCTGAATTATTAATAAAAAGTATGTTTTCTTCCTATACTTGTGTTCAACTATCTGTAAATATATTTTCTAACTTGTGTTTCAAATGGGTTCCTATTACTGCACGTTCTTTTCTTGTGTGAGCGCAACTCCAGGCTCGCATGACATCACACCCTAGCGAGGATGATCGATTCCGCAAAGGATTTAGGCAAGGACGATTGATCTTGCGGGATCGGGGCGTACCAACAGTTACCTTTAACTCCTCCCTCGCTTGCTTGAGATAGGCTTCTAGTTCTTGAATCTGAGTCTTGAGCTGTATCGCGCTATCATTATGTTCATCGTGGGCAGAATGATGAAGAGACAGAGAAGAAGTCACTTCTTTCATAGAAGTATTTATCTAGACAGTCTTCTTTGTATTGATCGCCATATGCTTCTGGAAGGTGGTCTGAAGTTCCATGAACTCAGTAGTAATTTTCTCATATTCAGTCTGAACTAGAGCCGAGATTTCCCCACTATTAAGCTGCAGATACTCATTAATAGATTGCTCAAGGCCTATCAAGATTTGTTCAAGAGCAGCAGCCCTAGCTTCATCCTTGAAATTTCTAATAAGTTGAATCATGGACAAGCTAGCATCTTTCATATCCCCAAAGGATAAACCTTTCTCGAGCACCAAATTTATCAACTTCTTCAATGTTGCGTAGAAAGCAGATGTATAAGCTTCTACTAAAGCATTAAAATGAGTACTTGAACTCGGAGTCACGACAATTTTTGCTAATCCTCGACCATGGTGCACGAAGACAGTTGTCATGATAGTTGTAGCCTCGACACTGGGAACAAAAGATGAAGCCATTTTGGCAGTACTGATCAATTCTTCCATAAGAGCAGCTAATACTAGTAGCATTGATGCGATATCCGCAACTAGAACTGTAATATCAATAACTGAAGTTGTTTTAGCATGCGAAACAACCATCTCTTCATCCCTCTCTGGAGAGACTCCTACCACAATCTCGTCACCTAAAAAATTAAGCAAATAATATGATCAATAAACAACATATTATAATTAAGATATATGCACGTCAAGCTAAGGAAAGAAGTGATACCTTGGCCTGTGATAGTCAGAGTTATCAGTGCATGAATTTATGACAATGAAGCATGCAACGCAAGAACTTATGGTATAGAAAGAATAGAGATATGCGTACTAGCACCGGTGGTACATATTCGTCTTCAGGAGTCTGCCCCTCCAAGGAATTTCTCAGGCCTGTCATGGAAGCCTCCACCTCAGACGAGTCGGCATGAATGAGAAAATCATTATAATTACTCAACATTATGCTCACCTCTGAAACTATATTTTTAGTATCAATCTACTCTGTAGATCTTCAAGCCCAGCTATAACTATAGCAGATTGAGGCTGAGCCTGAACGTCTTGACCAGACATATCTTCGGGGGCTGTAGTGGCAATGTCAGCTTATGATTCGACCTGCTCACCAACTTCAGCCCGAGAAGGTAAAATTATTTCTACACCGGAATCAGGACTTCCCGGAGTAGGTTGATCCTTTGGATCCATTGGTGAAGGGGGAGGTATGAGTGCAATCAACATGATAAATTGAGCCGTAGCATCAAGGATAGGATCCGCAAAATTGACTGTTGCAGCAGGAGCAACACTTATTCCTGTAGAGGGAGGGGCGAAAGTGCTAATTCTTTGTACCACTGGAGAAGAGATGGATGGTCCAGGCCGCTCTGGCGAACTAGTCTGTTCATCAATCAAACTCCTGCGGGAAGGAACAGAAATCTTCAATTTTGGCCTCCTAGGCTTCGTGACAGCAGCCCTCTTTCTAGCAGGTCGGTCCTCAGTAGGGGATGTAATCCTATGCTTCCTAGATTTTTGCACCACTATGGCATGGGCAGGTGCATCTGGTTTAACATATGGAACAACTTCCAATATCTTATCTAATGGTGCGTCATCCTCCTCTTCAACTAGAGAAGGTCTTATTAACTCCAGATTGACTCCTTCTATCGGATTTTAAAAACTAACCCGCATATCAAAGTTTACGTGGAATTGGTTTATGGAGCAATAAAACTGGGCAAAAGAATGCAATAGACGTAAAGGAGGTTTGGGTTCAGGCATAGTAAAAGTGGCTTCCGTGCAACCCATTATGAAAATCTCCATTCCCGAGCACCATCATTTAAACCTCCAGAATTGGCTAAGCACGGAGTAACATTTCCCACGTGCAGTTGATCATAGCCAAATTGCCTTACAAAGCGGCTAGGTAGATACATTTTGAAGGTGCAACCGTTGTCATTTATATACACCAAGTAAGAGGGTCAAATAAATATTAACCATAAAAAGACCCCTGTTGGCAGCCTCGATATGGTAGTCCCCTCATCAATATAACTTAAACCATGGTGCTCAGTTGCCACGTCGGGAACAGCGCAGTAAATCTCCAATTGTTCTCCATATTTAAAGCTCGTCTGGTCTGAAAATGTGTATTATAGGTCCACTTAGAAAGCCTATAACTATAAAGGAACATGTGTTCTGTTCCATCAGCCTGAGTCAAGCTAGGAGTCATCAAACTCTTATTGTGCAAAATTAACCAGCCCATCAGATAGGTGAATGGAAGCTCTGTTCGAGAGAATTCTTTTCGTCGAGAATCTACTGCCAAATTATGAGCTAGTTATCATAAACCAGTATTCAAATGGCACACCATAGCTGGTAGCAATGTCAATCGATGCTTGAAGACCGCACTGCATGAAATAAAATATTCCTATAAAGATGATCTACTGAGCCTGAACTTTCGGGGACTACCCATCTTTGGAGCCACAAAGGGATATATCCGGCCAATAAAGCTTTAGATGAAATATCTATACGAGTAAGTCTGAGATAGCTCATAGCCTGTGTGCCTGCTACAAAATCTCCTACACGATCCTCAAAGGACTTATCTTTGGCATTATGATTTTCCATGAGCTCTTCAACTTTGGTAGAGCTCAAAGGTCGAAGCGGTCAAATCTTCATGCATTCCTTCTCGCTTTTATCGTTAAAGTGGTATTAGAACCACTTCTTAATGAAGACAGTACCGAAATCAGTATTGTAATAATGATTACAGGCTAAGTAGTGACACATCAGCTCCTGATATACTTTAACCAGACGTGAATTAGTCTGTGCTAAATCTGCCAATTCCACGTTGATAGGTACATATTCCTCATAAGGAACCTCCCCTATGGGCAGTACAGATACGTACTTTATCTCGTATAGCGTGAACCCTTGCTCACCACGAGAAGTAAAAATTGTTCAACTACTAGAGTTATACTCTAGCAAAGCCAAGAACATATTGGCGTTGGGCGCAATGCCATAGCAAGTTGCTAACATGGCATTGTATAAACCCGAAGTTATGAGGTTCTTGGTATATTCATCCAATATCCATGTCGTTGCCTGACGCTAATAGGTATTTTTATTTTTCAACCATCCTGGCAGCTGAATGTTCTTCTGAGGATAAATCCCTTTAACATCAGTGTAAATATTGGCGAACAAGGGAGACTGGAATGGTTGAATCAACGAAGAATCTTTACTTGGTACATTTCCAGGATGAAGTCCTCGCATTTGGACTGAATGTCCATCACCGGAACTGAAGAAATGACCTTGCTTGTAGCTGATCTTCCCCAGCTTAGCTCCATTAGTAAAGGGAGTCAAATCCTACTCTATCTTCCGTGGATATATAGCATGGAAGAAGGCAGACAGCGGAAGTCTTCTTATCATATCGGGGAGATACAAGACCCTACCATAAACAGTGAACAACCACTTCTCCTTCTTATTCTTAGGCCGAGAGATTGATGAATAGCATCACCAAACAAGAAAGCTAACTTAGAATATGTCTCATTCGCAAAGAAAGTGAGAGGTTTGCCATTTATTACAGATGTCAATATTCGTTCCCCTTGTCCAGCTATAAAGAATTGACGGGTACTGGACATCTTCTTATCATATTGGAAAAACTCAGTGTACGATAAATATTCTAAATAATTGGTATGGAGAAGACCAGCAATATATCCTATCAGTTCAGCCAGAGGATCTGTACCTAAGTCAATTATAAAAGTTACAAACAAGGAGTCAACAAATCTCATGAAGAGGAGAACTACGTGCATTTTATGAATACTCTAGGAAATAAACACATTTTATGCGCCAATCTACCCAAACAGACAGAGAATACGCTAATCTGTCAAAACAGATAGAAAGTGCTGTGACTCGCCAAATAATGAAAAAAGTGCGCCAACTCGCCAATAATGGGAAAAGTGTGCCGATTCGCCAATAATTGGAAAAGTGCGCCAAAATGGTTGTTTCCACTCTGAACGAGGAAAGTATGCCAAAATGGTTGCTTCCGCTCTGAACGAGAAAAAAATGCACCATGATGACTATTTTCGCTCTGAATGAGAGAAAATGCGCCAAAATGACTATTTCTTCTCTGAACAAGAGAAATGTACGCGTGTACATGTGTCTCTGTGTTATAGGTCTTCATTCTTTTTTATTCTTTCATCTTTCTGCCATTGTTAAAAGCTAATATTGTACATTAAAAAAAGAAAGAAAATAGGAAAGAAGAAGACAGCCGTCATGTCTATCAGAGGAGAATGTGCTACATCTCCTGATGTGACCCTCGACGATGACATATTGAGCCATTCTCTAGCGGGCTGAGCCGTCGTCGATCTTGCCTTTGTTGCTCAAGAAGATGAGGCAAATCCCTTTCTCTTGCTACCTTTCTTGATCGCCTGAGTTTTCTTGGGGGCCATTGCTAAAAGCTTCGAAGGAAGAAGAAAGCTAGGGTTTTCTTGAAGAAGAAGGAGACGAAGAGATTTGAGAGCAGTGGAAAAGTTCTCTCTCCTCAACCCATCTATTTATAGATTTGGAGGGAAAACTCTTCGGATGCTAAGACTCTTCAGGATCCGCGCAACAAATTATGCCTTCAGCCATGTCAGCAAATTCGTTAGGATTCTGTCCAGAATATGCGCACAAAACAAATCAACAACTTTTATACTTCTAATTCAAAATAATTTTGAATTCATCTGAATGAATTCAAAAACTTTGAAGGGGGTCTCGTAAAAACATAAAAAGTGTGCCTCAGTTAGATGGTGCAATTTTCTACAAATAAATCCAACAGTAGAAGAATGACGCACTTTTTACTTGTTCTAGAATAAAGACGCGCATTTTCTTATTGTGGCGTACTTTCCATTAATTTCAGAGGATGGCGCAATATTCAGAGAGTAGAAAAGTGGCACAGTTTCTTAATATTATAAAAGATGGCACACAAAAGATCTTCTCTCTCTCAATATTTAATGTAGCAGACTGACAGCTGACAAAGACAGAAACTGAAGAGTCAGAGGTCATCATTATAGCGGAGATACGGCACGCAGACCCAGGTTGTCATTTAGCGACCCAACCACAACGCCAACTCCTTCAAAACTGCGCCGCAGTGCCATTTCCTTTAAAAGTGCGTCATAGTGTCATTTTCCTCAAAAGTGTGTTGTAGTGCCATTCTCTTCAAAAGTGCTCCTTAGTGCCATTTTTCCAAAAGTGCACTGCAGTGCCATTTCCTTCAAAAGTGCATCGCAGTCCCAATTCTCCTCAAAAGTGCACCACAGTGCCATTTTTTCTAGAAGTGCGTCACAGTGCCAATCTTACTAAAAATGCGCCAATCTTCAGACGACTTCAAAGTGCGCATACTATCCTAACCGACAGTGAGCAGTTATGAATGCATCTTACATGCCGTACTTCTCGTGAAAGGTGTACAAATAACTGTCCCCCATGACCTATGCTTTCCTCGTATTGGAAGCTCCATGTCAAGAAGGCAGCAAGTTGTGCACCCACTCATGCAAAATATGGGGTGTTAATCCACCAAAAATGCGCACATAATGGTAAAAAGTGTTGACTGTCCATAGTGCGCGCACATTCTCGTAACCTCTTCTATACTCTATAAATATAGGCAACGACTACCTTCAGAAGACACATAAAGAGGAGCACATACAAACACAAGGATAGAGAGAAAGGAGCTAGAATTCTCAAGTCTTTAAAATTCAAGAGCAGAGAGAACGAAATAGAAGCTTCTCGTCCCGTTGTGGCAGAGCTTTCTTATTTTTTAACTCTCCAAGTTGTTCGCAGCATTCCTTATATCTCTTTATTTTTGTGTTATGTGTATTTCTTCATCGTCTAGTGATCCAAGGAGTAAAGTGATCATCTGCAGATCAGATCTCTACAACTATACTTTTTCAGAATTAATTGTACTTAGATTCCTATTTAGGATCTTTTTTTTTACTTTTTAACAGTTTCGTATAAACTTTTCCTCGCAAACATTAGTATAGCTAAGTATGCAGTTGTGTAGGTATAATTGGTTGATTAGTGTATTATTGAGTGAGGTAATGATAGGTGTATACTTGAGGTTAGTATCCTGGGGTTAATAGTCTATATAGGTACCAGGGTATAGGGATACAATGAGATCCTAGTATCTTAGTTTTGTCATGATAGTTTGGAGATGGTCAAGGTTGAGTGTGGTGGTTATGAGAGTGAAGTATAGCTTGTATTTGAGAGTAGTAATTGTTGAAGAAGGTATCCTACTTAAGTTACTAAGGTAAGTGTTAAGATATATGTAAGATACCCTAGTTAGTTAATGTTATAGCAAGGTAAATGTGAACAGGGCAAGGTATTTGGATTTTAGTTAAGATAATGAGTTTGGGTTAAGGTATCAAATATTGGTATTGAACTAGGGTAATACCTAGCTAAGTATGGATTATGAGTGTCAAGATACTCAAGTTATTGGGTATCAAGTTGGAATAAAGATATGTGGTAATAAGTAGAGTATTATAGTCTAGGTATTGGATTTGAGTTATGGTATTAGTTATTTGGGGTAAGTAATGGGAATTTAGTTAAGGTATTGGATACTTAGGTTGAGGTAATACTAAGGTAGTAGGTTATTGATATAGTATCATAGACATTTATATTAGCTAGTGTACCTAGTAATAGTGTAAACCCCCTGACCAAAATATATGATTATGAATTAAATTAGTATTATTCAGGATTAATTATTGGGGTTATAATTCACTACTGTGATTTTTATTTAATTATTGTACTTTATCGTTGTTTAAATATCTAGAGCACTATACTATTTTTTGCCTTCCAACAAATTTTATACCCTTGACCTAGATGTACCAATCTTCAATTCTGATCTTTGCGTCACTCGTATATGTACTCTCTTGTGCTTCATTTTAATTTTACAAAATTAGTGCACATTTTTTAATTTTAAATCCAACTTTGCATTCTTGTCCGTTCCAATCAAAATTGGAGACACAACCTCGACCCGTTTCGTACAACCCAATTTATGACAATAATCTATTCCGAGTTTACTACGTCCATGACACTTGTGTCTCACCCAATTTTAATCCTATGCACTTCCAATTAATTAAAGAACACCATTGACACTAATTTTAATTAAATTTGTGTAATGAATCAACCTAACCCAAAACTAGATCCAACACCAATCCAAACTCACACCCACACCCACACCCTCATGGCTCATACAAAATACCATACACCAATTTCTCCCACTTCAACACACCAAACATGGTGATTTTTCTCATCCAATCCCAATTCTCCTCTTTGTGCAAGTCCTAAACTATTGGGGACTTTTGTACAAATAACAAGCCATGTGTCCACCTCCTATTGGTTGGGACAAATGAAAGAAACCTACTTTGGCATGCTTGACCGATCACATGTGCATCTTCCCCTTTTTGTATGATACTATGCAACCTGTATTAAATCCTAACCTCTCATTCAAACCCCCAACACATCTCCACCACCCATTTTCTTTATGAAAACACTCCCCCTCTCCTTGGGAACCTAGCAGGCCCTAATCCCAATGCCCCCCTCTTCATTAAATATACATCTTCCCTCTCTCCTCACTTATCATTCTTCTTTTCCTCCTTCCTATATCACCCTCACCACCATAGCTCAGCCACCATCAACCATACCGTCATCCTCACGATCACCACCACCACAGTCCCCAGCACCCCTCAACCTCCGACCATCAGCCACGACCACCTCCTCCTCCATTAACTTCCACCACTACCACCTACACCACCTACACCACCATCACCACCACCACCTCCCCTTTCCTTCGACCCGCCACCACCACCGCCATCCTCACGACGACCACCACCACCATTGACAACCTCTACCACCACCGTCATCCTCACGATCACCACTACCACTACCACCACCACCATTGACAGCCTCCACCACCACTATCATCTCCACGACCAACATCACCACCTGAGCTCCCCTTTCCCCTCTAACACACGACCACCGCCACCCTCACCTCCACGACCATCGCCACCCTCGCCTCTACGACCCCCACCACTGCCACCTTTATCATTACCACCACCATCATCTCGGCTGTCACCCTCATATTTTTTATTCAAGGATAGTTTGGTAATTGACATGGTTAATTTATTCTAGGATTTATTGTATTTAATATTTGTGCATTGCATGATTTATTTAATTATTTAATTATTATTGTTTAATAGTTGTAGTTTTGTTTTAGACTTGTGTAGTGGACCAAACCCATTTATTAGTATGCATGAACCAAGCATTTAGACTAGTTTAGATTGAGCCCATTGAATTAGGCCCATGGATTAGGAGGTTTGATTAATTAGAAAAACCATTAGACTAGAACCTTCTCTCCCTAATTAATTTCTTCGTGAGAGGTTCTGACATTGTACATTGCTTGGGGAGGGGTTTATATGGCCGACCTATTAAGAGAGGAGAGAGAGTGTTCTTATTTTATTTCATCCCCAAAATCTAGATCTATAATTTTCCATCTTCAAAATTCCCTCCATTCCCTCATCAATTCTCCACCAATTCTTCTCCAATCTTTTTCTAAATTCTTAATTGAGGTTTCTATATCAAGGATCTATAATAGAAAATAAGGAGCAAGGAGGAGGAGGCCAAGATCTACAAGGAGAGAAGCTACTTGGCACTTGGAAACTTTTCATTGGGAATCCATCTCCTAATAGGTACATTTCAGTTTTCCCCCTTCTATTAGGCTCTAGATCTGAGATTTAATCATAAGAAACTAACCCACATGCATAGGCTACCCATAGGAAGTTGTTTTAGGTTCATCGGAGACCTACGGTGGAAGTTATGTCCAATTTGGTACAAATTTTGGGGGAATTTCAAGATTAGCACATATAGTGCTTGTCATTGGATCTAATAGATCTAATTGATACTTAATTTCTTATTTATCACTAGTGTCATGTCCACAATTGGATACGTGTAGGCCGTATCTCGTCAATTTGATGAAACGGATTAATTTTGGGGGTTTTCCTCCGACACGGAACCTTGTGTATATCACATCGTGACACGGACACATAGATACTCTAATTACTTTATATATTATTCATAATTAGTGTTTTAGACTTGCTCGTGTCCTCCGGGATACATTTAGTGGTGTGTTGGAGTCGTATTGCAAGCGTATCATAGATTAAGTGTGATACGGGTGCGGTGCACTCCATGTGTTTGTTGTTTTGCCCTTTTTCCTATACATGCATATATATATATATATATATATATATATATATATATATATATATATATATATATATATATATATATATATGCTATTTATGAAAAATATAGTGTATATAATAGTGTATCTTGTGTTTGGGTATATGTGTGTGTCTATGTGTATATATATATATATATTGGTGTATATAGTTATCTATATATCTATATGTATATGTGTATATATATATATATATATATAGTAGTAAGGGTTGATACATATTGATATATGTAATAGAGAGGTATATAGGTATATATGTATTGTTATTTATATGTGTGTGAGTATATATATATATATATATATATATATATATATATATATATATATATATATATATATATATATATATATATTTATATATATATATACACTTAGAGGAGGTAAGAGTTATGTTAGTGTTGTGCTTGTGTTGTGTTGTGTGGAGTGTGTATGGGGCATTATGGCAGTGTTGAGGGGTTGAGAAGTGGGTCAAACTCGTACATCAGGACATGCAAAACAGGTATCAACGGGGGGCTCAACAGTTCAGTGAGATAAAGCAACTGTAGCTTGAGAGTACTGTAGTTGAGCAGAGCAGCAACTCACAATAACTGTGGCTCGAGAGCACTGCAGTTCGAGCCCGAGCAGCAGCTCAGTGCAACTGAGGAATGCGCACTGCAGTTTTGAGCCAAGCACAGTATCGGTTGCAGAATTCAACTATGCATTTCAGAAGTGGTGGTTTCAGCAAGCTTGATCAGACACAACACAGTAACTGTGCAGTTTCAGTTGTGGTATTTTAGTATCCAGGTATCTACACTGTGCAGTTTCAGTGTTTCGTTTGTGTTCCTGTTTTATTAGTAGTTGGGTGTTGGGTTATGAGGTTTGATGTGAGATAGTTAATATGATAGGTATATTGGGATTAGTTTAGTTGTTAGTTGATCTATTAAGTTAGCTAATGGTAGCTAGTACTTATATATATATATATTTATGTTAGTATAGATGTATACCTTATTAGCCTAATAGTTAGCTAAATATATATGTATATACTTGTATTAAATATTATCGTTATTAGTTAGACACATTATAGTGTTAGTTATATAGTTAATATTAGCTTGGTTATATATGTATTAGCTATGTTAGTGTTGAGTTGCCTTGTGGGATACCAAGGTATCACCAAGGTATTGGGCCAATACCCAAGGTATTGAGTTTGGGTATCTAGATAGGCGCGATACGCATTGGTGCAAAGCCAAGGTATCCTATTTTAATTGATTGGTTGTAGCATTATAAATATTGACTTGAATATATATCAAAAACATTATTTTCATATATTAAACTTGCGTATCTTGGGATACGTCTCTTTGAGTGCCTTGTTGTTTCTTAGATTGGTTTGTATAGCATAGTCTTATAGTGTATAGACTTAGTGACTTAGCATTAGACTCTTGGAACCTAGATTTCATTGGTTTAACTTAGAAATGATGTATCGACCTAGAATTGCATCAACTGCACTTATTTTCATTCTTGAACCTTGTATTGATGCAACATACCATATATAGGTTGTGTGACACCAGCTTGGGCATCGAGAGACACACTTTGCTCAGGACTTCAGGCGAGTATATTTCTCTGATTGTTTTTTATTTATAATATTGTATATATGCATGTTCTAGAATTGTATACATTGATCCTGACACAGTAATTTTATGGACTGGTACTATATGGATCCCGTCTGGAGATGTTATCCCCTACCGTGTTCAGTGGGTACTCGTGTACATTGTATCTCATCGTGTATATTGAGTATTGATTACATTTCATGTTCACACACTGCTCGTGTTCGGTGGTTATGATATTTGTGTACACCCACTGCTCGTGTTCAGTGTAGCGTGTCGTGATTGGATCCATCGATATTAATTAGAGGTGGGAGAGTAGGAGTTGATTATGTGATCAAAGCTATTATTACATCGTGTACATTCTGGTTACATACCTCACTTATAATCATCTTGCCTGATCATGTTCACCTAACCTGATCACATAATGAACTTGTATTCTGAGGCACATTAGTTTAGATTGCAGTTACTTCATCATATTGTTGATATTCATATTGTTGTTCTATATTCTCTTATATTACCCGTATTTCTATTGTTCATTCATTCATATGTTAGTGATCTTATATTTTATTTCTATTATCTATTTTATATGCTCGATTATGCTATTGAAACTGCTTTCAGAGTTATGTACTTCGCTCAATCCTGATTGGATATATTTTTCCAGATGCCTGGCTTATAGAGCAGTTTTCCATATTCTATGGGCCGCAGGACGACGTACCTATAGAGGATACTTCTATTGACCAGGAGGACTTAGTTGTAGAGCCCGAGGAGGTCTAATTATTTTTGTATTAGATTGTATTAGACTATTCTTTTGGTGGATTCACAACTTATATTATTCTTTCTGTTTGTGGATTGTATCTTATTCTTTCCTTCGCTATTCTATTCGTGCATTATTCTTCCTTAGTTTGTTTTATGATTGAGATTAGTTATACTTGTGAGATATCATATTTCTCCTCCGTTTGGAGTTTATATGATTGACAGGTACCATATTATATTGTTGAGATGTTAGATAGTTAGAAATAACCCAGACATCGTTCTACCGTCAATTCTGCAACGTAGGCTGAGCGTAACCACGTAGTCGTGCCCAAATATTCGAGTGCGGGTCATAAAATATTTTTAGTGGTGGCCCATGCAGGTCTAGATTCGCAATTAGTACGATCTCGTAGTTGTGCTCGTTTAGAGTACTGCTACGAGCCTGCTTTAGGAAATATGATTTAGGCTGAGAGTTTACTCAATCATACATAGGAAAATTCTAATATCTGTTTTTGCAAATCCTTATATATTGAATATTGTCTTTCATTTTGAATAAAGTTCTGTCCTTCTTTGATGATATCGTATCATATTCAATTTTGATTCCGTATTTTAATCTATCTTCAGGATGCCGTCGAAGACGCGTTCCTAGCGATCAGGTGCTGCGATAGCACGATCAGTTACTTTATCACCCTTGAGGGCAGCACTCTCAGACGATGGTCTAGCCCCTGTCACTACCATATTTCTAGAATAGGGGCTTTATTGTTATTTACCATATTTATTTTATTGTGTTAATAGATTGTATGATATGTAATATACATATTATATAGTGCTCATTAATGCATGTGATAGTGGACTAGACCTAAAAACCTACTAAACAAATCCTTAATCTTTTGTTTAGCATTAATTTAATCCCTCACATGTATTACTAAACCCCCTGACCAAAATATAGAATTATGGATTAAATTTGTATTATTCGGGATTAATTATTGGGGTTATATTTCACTACTGTGATTTTAATTCATTTGGTGCACCTTACCGTTGCTTCGATATTTGGAGCGCTACATTAGCTTTTGCCTTGCAACAAATTTTACACCCTTATCTTAGATGTGCCAGTCTTTTATTCTGACTTTTGTGCAACTCATAAATACCCTCTCTTGTGCTTCATTTTAGTCGCACAATATTCGTTATAAACGTTTATTTTTAAATCCAAATAAATCCAACTTTGCATCTTTGTCCGTTCCAATCAAAATTGGAGACACAGCCTCGTTTTGTATAACCCAAATTATAACAATAATCTATTTTGAGTCTACTATATCCATGATACTTGTGTCCCACCCAATTTTAACCCTATGCACTTCCAATTAAATAAAGAACACCATTTAGACTAATTTTAATTAAATTGGTGTAAGGACCAAACCTAACCCAAAACTAGATCCAACACCAACCCAAACCCCCACTCATACCCTCAAGGTTCATACTAAACAACACACACCCTTTTAACTCACTACATCACACCAAACATGGTATTTTTTCTCATCCAATCCCAAACCCTATTGTTTGTACAATTTCCCAATTATTAGGGGCTTTTGTGCAAAAAGATAATAAGGTATCCACCTCCTATTGGAGCCAAGCCATGAAGAACCCCCCCTCATTGTTGACCGATCACACATGGGTTTTCCTCCATTTTGAGTGTACTACATACTAACTTTTCCCCCTACATCATCCTAGCCCTCCATTCAAAACCTAGCCTATCCTAGCCCTCCATTACTTTATGTAGAACCTTCCCCCATCCCTAGAAAGCATGTAGCTGGCCCTAGTCCTAAGGCCATCCCCCTCTTTCTCTCTCCTACATAAACCATTCTCTTCCTCTCCATTTTTTATCACAGCCAATATCCAAACAAAACCGAACCCTAAGCCGACTTCTCCTTCTTCTTCCTCTACGATCTTCTTCTCCACATAGCCACAGTTCTTTCTCCGACCAACAGCCGGCCATCTCCACTGAGCATCATCACCAGCCTCTCTATCACCATCTTCTTCTCTGACTTTATAAAATCTCTGATCACCTCGACCACCATAGCCATCAACCACCGTCGCTTCTATCACCATCATCATCTCGGCCATCACCATCAGCCCCTACCGTCGACAACCACCTCACCTACGACCAATCACCATCGCCACAGCACCATCAACTTCTTCTCCGACCTTCATCCTTTCTCACGACCACCTACAACCGATCTCCACCATAGCCACCACCTTCTCCGATAAACTACCATACCACAGTCACTATTTTACTTCCCAGCCATCACCATCAAACCATACCTCGACCATCACCCTGATCACCACCATCAACATCTTTACCACCATCATCATCACCTTCGACCACCCCGACAGCAGCCTCGACCACCCTCACCGTCGACCACCCACGCCCCGGCCACCACCACCAGTCACCACCATCAGCATCTCCACCACCACGATCCACTGATACTGCCACCAGTTGTTATTGCTGCCACGGTTGCTACTGCCGCCACTGTCCACCCGCAGGAGCACCACCCTTCACTCCCTGGAGACCGACCTCCATGGGCCACGGACGAGAATCACCCCCTCCTCGGTTATGATCACACATAGGTTTGCACTTGTCCTCATTTTTCTTCATGTTGTGTTGTTGCATGGACCTATGTGGATTCATGAACCCTAATAACTAGTATGTATGTGTGTGCATGTATAAATAGTAATTAGGTTTAGTATATACTACATGGAAATTTTGGTGTTAGTATTTACTCCTTAGAATTTAGTTGTTAGTTGTGAGTATCACATATTTCTATATGATGGTATGACCCTAGGTGTTTAGACTAACTGTCTTATTGTGCACACTAACATACTAGTTAGGCCATATATTAGTGTCACACAAGATTTGGAGATTTGGACATGTGTTAGTATTAGTTATTTGTCTTGCTGTGCGCGGTATTCGAGGACATGACACTTGTGCATTTTAGACGTGCACACTCGACCCTGCTAGTTGACCAGTTATCACCCCTACGTACGTTAGTTTCTAAGTACAGTGTAGTTGTGTTTATATGCGTACTAGTATGACGACTGATGCTATAATATTATTATATTATATATATAGGACCTTTGGATCATTCGTACGAGACTTTAGGAGTAGGATATTGGTATTGCCAGCTCAGGACCACAAGGGAGTACATTCTCTGATAGTTTTTATTATGTTGGTCATCTCTATGATTCTAGTTTTATAGTGTACTTGATTCTAACACTATGGATACATGGGTTAGCATCCTAGATACCCGCCACGAGTAGTCATGATTGGGATCCATCGTGCTAGCCGGGGACAGGAAAATATTAGCAGATTATGTGATCATACCCCACTTACATGCATCATAGCTCACCCCACACATCACGTCGGGTATAGCCTGACCACTTACATGCCTCATAGCCTGTTATATATGATTAGCCTGACTATTGATCGCATCATAGCTAACTAGATGCTTAGCCTGACCTCACATGTATCATAGCCAATCATATAGAACAAGCCTGATCTCGTCCCAAGTCGATCACATAATAGACTTATATTTTAAATACTTAGTTAGATAATCTATCTCTGTATTCCAGTTTACTTATTCTAACATTCACTTATGTCTATTCATTGCTAGTTGTACTATTGCCAATTTTATATTCTCCAGTATTCCTTATTTCCAGTATTTTTTTATCTTGTATTCTTTACAATATATTATAGTTTTTGTCCACATAATTGAAGCTGTTGTTTAGTGCTTGTACTTCGCTCCAATCCTGATTGGATAATATTTTTCCAAAGGACCTTAAGGACTTCTGTCCTACATACTATGGGCCAAGTGTAGAGGGAGATTACGTACCAGAGATCTTAGAGGAGTCCCTCCCCTTAGTGGAGACACCACCTGCAGCTATTTAGTCAGTTATATCTATGCATCTTTTATTCAAACTTGAGACTTGGACTGTATTTATGTTGAGGTTATTGTTGAGGCTATTTATGTTGGACAACTAGACTTTAGATTTCTCGTTGTATTTTGTTGTTGTGCTTCACTTATGTCAATACTCCTTATCTTTATATCTTATCGTGCTATTACTTCCAATAGTTATTATGATTGAGTATATATTATGAATTATTGATCTATGTATTATTTATTATCCTCCTTATGGAGTTGAGATCATTGACAGGTTGTGAGTTATATTTAGTACTATTGAGACCTAGACAGTGTTCTACCGCCGATGCTACAGCGTAGGATAAACGTACCCATGGCTTACGCCCAAATTCTGGGTGCGGGCGGGACACATTTTTTAGTGGTGGCCCATGCAGGTCGAGATTCACATTTAGTGCGATATTGTAGTAGTGCTCACTTAGAGTAATGCTACGAGCCAGCTTTAGAAAAATAGTATTTAGGATGAGGGTATGCTCAATCACAACTAGGAAATTTTTGATCTTTATAATTCTATTCTGAATAATTACTTTCTTTAGAATTTTACTGTCCTTTCTTGATGATATCGTATACGTTGCCTTAATTGATTCTTTTCAGTCTGTCTTCAAGATGTCGCCAAAGACTAGGTCTTTGAGATTGGGACCATCAGCTTCAGAGAGGTCTGCTACCTCTAGACCTGACGGACAGACGTTTGGAGTTCCTCATACATCTCCTGTTCATGTGGGAGTATCTGCAGTTTTTAGGGTCCTTCTCCCCCACCTGTTCTGCGGGTTGCCCCAGCTGTGACGGAGCACCTTCCACCACTACCGACTTTTTTTCCTAGAGGTATGCCCATTGATGGGGCACAGATGTTTACACTGATCCAGGGCATGATAGATGCTCAGAGAATATCAGTGGAGGCTCAGCGAGTCTAGGCTGAGGCTTAGAGGGTGCAGGCAGAGGTGCACCAAGCACAGACAGAGCTGATAAAAGAGAGCATGGAGAATGCTCATCAGGTGGCTCTCGAGGCTGTAGAAAGAGTTGCACAGCACCAACAACATCCTGGCCAGCAGCACCAGAGGCCGGGTACGATAGTAAATTTCAAGAGGATAATGCCTCGGGAGTTCAAGGGCACCGAGGGGATACTCTTCGCCGACGACTGGCTAGAGGATATAGAGAGAAACTTACGCTTGGCGCAGATTCCAAAGATTCTTCAGATCGAGGCCGCTGGCTGTCAGATGTTTGACATCGTACTGACATGGTACCATACGGAGCCGAGACTCACTGTCAGAGGAATTACTTGGGAGGCCTTCAAGGAGCTCTTCAAGGAGAAGTTCTTTCCTGACGTAGCTCTGGGAGCCTTGGAGAGTCAGTTCCTTGACTTGGTCCAAAGAAGCATGTCAGTCGATGAGTATACCACAGAGTTTTTCCGTTTGAGTCGATTTGCACCATCGATGATTCGAGGCCCAGGAGACAAAGCCCAAAAATTCAGGAAGAGGTTGATAAGAGAGATCAAGTCTCGCACTTAGGGACGTCGTACTGCTACATTCGAGGGCAATCTGATGGATGCTCAGATTGCTGAGGATGACTTGGACCTCAAGCCCAAGAGAGGATGCGACACTTCTGGAGGAGCGAGTGGTAGGGAAGGACCGGCCAAGCATCCATACTTTCAGCAGTAACAGAGGCCATACCAGCATCAACATCAGCAGCACCAAGCACCAGCTCGGGGACACACTCAACAGCAGCAGCCTCAAAGGCAGACTCAGCCCGCTTTCGAGTGTGTGTACTGTAGAAAGGCAGGACACACGAGGGATATCTGCAAAAAGAGGTTGGGTACATGCTTGTCCTATGGATTATCAACATATCAGCTAAGGGACTGTCCATCTATTCAGACTCGTCCTGGTCAGCGTGGAGCAACCGCTCAGAGGGGACCAACCATGGTACCTACTGTACCAGGAGGCCAGCAGAGGGGACCTCCACTTCCGCCACAACAGCAGAGGTTTGCTCAGCATCACCAGCAACAGAGAGGTGCACCCCAGGTACGGGCATATGCCATGACGATTAAGGAGGCCGAGCCAGCCGGAGACATGATTTCAGGTTCAGTTTTTCTTGATTCTATTCCAGCACTTGCATTATTCGATTCTGGCACTTTTTATAGTTTTATGTCTGTATCATATGCTCTTAAGCATCATTTAGAGGCAAAACCATTAGATAGGACTTGCAAGATCACAACTGGAGGAGGCGACATTATCCTAGTCTGTGATTATCGCAAGGACCGGAGAGTATCATTGGGAGGCCGAGAGTTGAGCGTGTGCTTACTCGTCATGCCACTTCCGGGATACGATATTGTACTCGAAATAAACTGGTTGAGTAGGCACCATGCTAATATAGGTTGTCATGGAGGCAGGGTGATATTTCGGTCGCCAGGAGTGCTAGAGTTCGAGGTCGCCAGAGGAGCAGCGGAGCAGAGCAGAGGCACTTTTTGCGGAGCCATGATGGAAGAAGAGGAGTTGCCACATCCTCTGATAGCGGAGTTTCTGGATGTATTTCCAAAGGAGTTACCAGGCTTGTCGCCAGACAGAGATGTTGAATTCTCTATAGACTTAGTACCAGGAGCGGAGCTCATTTCACAACATGTCTATAGAGTCAACAACAACAAGCTGGAAGAATTAAAAAAGCAAGTTGAGGAGCTACAGGACAAAGGCTTCATAAAATCTAGTTCATCACCATGGGGAGCAGCGATATTGTTCATACCGAAGAAGGACGGCACGGTGCACATGTGTATCGATTATAGAGCTCTAAACAACCTCACTATCAAGAACAAATACCCGCTACCGAGGATAGATGATCTTTTTGATCAGTTGAGTGGAGCGAAGGTGTTTTCAAAGATAGACTTGAGGTCAGGCTATCACCAGGTGAAGGTAAAGAGAGAAGACATACCGAAGACAGCTTTTCGGACCAGATATGGCCAGTTTGAGTTCATGGTATTGTCGTTTGGTTTAACCAATGCACCAGCAGTATTAATGAACTTGATGAAAAAGGTGTTCCACTAGTACCTTGCCAATTTCGTGGTGGTATTCATCGATGACATTCTTGTGTATTCGAAGACCCCAGAGGAGCACAAAGAGCACCTGAGGATGGTCCTGGAGACTCTTAGGAAGGAGGAGCTGTACGAGAATCTTTCAAAGTGTGAGTTCTTCCTTGATAAGGTTGAATTCCTTGGGCATATGGTGACAGGTGACGGGATCTCAGTTAACCCAATGAAGATCGAGGCAGTGGAGTCGTGGGCTACTCCCAGTTCGGTAGCTGAGATCAGGAGTTTTTTTGGGCTAGTAGGATACTACAGGAGATTTATAAGACTTATCTAGGATTGTAGAGCCAATGACTAGGCTGACCAAGAAAGATATAGATTTTGTCTGGACGGAAGATTGTCAGACCGTATTTGATGAGCTGAAGAAGAGATTGACGAAAGCTCCCATTTTGACGTTGCCATCAGGGACAAGTGGATTCACTATCTACAGTGATGCTTCAGGAAAGGGTTTGGGTTGCGTTCTTCAGCAGCACGGGAAGGTAATTGCCTATGCTTCAAGGCAATTATACCCTCATGAAAAGAACTACCCCACCCACGATTTGGAGTTGACAGCATTTATCTTCACTCTAAAGCTGTGGAAACATTATCTGTACGGAGAGCGTGTGGAGATCTTCACAGACCACAAGAGCTTAAAGTACGTATTTATACAGAAGAAGCTAAATATGAGGCAGGTGAGGTGGTTGGAGTTGATAAAAGACTTCGATATCTTATTACAGTACCACCCAGGAAAGGCCAACGTAGTCGCCGATGCCTTGAGCAGGTATCCGATGGCTATGTACTTGACGACAGATAGACATTTGTTGGCTGACCTGGAGAGCTTGGAAATTGAGGTGCTAGTTCCAGGTATTGAGATTCAGATATGGGGATTGCAGATACAGTCCGAGATGATAGACAGAATCAGAGCTGCGTGGTATGATGGTGAGGCTCTAAGGAGTATTAGGGCACAAGTTCAGATAGGATTGTCAAACGACTTCACTATTGCTGATGATGGGTCTTTACGACACGGCACGCGGATGTGTGTGCCGAGCGGGAAGCTGCACGAGGAGGTTCTACAGGAGGCACATCACTTTCAGTACTCGATGCATCCCGGTGCCAACAAGATGTATCGAGACCTGAGGGAGCACGTATGGTGATATGGTATGAAGCGTGAGGTAGCACGCTTCGTATCCCGGTATTTAGTGTGCCAGCAGGTAAAGGCAGATCGACAGAGGCCAGGTAGTTTGCTTCTGCCCTTACCTATCCCAGAGTGGAAGTGGGAGCACGTGACTATGGATTTCATTTTAGGGCTTTTGTGTTCTCTAGGAGAAAAGGACACAATTTGGGTCATCGTGGATAGGTTGTCCAAATCAGCCCACTTCTTACCATTTAAAGTAGGTACATCGACGGAGAGGCTAGCAGAGATGTACGTGCGGCAGATTGTCAGATTACATAGGGTTCCTCTGTGCACCATCTCGGATTGGGATAGTCATTTCATTTTTAACTTCTGGAGGAGTCTGCAGGCTAGCTTGGGCAGTCTGAAAGGACTATTCAGACTCTCGAGGATATGCTACGCACTTGTGTTCTAGATATCGAAGGTTCTTGGGAGGATCATGTACACCTGGTAGAGTTTGCTTACAATAACAGCTACCAAGCCAGCATTGAGATGTCACCATTCGAGGCTCTATATGGACGGAGGTATTGTACACCGTTATCTTGGGATGATGTCAGAGAGAGAGCCTTTTTAGGACCAGAAATGGTCGTGGATGCAGCAAAAAAGTTAAAAATCATCAGAGACAGACTGCGGGTGGCGCAGGACAAACATCGGCATTGGGCTGATAGCCAGGTTCTACCCCTAGAGTTTTAGGTTGGCGATCTGGTGTTCCTACGAATTTCTTCGATATGGGACACGATTCGCTTTGGTAGAGGCAGGAATCTTAGTCTACGATACATCAGACCTTTCGGTATGCTTGCGAGGGCCGGTACAGTGGCCTATAGACTAGACTTGCCGCTTGTACTGGAGGGATTACATGATGTGTTTCATATATCGTAGCTGAGATGGTACGTGGTAGATCCTAGTCACGTACTAGATCACTCAAAGATCGAGGTTGGACCGACTCTCAGCTATCCCGAACAGCCCGTAGAGATCTTGGATCGCAGACAGAAGGTATTACGGAACCAGACTATTCCTTTGGTTCGTGTTGCATGGAGACATCACTCTACAGACGAGTCAACCTGGGAGAGAGGATGAAATGCATGAGCAGTACCCGTATCTCTTCGAGAATTGAGGTATAATTCTTTGTCTGATTGTATGTTCTTGTGCTAGTTTAATTCAATTTCGAGGACAAATTTTTTTTAGGAGGGTAGACTTGTCACTACCACATTTCTAGATTATGGGCTTTATTTTCATTTAACATATTTATTTTATTGTGTTAATAGATTGCATGATATGTAATATACGTACATATTATATAGTATTCATTAATGCATGGGTTAGTGGACTAGACCTAAAAACCTACTAGACAAATCCTTAATCTTTTGTTTAGCATTTAGTTTAATCCCTCACATGTATTACTAAACCCCCCGACCAAAATATAGGATTATGGATTAAATTAGTATTATTCAGGATTAATTATTGGGGTTATATTTCACTACTGTGATTTTAATTCATTTGGTACACCTTACCGTTGCTTCGATATTTTGAGCGCTACGCTAGCTTTTACCATCCAACAAATTTCACAACCTTGTCCTAGACGTGCCAGTCTTCCATTCTGACCTTTGTATAACTCATGAATACTCTCTCTTATGCTTTATTTTAGTTGCACAATATTCGTTACAAACATTTATTTTTAAATCCAAATAAATCCAACTTTGCATCTTTGTCTGTTCTAATCGAAATTGGAGGCACAATCTCGACCCGTTTTGTACAACCTAAATTATAACAATAATCTATTCTGAGTCTACTACATCTATGACACTTGTGTACCACCCAATTTTAACCCTAGGCCCTTCCAATTAATTAAAGAACACCGTTTACACTAATTTTAATTAAATTGGTGTAAGGACCAAACCTAACCCAAAACTAGACCCAACACCAACCCAAACCCCCACTCACACCCTCAAGATTCATACTAAACATCACATATCCTTTTAACCCACTACATCACACCAAACATGGTATTTTTTCTTATCCAATCTTAAACCCCATTGTTTGTGCAATTTCCTAATTATTAGGGGCTTTTGTGCATAAAGACAATGAGGTATCCACCTCCCATTGGAGCCAAGCCATGAAGAAACCCGCCTCATTGTTGATCGGGCACACATGGGTTTCCCTCCATTTTGAGTGTACTATACACTAACTTTTCCCCCTACATCATCCTAGACTTCCATTCAAAACCTAGCCTATCCTAGCCCTCTATTCCTTCATGTAGAACCTTCCCCCATCCCGAGGAAGCATGTAGCTGACCCTAATCCCAAGGCCATTCCCCTTTCTCTCTCTCCTACATAAACTATTCTCTTCCTCTCCATTTTTTATCACAGCCAACATCCAAACAAAACGGAACCCTAAGCCAACTTCTCCTTCTTCTTCCTCTCTGATCTTCTTCTCCACATAGCCACAGTTCCTTCTCCGACCAACAGTCGGCCATCTCCACCGAGCATCATCACCAGCCTCTGTATCACCATCTTCTTCCCCGACTTTATACCATCTCCGATCACCTCGACCACCATAGCCATCAACCACCGCTGCTTCCATCACCATCATTATCTCGGCCATCACCATCAGCCCCCATCGTCGACAACCACCTCACCCACGACCAATCACCACTGCCACAATACCATCACCTTCTTCCCTGACCTTCCTCCTTCCCCACGACCACCCATAACCGATCTCCACCATAGCTACCATCTTCTACGATCAACCACCCTACCACAGTCAACGATCTCATTTTCGGCCATCACCATCACACCATACCCCGACCATCACCCTGATCACCACCATCAGCATTTTCAACACCATCATCATCACCTTTGACTACCCTGACAGCAGACTCGACCACCCTCACCGTCGACCAACCACGCCCCTACCACCGCCACCAGTCACCACCAACAGAATCTCCACTACCACGACCCGGTGATACTGCCACCGGTTGTTACTGCTTCCACGGTTGCTACTGCCGTCGCTGTCCACCCGCTGGAGCACCACCCTTCACCCGTCGAAGATCGACCTCCATGGGCCGCAGAAGAGCATCACCTCCTCCTCGGTTACTAGCACACCTAGGTTTGCACTTGTCCTCATTTTTCTTCATGTTGTGTTGTTGCATGGACCTATGTGGATTCGTGAACCCTAATAACTAGTGTGTATGTGTGTGCATGTATAAATAGTAATTAGGTTTAGTATATACTACATAGAAATTTTGGTGTTAGTATTTACTCCTTAGAATTTAGTTGTTAGTTGTGGGTATTACATATTTCTATATGATGGTATGACCCTAGGTGTTTAGACTCTCTGTCTTGTTGTGCACATTAACATACTAGTTAGGCCATGTGTTAGTATTACATAAGATTTGGAGATTTGGACATGTGTTAGTGTTAGTGTTAGTTATTTATCTTGTTGTGCACGGTATTCGAGGACATAACACTTGTGCATTTTAGACGTGTACACTCGACCCTGCTAGTTGACCATTTATCACCCCTACGTACGTTAGTTTCTAAGTGCAGTGTAGTTGTGTTTATGTGCGTACTAGTGTGACAACTGTTGCTATTATATTATTATATATATAAGACCTTTGGATCGTTCGTGCGAGACTTCGGGAGCAGGATATTGGTATTGCCAGCTCAGGACCACAGGAGAGTACATTCTCTGACAATTTTTATTATGTTGGTCATCTCTATGATTCTAGTTATATAGTGTAATTGATTCTG